>JAOXXN010000446.1:38398271-38432920 GCA_026770055.1 Myrmophylax atrothorax | reverse complement strand
AACTCTTTCTTTAAGAATTACCTTGAAGGAAACATAATGACCCTGTTAAGAAAACAGTCCAGTAAAAACATTTTTTGTATGAATGCCCTGTGAACTGGATGGCCTAGGAAACTGGTAATAAGATTTTGCATTTTTCTTCCTGTGTTTGAAACTAGTCTGTGCTTATAGCAAGTTGGCAAAGCTATTCCATAGAGTTTTCAGTGACATATGCAAAATCATTTGGCAGTGTCCAGTTGGGCAGCTCTTACAGAGCTATGTATCTACTGCAAGAATTACAGAGAAATTTCAGTCTTTTTCCAAAACGATGGTTTCCAGTGAAAAGTCCTACACTGACAGGAACAATAAGGTATCAATGCATGCAAGCAAAAGGTTTAAGCAGCAGTCAAATTGATGGGAGTCGCCCAAACTGATCTATGAGTATTTCAGACAGCCACTCCCACTTAAGTTATTTGTAGTTCAATGTGCTGTTTTATTCACTAGTTATAGACAAAAATATTTGGACTCTTTTCCTGCTTTTGTAATTCTATGAGTTACCATAAGACAAGGAACTGCTTTTTGACACCAGTGCGTGACCAGCAGTGCTTTTCTATACATGTCCTCAGCAAGCTCCCAGCAGCATGAAGAGCACTAGGTACATCCTGCTTAATTTGAAGCATTTAAAATTGAGGTGCTAAAATCAGGTACCACCTGCATCAGGAGCCAGGTGCTGCAAAGGGCATCTAAGATCTGCATCTCCCATCAGAGGCATCTCTCTTTCTTCATCAACTACAGAGGCAATTTAGCGTAAAAAGACTCCCAATTCTGGCACTTGATGTAATTACTTAAAAGAAAAAAATAAAAAAACAATTCTGCCTCTTTGAAACTACCCACTAGCTATATTTAAGTAGAGGAGCTACTGGTGTAAGAAGTTCCCTGTTTTAAAGACAAAAGGGAGAGAAAGAGCTTGCTTTCTACCTTATGGTCATTGTGCATGTAAGTTAATGACACAAAGCAAGACCTGAGATACCATGAGTGTCAACTCCAGTGAGCAAAGGTAATGCTGTCACGTGTGAGAATCCATTTAGGCAGAGGGGCAGGGGGGGCTACAGGTTAAAGCAAATATCAGTCTTTGATTCTGATAGGACTTGCTCTGCTTTGGTATCTACCAGCGACTCTATGGCATCCTTCGCAGCAATAAATAAATTAGTCCTCACTGTAATGTAGGGAGATTTTGCCTGGCACTCTAGAGAGGACCAAAACAAGCAGAGAAGGCAGCCCAGGTTTAGCAAAGGCAGGAGGAAGAGCTTGAACTGCATTCAAGCTAAATATGAGACTACGCTATCAAATTTTATGTGCAATGTACACCACTCATCCATTTACTCTTTCTTTATGCACCTGTACTATACAAAAACGTGCTTTCCTGCCCTTGTGGTGACCCTGTGTAGCAGTGAGCAGACAAGTATATATACTTCATACCATGAAGTATAGCTATAGCTTTCTCAGTTTGTTTCTGGAAGTGAAAATAAGTCTGAGGGAGGTTGACATTGAAAGAGACAACAGTGTTCGGATGAAAAATAATAATCTCTTCCTTATCAAGTGAAATAATCCCATTTTTCCTACTATTTTCAATCTGACTTAAGTAAAATATTCAATGTCATTTTTCTTTCTCTTTGCTATTTTGATCAACTCAATAAAAATACTAGAAAGCTTTAAAGTGAAAGTATGTGGAAAATTACTCACAGCCCTGGAATTTTTCCAGCTGGTCTGCAGTACCTCCCTGCTGGAGCTCCAGCAAGGAAAGCTTCATACATTTGCCTTCTTCAAAGTTACACATTCACTAAATCCAAATGGGATCCAATTTTCAGTGTATGTATTTGAGGTCAAAGAGCTGCAATATTAGCTTCAGATTTTACCATACTTTTTCAGACCTGAGGAAAAAAAGAGATTTTCAAACCTATCTGTATTATAACAACTCCATTATATCTCATAGTCTTTTCTCTTTAGGTCTAAAAAAATTGCAGTTCAAGTCAGAGACAGCTGAGCCTAATGAGATGAATCAGTGGAAAAGGACCCTTTGTCCTCAAGACATGAGAGGTGTGACACACCAATCAATCAGCTAAGGAGAAGGCTGAATGCTCATCTAGGTCTTCACAGATGATCTCTCTGTTTTGGTGTCCTGAATTCTTCTACCTCTTCCCTGTAAGTCAGTACCCCACAACTTTTTTAGAAATATATATGGTGTTTCAAAATGCTTCACATTCAGCTCGGAGTGAGGGCAAAGAATGCTTGTATCTCACACTGTGTACATTTTCTTCTGCACAAAAGGAAAAGCTGCTTCACTTTTTTTCCACTGCACTTATCCCTTCTTAAAGCACACAGACAGCTTAAAGACATAGATGTACAGTCTGGGTATCCAGAATCTATGTGAAAAACAATATTATCAGAGGATCAATCTGAAAGCCTGTATTTCAGTGAGCTTTGTGCCATTTCCTGAATAACACCCTCAGATCTCATGTACTGTCTTATAATTACGAAAAATATAACTTGGTATAGAATGCACTATGTCAGCTTTGATTATGCCAGCACAGAAAGACATGGGATACAGAGAGAGAATAAAGGAAGAATGATGGCTGTCTATGGCTTATCAATTTACATCTCTCTACTGTAAATCTAAGTCCTTTGTGCTGTCAGTCATGCACTCCTACAGCAGTGATTGCTGGAATATGAAAATCATGGCTTTGAGATGCATTTGTATATTCACGTATTTGCACAGCCTTTCTGGGTTTATTGCTTCAGTGGCTGCAGCATCCCCCATCTGCATGGGACCTATAATTTGAGGCTTGATGTTTGCCCTTATTATGCAGCTTATGTGCAACAATTGTTACCAGCACTCTCTGAATCACCACCTCTTCAGTTCAAATTGTGAAGGAAAACAGAAAAACCCTCAGGAAACTGTAAAGGTAACAAACAATCGTGTTAGATGACCTATTTCAGGTCTATAAATTCCAATAATACGATTGTGCCTAAAAATAATACACCTCCTCATCAAATATTTACTGTGACATAAATAGCCACCTAGCCAACATCATGCTTTTGAACATATTAACAGCAACTGCATATTTTCAGCTGAAATGACATGCTGGAAACTAATGAAGACAAGAACACATGAACAAAAACCACCTCACTGCTGCCATCACCTCTATAGTGACTGTCAGCAGCAAAGAGCAGCTTCCTGAAAATTTCAGAGGCATAGTGTTCAGAAAACAAAAAATATGCTTGTTGCAGGCACAACACCCGGTTGTGCATACACACACATGCTCTACAACTAAATTTCCTATGAGTTGAGCAATAATTTAGGGCCTCAGACTCCCAAGCTCTCTCGCATCAGGACCCACTGCCAGGAGAAAATCAGCAAGATTTCTTGCTGCTATAAAATAAAAATGCTGGTAGAAAAGCATTTTTTCAAACTTTTTATGTGTATGTGAAGGCAAACACTCCACCATGTAAAATTTCCCACAGGACCAGAGGTAACTACCAAAGAGATTAAAAACAAATCAGAAACTATCCTTGCTCTAAGAAGTGCTCTCAGCTATTTTCCTAACACAGAGTTAGCATTAAAATTTGTAGCAGAGCACTAGCCCTCATCCAAATACTTGCATACTATTTGTCTCTAATGGGATAAGAATGGGATGCAAGGAAAACAAAAGCCACTGGAAAATATGACAGGATAATGAATTATTGCTGATTTCCTAAACTTACGTAAGTTGATCAGAATGCCTTAGAAAACTTTCCAATCAATGTTTCTGTCTTAAAATTCTCTGCATTAAAAAA
This sequence comes from Myrmophylax atrothorax, assembly GCA_026770055.1. Lineage (NCBI taxonomy): Eukaryota > Metazoa > Chordata > Aves > Passeriformes > Thamnophilidae > Myrmophylax > Myrmophylax atrothorax. The sequence continues at coordinate 38,429,110 of JAOXXN010000446.1, read as the reverse complement.
GAGAAAACTGTCATATTCATGTGCTCAGCTTTTGAGTTGCATTCCGTAAGGCAAGAACAATTCTTCCAGATCAGCAAATCTGTACAATATGGCAGTGTTGGTTCCCACACTGAATAAAACATGGTCTGTCCTATCCAATCCATTTATTAGCTTGGCATTATTTTCCCACTATAAACATTCCTAATAACTTTGGACCGGTTTCGTCATGAAGTAACAAGAAGAACACGAAATTACTACTTGTCTTTAAAGTAACTGTTATGTTTTGAGGTATTCCCTTGTATTGAGGCTGAAGTCTCTTAATGCTTGGCACTCCTTGGGGCTGCTATCACTGGAGGTGTTTCCTCCTTGACATCTCATAAAATCACAAAATTCCTGTGTCTGGAAGGAAGGGGTATTAAAAGCAAGTAAATGACTACAGAGAGAGAAGGCTAACAACATTCTCATAATTTACCCTTAATTTTAACAGGAAAAGATTTTTAAGTCCTGGAATTCAATTTGAACCAGTAAGGGGAACAGCATTTGTTACTGGTAATAAACAACCCAAACTATTTGCTATTTTTGCAGCTCCTTAGATGTCTGCATTACCTTCACTCTAAGCCAATCTCCCTCACTGAAAGATCATCTGCACCATCAGGAAGAACAGTGCTGGGATTAACCTAAGACCCACTGATGTCAGTAGCCTGTTAATGACAGTGGCCAACTGAGGATGTTCAGGAAGCAGTAAAAGAGCAAAGAAAGGCCACAGTGAGCTACAGTTATGGCCTTGCATTTCTCTTTCATGACCATGTATCATTTGAACCAGCCTGACTTTTCAGTTTTAAGCTGCTGCCTTTCTATAAGTGCCCTGGAGAGTCAAAGAGAACTGAGAATATGGTGCAGTGAATGTCCAGTCTTGAGTTTTGACTACCAGATCTTGACAATCTTGCCAAAACCCTGGAGATGTATCTGTAATTGTAACACCAGAAAGTCCATTAAAACACTTTCTTTCTCCTACTCCATGTTCTTTCACCTTTGAGACATATTTTTGCCTGAGAAGTACTTGAGTGACAGCCCTAGCAGCAGCCTATAACACCAGAATAATAAAAGGATTAATTACCTCTGTCATCAGCACTCTATTTGTAGCACGAAGTGCCTGCTCTATTTTTGCTAGCTACAAATGCCTGGGAACACAGAAAAGAAGACACTGTGCATTAATTCAACAAGTCTTCCAGGCTGCACCTGCGTTTAATTAGTTACTCTCAAATCAGACCTGCGGAGCCAGGAGCTGCAAGTGAGAGCACCGCTGGCTGCTGGCCTGGCTGGGCTGCCGGAGTAATTAATTGCATTCTTACTGTGGTTCTCTCCTCTATGAAAACAAAAGTTAATCATTTACTGGGAAAGGAAGAGCTGATGCTTCTCTACCACTTGAGCCAGTGTGTAGAACATTTCAGTAACAGCATCTCCCCCTTTATGTTTACTGCTTGCCTCCCAAAATGATGTTCCGACCATGTCAGTGCTGCTGGAGGCGTACATGGAGGCAGGGGTTGAGAAGGCATAAAGAAAAAAGAAAAAGTGAAAATCTGAATGAGTGAAGTGCTGATCATGAAAAACCACCACTCAGCAGCTGTCCCAAACCAAAAGCTTCTTTGGGAACAGGTTTGGCAAAAGATAGCTAATAACCTGGCTGCGTTGGCCTTCCTCTTGCCCTCAGTGTTACAGCGTTCAGGTAAGCTTCAAGCTATTCCTACATAATAATGGCTGTATTCTCAAAGTGCACTTTGAGAAAGAGGGAAGTATCAATATTGCTGTAAAATACACGAGAAAGAGAGTAGCAAAGGATCTTGTCCAAAGTTTCCACAGAAACCAGCAGAAAAGCAAGGTGCACGGCACCTTGGCACGTCTTGTTTTCAGCACAAGAACATCCCTCTTTGCCGGGAGCTCAGATGACCACAGACTACAACTCATCTGAAGGATGCCAAGAAAACACTGTAGAAACAGTGGCCTAGGCATGGAGATGGTATCTCCAAAACAAGCAGTACAGGAGTGTGTCTGAAAGGGGCCGGAGTCTGAACAAGACCCTTGCACTTTCTTTATTGCAAAGGAACGAGTAGGTTATTGCTCACAACTTCATCTTCTGCTCCTTACTCCAAGGACAGCCAGCACTTTTTCCTGGCATGGGGCCATTCCATGGGGCTGGAGCACAAGCAGGAGGGAGAGGACTGGCAGACCTAGTAGGCAAGCCTGGGAACGAGGAGACATTTTTTTCCTCCTTGCTGGAATAACCCTCTGGAGTGATGTGAACTTTATTCCATATGATTAGACTGCAAATGATCTGTTTGTTTACGAAGGGAGGAAGATGACACAACCATCAACAACCTTTGAAACTTTTGAAACAGATCATTTAGAAATTATGAGCTTTTTTTTACATTTTTTTTATTTCACTTTTTGAGAGCAGCCTGGTACATCTCTTTAAAATTAATGGCATATACTTGATCAAAAATGCTAAAATGTTGGTTCCAGCAAATTACACAGATAATTAAGCCTAATTTCAATAATGCTCCGAAACACTACTAATAAATCTTTGGGCTCTTGCATTGCTTGAATATACACAAGCTACTTCACAAACACCAAATTCCACCCTCACAGCTCCTTTTCTGTTGAGCTTTGGCAACCCCAAGCTAAATTCTGCTGTCAGTTATATCCTGTAAGTCTAGAGCAATTGCTTGTCCTCAGTGGCATAACTCAAGATTACAGCTGTGTAAATGAGCACAGAATGTAGCTTGAAATGTTGTAAATCTGACCTTCAGCTTGCTTCCATGAAAGGGGAAAACCCAGGAACTTGTTTTCACATCCACTAAGCTTCTTGAAAAACTACCCTGCATAAATATTATTATTTCAGCCATAGATACAGCAGATTTAAAATGGAGTTAAAACTGCCTAGTATCTAGGTCTACCAGGAAAGAAAAAGATGAAGAGTATTATATTTATGAGACACCACAAGCAATGCTTGCTTTTGATTGCTGACATGTGCTTTGGCCTCCTACTATGGCACGCCAAGACCTTCAGCTTATTCTAGGTCACTGTTTGATACTGCAGCATTTCTTCAGCAGCAGCAGCAGCTCTTGAATGTTGGTCACCCAACCTCCCTGAATGCTGATCACCCAGCCTCCCAACCCACATAGTTGGGTCTATTGTTTTGGGAGGGATCAGGGCATGTGTGACTCCCAGGCCACCTGAAGACTGAGACTGCCATGGACCTGGGCACCACCATTGCTCCTGCTGAGCTGCTGGCAAACTGTTCCCCTGAAAACATGACCCGAGGCATTTGAGGCCATGTCTTTACAGTGTGATGGATGGGTTTGGTCCTACTGCCCCACAGTGCAGTGGGGACCCAGTGACACTTCTGGTATTCTCAAAATACCTGCAAGCAGACAGGGACCAGGGAAGTGAAATCTCCTTTTTTGCCATGACTAGCAGGTCCAACAAATAAGAGAATTACTCTCACAGCCCTGAGTGCTTTTCCAGACTGCTTTAGCCACCATTTTTCTGAAGGGTATTGTAGAAGACTTGTCAGACAGAGGGTGCTGGAATACACTTACCAAATGCAATTAGAAGGAAGAATATTGCAAAAAAAACAGGCTTCTAAACAAGACACCAAAAAGAAAAGAGAAAATAATAATTTAAATGTCTTTTTTTGTGGAAGAATAAATTAAATAATTCATGACTTTTCTAAACAACTGTTTTTAGGGAAAATGTCATTTGCCAAAGTGCAATCCTTGCAGGGTTGCCATTTGCAGTTATGAAAACATATCTTGGTTGTTACTGATACACATCTGAAGCATTAGCTAGTTTCAAGCTAGAAAAAAGCCACCAAGATGCTGCACAATAAGTACTCCTATACATGTTGATTTTGATCATCAGACTATTTCTTTGCTTTGATATGTCCACATAACATTCAGAAGTCTCTATCAGGCCACTAAGTAACAAATTACTGGCCTCTACATTTCAGGACTTTTATCTGTCCAAAGAATAAAATGATGGCTCTGTACTACAGCACACAGCCAGACAAAGCTGGACAAAGATGCACGTATCTCTGGCAGCAAAGATATTCATCTACAGAAGGAAACCTTGCAGAGGATATGTCAGCATTTTATTTGCTCCTAGACAGCATTATCAATCTCTGTCATTACCCAAAATTAAAAGCCATTGCATTATGCAAAATACTTTTAAACAAGCAGCATCTCTTGTTTTCATTTCTAACTTTCTTAAAGAATAATTTGATGTATTACCATAAATGAATGAAAGAGCCACAAAATCTCATCAAAATGTTCAGGGAGAATGGATCTGAGTACAATAGCCTGTAATTCACCTGTATTGGGGGGCTGCTTTTAAAAAATGGACCAGACTCACTTTGTGGTGATTGCTATTTTCACCACTTTAAAAATTTGAAAATAAAATTTCCATTTTTCTTGCTATATTAAGGAGTGAATACACTTTCCATTTTAATTACCAAACTGAAAAAACAATGGAACATGTTTGAAGAAGCCATTTCAGACACATGTCAATAAAGTCACCTACCTGGAGACAGCAGTGGGCACAATATTCTTGACTAGCGCCATCAACAGGCTCCTGGAAAACTCCAGAAGGTCAGCTAAGGACCTATACCAATGATGAGAAATAAGAGGGAAATTCTCTTTACTTAACAATGAACACTGGTTTGTTTTGGAAACTATACGATCTGTAATTTTTTCAACAAAGAGGGACTGTTTCTGTGGAACTGGAACAAAATAATCCAGAGGTATTTAGATTAAAAAATCATTAATAAAATTACCTAGATTGAATTTATTCTTTTTTATTTCCTCTCTCTCTCTCTCTCTCTATTTCCACTAGCTTATCACTTCTTCACAGTTTGACTGAAGCTAAACATCACTGCAAACTGTTGTGCTGGGTGTAGAATAATAAATTCCATCCAAGACCTTTGGAGTTACAGGTCATTTAATATAGTAACTGTGGGCAAGGGGGGCCCCCAATGTGCTCCCATTGTTGTCAATGAGTATTTGTTGCCCATGAGTTCAGAAATGAGAAGCAACTCTGGCTGTGGCAGATCACTCCCAATCTAAATTTGTCATGCCCTGACACTGCCTGTAGCTCATTTGCTGGGTGCCCATCTCGAGGCACCTAAAGATTAATTTGCAGAGTAGGTAGGTGTTATTGGAAGCAGAGGGGAAGATGATCTCTGTTTTGCACACAGAGACTCTTGCCGTTTGAATGCAGTTGCTGTCCGTCACGCACAGCCCTTGTGAAGGGCTCCTCACTGCTTCCATCCTAAATGCAGGCAAGTAAATGCAGGTGAAAATGGGAGAGCTTATCTGGTTATTGCCTTGTGTCTGAGGCAGAGTGGCAATACTCCAGAGAAGCAGAGAGCATGAAAAAAAAGGACACACAAACTGGGAATTTTTGCCCAGGAAAAAAGAAACAAACACATGAGAAAATGCCATTTTATCATTTTGTGTTAATGCTGGCAGAAAGCTGGGTGCAAAGACACTGTCATATGGTTCTGGCGCTGATCATGATTTAAATTAAAACAAACAAACAAAACCCAAAATCAAACAAGCCCCAACAAAACAACTATTTTCTCATTCCATTAAAAACTGATCTCTTGTGTATGGCTAACTTATCAGATGGAAAATATTAACATCATGATGCTCCAAGCAATTTCAACAAAAGCAAGGTCCTTGAGTTCCCTACAGGGACCTGCCCAGTTAGCTGAACCTCTTTTTTGATTTTTCTCTCTACAACTAAGTTTTTTTCAGAAACAAGAAGAATAAGAACACTTCAGTGCACCCAGTCAGCTGTGAATAGGCAAAGGATGAAGATCCTCTGCTGAGGATGCCACTGGGAGAAAATGATCCTCTGAAGAGTCCAGGAAACCTCTACTGAATAGTAAGAGTGAAAAAGAAAGACATAAAATAAACCTAAGCCAACCACTAAGTATGTTTATTTAGTCAGGAAACATCAGTATGTTTATTTAGTCAGCATCCATCCATAGCCCACTGTTGTATTTCACAGTTCTGATGTTTCTTTTTTTTTCTCAGTGAGATAATATACCATTCATTAAATGCATGTATATATATATTAGTTCTAAAAGACCAAACGGTTTCAATTGCCAGCTTTATAATATCAGATTTTGCATGTTTATAATGTCTTTCTCTGTTGCTGTGAGATAGACCTGTACAAATAAAAATCAATCCCTGCCTGACTGCACAGAGAAACACTGACCCTGAGCAACCACTACATGCAAATGGTGTGGACAGCCTAGATTTCTCTCTTTTAACTGGTTCCACTCTTGCAATATGAAAAGCAGGTCAGCATTTTGCAACAAGACTTTGAATTTTTTCAACTGACTTTTTCTCCTAAGGTTCTTCAGTGGAGGACAGGAGTTGCTGGCTGAACACAAGGAGAACCTTTGGCACAGAGATGGTCAGAAGAATGTGGTCTCTGCAAACCCTTACATGTGTGTTTAAGCATAAAAGTAATGGGTAAAACCCTGGCCCCAATGACATCCATGACATTTCTAATGTCAGCATCTATAGGTGCAAGATTTTATTTGGTGGGATTAATTTATAAGATTAATGTGTAGGACCATGGCCCAAATTGTTCTTCACTCATCAGAAATGAATAATACTGAGCTTGAAGTAGCACCAGATAACCAAATTACACATGCAAATAAACGTATTATGATGGACTGCAGTAGTGTAAGTGAAAAATATTATTCACCTTCCAGGGGAAAAGAAACAATTTTTAAATGAACCTTTAATTTAATCTATCCCTTTAGAATATTAGCTTAAGAGAAAAACTTATTACCCCTCGGGAAATAAACCCATAATGGAGGCTTCTCAGGTATCTCTCATGAAAATATTCAAAATAGATGTGATCACACACTCTAGGTTTCCATAAATGTCAACATTTATTTCTGGTAAATATTGTCGCTTGCTTTATCTCTGCCAGCTGGTATTGCCTCAGACTAATAAATTTATGCAGGAGTCCATAACTACTTACTGCTCTCATTAGATTAGCAATGATTACAAGTGACTGCTGCATAGATGTACTCAATGGAGTCTAGACTCTTCCCCACTGCATGATTCCCCCAAGAGGTATCTTCTTGCTCTCAAGCAGTACGAGTGTTCCTGGTAAACCAGGAAAAGACAAGGTCTGCCCCTGCTCTCAGGTCAAAGTGACCATGGATCATTTCTTAATGATGAGTTGTCCCGTAGCTAGAAGAGCCATGCTACATCCTACACTGCCTTTCTACATAAATCTACCTGGATGACAGGCAGTAATCACATATACTAATCATACAGACCACAGTCTAAGGTAATTTAACGTATTTTCTTCAGGATGCCCCTAGGAGAGACAGAGGAATTGCCATGCTCATTTCTCAAATGAGAAGCAGTCAGTATGTACCAATACAAGCAGGTCCTTTGCTGTAAGTGTGATGAATGGCAACCACAACCAAAAAAAGCAGTGGTCATAAGGAGAAAATACTCTGCTAAAAAGAAAAGGACTAATTTCATCCTTGGACTACACTAAACATAGAGGGTCCTGCAAAACAGACAGTCCAAGTGCAGGGAAGCAGAGGATGATACAAAGGAATTCACTGGTTTCCCAAAGAAGACAATATTGGCTGCCAAGGGCTTATGGCCAAGACAAATAGAGGTGTGGCAATTTTACATCTGCTCACAGGCTTGCTTTGTTGTAGGAGAAGAGAGCTTCGGAAACCTCAAGCTATTTTCCATTGCAGGAAGCCCTTGGGGATGATGAGAATACACAAACTGACCCATTATTTCCCTGGGAATGAATTTTCCCTAGGTTGCACCAGGTATGTGTTAGTTTGGTGGCACAAGGTCCCTTTGAACTCAGACTGAGGATCTGAGAGATGCAGGATGGAAAGATGAAAGCAAGAACAGTTTCATGATAATGTGGAGAAGGACAGAAAAAAGAACAAAACCCACTGGACATGAGCTACAGTGCCCCTGATTTAAAGCCTACCTCTCCCTCAGGAGGATAGACAAGTAGTTTTGACAAGACACAACAGTCAGACTCTTGACATTCTCTTCTACTGACTGTAAGCAAGGAACACTCAGTGGAATCCAAGGAAAATACACCTTGTGTAACTGGTGAAAAATAAATACCTGTTCTGTGGCAAAGGAGTAACCTTGAAAGAGAGAGACTGGGAAGCCACTGTGGTAACTGAGCCCAAACAGCAATTGCAGTGAAATGTCTGGGAATCCTGCCTCTGTACAAGTAACGATGATCCTGAAGTTGTTCTCTAAACATGTTCTAATAGCAAAGCATTTGCGCTGTTCAAGGTTGTGCTGAAGACAGTTAATTCATATAGGTGGAGAAAGTCAAATGGATGGCTTGACCCTGGAGCTTGGCCTTGAAGGTATTCTTAGTCCCAGTAAGAAAAGGACCTTTCACTTTGCATAGCAAAGCCTGAGAAGCAAGCATGAAAAACCCAGGGATGTGCTACTGACCTACTTGGGTTTCTGTTCTCCTACAGACACCTCAAGTTTCAAATTGAGTCATTTCATCATTTGCTACAAATATTCCCCAAACCCTATAGGGGCATGCAGTCTGATCCAGTGCTTTTTCCAACATGTTGCTTTACAGACTGAAAGATAGAACAAGCTTCAGCTGAAACCTTCACAGATTTAAGGAAAGCTAAGGCCTGGCCTTGTAGTGCCTATAGCCTTCCACTTGGAACTGGCCCTCCTGCCCTAAGACCTTCAGTAAAGGCCAAATGCAGCAAGGACAAACTGCCCTGGGAACCAGATAAACCTGCTCACTCTTTTCTAGAGCGTGGATGGAGTGTTTCTGAAGATGCAGCTCCTGGGTGCTCAATAACAGTGGCCAGTTTTTCATCTGAAAGGTGGGAAGTATCTGTTGCCTAGACTGCTGTTACTGGAGTTTTCCTGACATGGATATTGGATGTTGATATGAGTATAGAAGATACCTGTGGGCAAAGATCCCTTTCATCTTGATTCTCTGTGCTGGCTTATTATGTTGAATGACATGTTTCAGTCTATGGATTGGAGTCTGAACGGAGTCACTAAGTATCTTCAGTGTAGTTGAGCACACGTGGATGCTGCCTTGAAATCCATCTCAAGCCCATTTAAATACTTGAGATCTGAACTTTGTGGGGTTTGTGTTTATAATTGGTAGTTTACAGGCTGTACCCTGTCTCCTGGGTTGGCAGCCCTGCTGCTTTCCAGCAAGGATTCAGGGAAAATCCCTGGTACTCTCTGCACGTGGATTTGAGAAGAGCAGCCAAGCTTGAGCAGACTCTCAGGGTGGCGATGCAACACAGCAATGGTTGCTGGAATGTAGCAGCTCTCACCTGGGCTGGCCTAACCTGTCTGTGCTCCCCCTGGCCCTGCAACTAGGACCCACCCTTTCCTAGACTAATGCAGTCCTTCCTATCTGGTGCAGACTGAGCTCCTCCCCAGGCTGCTTCTGCCATATACACTCCCCAGCGCACTAACAGCAGACTCTACACCAGGAGTGACAAACCCCTGAGGACACACACCTGCACTTCAGTGGGTGGTTCAAGACAAAAACCCCTACAGTGGGCAATCAGCCAAGCTCATGCCCATCCCAAGGCAAGAGGGATGGTGTCACTGCTGACAAGTCACACATCAAAAAATGTAGAAACCTTCTCTGATGAGAGAGATTCCCCTTTGCTCACTCACTTCTCCCTGTTTCCTTGCCAGGATGGGAAGCACAGGTTCCATAGACCCAGAGAGCTGTCTCTCAGGTTGTCCAGCTCAGTTGGAATCAGAAGGGCCTGATGCAGGTGCATGAACTCTAGTCTGGTGAGAGTTCATCTCTGAAGTGCAGAGACCTCAAGACATTATTTGAATTTGGCAGCTCCCCTCCAAGCTGCCCACTGTTTCCTTGGAGCAAGAGTGAACTTGGAACCTATCCCAGCTGGAATCTGGGATCCACTCTCCCCTTTGTGAGACTCCAAAAAACAAAGGGACTGAGCATGTAAGATGTTGGAGGCCTCCTATTAAAGTCACTAAGAGACAAAAAAAAATCAATTAATTGAAAATACCAGGCCAAACATATTTCTTAGCATTCCCATGCACACTACTGGGCAATACACCTGCTGCAAGTGTATTTTAACTATGTTTCTGTTGATGCTGCCTTGTGCCCACTCTGGCTTGTATTTAACTTTCCACAATAGACCGTGTTCTGCTCTGGACACAATAAAACAAATAGGTTTCTTCCTTTTTATTTGAGCATGTCATTAACATTAAACACGTACTGCAATGACAAAGAAATTGATGGCTGAATGGGATGTATTTTAATTTAAGTAATATTTCCATTAATCTAAAAGCTCTCCCTTAAAATACTCTACAATTTATTTATTGGAAAAATTCCAGAATAATTGTGCTGAAAATTCTGCTGTGAATGATAATATGACAGACTTTTAAAGCTCTCTTCTGGCAGCTTTTCTTTTCGCCTTTGAATGCTACTGACATAAGAAGACATTTCTCAGAAGTCTGATGCATAATGAAATGAAAGAGAAAAGAAGAAGAAAGAAGGACTGCTGCAGAAATCACAGTGGATGTAAAATGCCACAGCCCCAGATCTGTCCCCTTGGCTGGAGAAATGCATCCCAGATTTGTTACTGGTTTATGCTAGGTTATGGAAAATGCAGAGGATTAAAAAGGCAGAGGGAAGCAGATGTCATGCACACAGAGGCAGCTACAAGCCAATCTCCATCTGAGAGCACAGAGGCACTGCACCCAGCACAAGAATGTGTTTGGAGGCAAAGCTAAGCTGCAGCAGCTGGGACTGGGACAGAGAGGTGCAGCTGTGCTAGGGGAGGCGGACAAGCAGGCGGCATTCCTGAGCTCAGCAAACAGCAAAATCCACCATGCAAACCAAATAAAATCTGGCCTGTGCTGGGTGTCCTCCCACCCCCATGTTTGTGCACATCGGCTTTTGAGCACCGGGGAATACGATGGGGTCAGAGCTGCCCCCAAGCCTGAGCTCAGCCTGCAGAGAGGGGCTGCTGCAGCCTTCCCCTTTCCTGTTGCCCACAAAGGGCATGGCTCTGACTGTGCCTCTGGTAAGGCTGTGCCATTGAGAGTGCACAAACACACGTCTGCATGTGGTTTTCTGTGGGCCAACAAACCCATGTAGTCTTCTGTTCAGACTTCTTTCAGGGAGGAGAGGGAAGACCAGAGACATGTGACAGCTATTGTCATGCCAGTTTGTGCTCCACTGGGCAACGTATTGGATCTGTGGCAGCTCTAATTAGGCAACCTAAAGTGCCTAAATAGGTCAGCATGGCGCTGCTACCATGGGAGCACAGCCTCAAATTTGGGATGCCACAGCTCCTTCCATGCACATTTGTCCAGGCTTTGACTCACCCAGCCTGGGTATGAGGTGGTTGTGCAAATACCAGGGAGCTGCAGGTGCATGGGGATGACTACGGCTCTCCCAAACAACAGCAGGCTCCCCAGCAGACATCACTGCAGAGCCCTGTGAGTCAGCACAGATGAGAAAGGCCCACTCAGGCAGACTCCCTGGTCTCCTCTCATCCCTGTGGTACCCACCTGCCAAAGCCAAGGCACAGCCAAGGCTATGTGTGTGAAAATCAGGCACAGCCAGACCCTCCACCCTGCCTCAGCTGCTTGGAAGGGTTTAGATCCACACTGAGCACATTGAGAAGCCACCTTGTCTGCTCTAGCCAGAATGGGTGGATGTCTGCACACCATAGCAAGTCTTCTCCTGAGTTCTGTAGGAGCTGGGTAAAGGGCAGCATTGCACTGAGACCCTGAAGCCTTGCAGAGCAGCAGTGGTGGGCAGCACTGCTCTCCCCTCTCCTCACTACAGATCCAAGTTAAGCAGTGGTAATGATGTCTGGGTCAGGATACAGCAGCTCTCTCCCTTCCTCCTCCACCCCCCATCCAGAGGTCTAAAACACCCTTGGCTGTACCCAGCATCCCTGAACTGCAGCCAGCTGCTTATTCATTTGATTTAAGGTAATTGCCAGTAAGGGTTCAGAAATTAATTGTATGAAGCAGCAACACCTCAGGAAAGCAGAAGTAACTTAGGTTTTGAAGTGCTTTCTCCTGCCTCCACCCATGGGTTTTACCTCCAAGACAAGCTGGGTTCTTAAGCAGTGGAGGTGGAGCTGCTCCAGCAGCAGGTGTGCAGCAGCTGGAACACTTTCCACCCAACTGTCTAGTGAGAACAACACTCCCAGAAATTCTGTACGGAGCCAAACAAAACCCACTTCTCTTCTTTGCCAACAGGGGAGTTCTTCTGGAAGATGTCACCGACCCTATAGTTTCACAGTACTCACACACAGATGTGAGCAGAAAGGAGCATGCTCCCTTCCAGCCACAGCCCTGCGAGGCCTGTCTTTCTCCAGGATAGGAAGGGTCAGGAAGGGCAGCCAGGCCTTCGTGTGTGGCCTGAGCCTGGTTAGCATCTTTCACTCTTCATCACTCAACCATGCCTCTCATCTGCACTGCCTCTGTATGTCTCTCTCTCTCCCTTCTCCTCCCCCAACTTCTCCTTGCATAGACTGATTTTGTGACACATCCAAAGGAAGGCAATGAAAAACACATTAACTCCTGCCTGGACAATACAAAATGTTCCCACTTTTTAGCCACCCATAGAGCTAAGTAAATCCACCTGCTTTCTTCCACATGCGGCATACTGATGATAACCATCTCCTTACAGTCTTGTTCAGGGAACACATTGCTGAGACACAGCCATGCTAAATACCTGATACAGAATGCATGGAAGGAAGTCGCTCTTACCAGCAGGTATTTGGTTACTTCATGAGGTCTCTGCAGACAGATGAGGACTTTGCCTTTACGTGCTTCATTCTTCTGATTCATGGATCGCCCTCTTTTTTTTTTGCCCATGTCCCCCCCCTTCACTCCCAGCACCTCCCCATGCCCACTCCAGGTTTCTGCCATGATCTAGTGGATTAGGTACCAGGTTGACTGGGGAGCCAGTTCACACCTCTGCAGCTGGCTCAGCTGATACCAATGAAGCCCTCAGTGGCTCTTTTTAATCCACTTAGGAAGAAATCATTCTTCTCCACATTGGGAAAAACACATTATTTCCACTTTATATACTTAAGAATAGCATGAGGTGTGGTTAAATTGGAAACCTGATGTGAGAGAGCATGTGTACAGACTACTTTGCTCAGCCACACACAGCTCAGGGAGAGCCATCGAGGACCTGTATCCCCTGGGACTGAACTAAAAGAAGCAGCATCAAGATGGCATCTGGAGCAGCCCATCCATCTCCCTCCCAGCAGGGTGCTAAGCAGATACACTAACAGCAGTTGACAGTGGGAAAGTTAATGGGTACCTGCATTAACCTACATAAGCTTGTTTAAGCTAGCAGGGCTCTGCAGAAATCAAAGGAGTTAAGTTTTCAAGCCTTCTGTTCCAGAGATCGTGAGACCAGCTCCAACCTCTCAAACTCTGTCTTGAGATGGCCATAAAACAAGTCCACATCATGACATCTTTTACCTCACTCATCAGTGCAAGCCTGTATGTGTGTGTGCGTACATGTGTGTTTCTGTATATTCTGCTCAAACTGCTTCTTTTTTTATTTCTCCCCACTACCCCCAGAAACATAGAACTATTACATGTATGATAAAGGAGGGGTTTATTTCTTTAGACTCAGAAATTTTCAAGTTTAAAAGTACCCCTATTGTGTCCACTGGTCCAGGCCAGAGTCAGCAGGCAGCTGACTTGGCAGCTTGGCATGTGTGCAGTGCCAGCCACCAAACAGATCCGTGTCGTAGTACGGAAGGGTTATGGTGAAATTTTTTTCCTTGACATAAGGAGTAGACACACTGCTATTGGGCTTAACAGGAGATGCAGAGCCTTGAAGTAAATATTTCATTATAAATAAGAAACCTGTGTAAACAGTGAATATAGATATATAATTGATGATGGATGCACTTGGGACTGGAGCAAGATCTAGAGCACTTGGCTTTAGGCACAGTATCCAAAGGAGTTACTTTTCCCCCCAGGTCTGACCTCTGGCGTGTCCTTTAGGGCAGGCTTGTTCATCTCTGCTGTATCTGGGAGCTTGAACTGCCCTAGAAAGTTTGAGCCACGTGGGCTGGGAATAGGAAAAGGGAGCAGGAGCAAAGCCAGACTTGGTGAGTGGAAAATCTCTCCTGTAAAAGCTTGCAAGACCTTTACAGATCATCATAATGGCTTTTTGTTGTTGTAGTTGCAGGGATCATTTTTTAAAACAAAGAGATAACGTTTGGTTCATTTCTTTCATTTTGGAAAAGGGCAGCTCCCAAGCCCTTATCGTTAAGAAATAAGAGCTGTGTTACATGTTCGAACAATTTATGTGAGGATACTGCCATTTGTTCTGGGAACAGCAAGTACAACTGCAAGTCCATTATCATCCGTCCCTGCCTCTGCATGCACAGCATGAACAAGTGAGGAAGATTAGGGGTAAGAGCAATGGAGCCTGCAAAGTCAGTGACAAATATTCAGTACTTAAAACCTTCTTTGATGCTTCCCACACTGAGGTAAGGCTTTGATTTGGTCAGCAGCGAGACATGGACCCACTGATTTTTCGCCAATTTACTCCAAGTCTCAAAAAATAGAAACCTTTCTCCATGATCTGATGGCTGAGAAACAAGTGACCGGGCACTACGACTGCACTCTCTGATGCCCCAACGAGCAGTGGTGACAGGAGGGGAGTGGCAGAACTGATACAGATAAGTTAATAGTGTTGGAAGGAGTTTCTGGACACTTGCCAATGATAAAACCTACCAGTGTTATCTGCCTTTTTACTTGAAGAAAAAAAATCACAGGGCAATGGCATTACATTCTGGTCTTGTTTTCAAACCCACACTTCTTCTGACCTCCTCTCCCCATATCTTCACCCTCCCACTCACAGCTAATCTCTCCCTGCCTCTCCCCACTCCTCTGTTGTTTCTGCAGACAACACGTTTATGTTGCTGTGAGTCTGCAGCAGTCGACAGACCATTTCTCATAATAAACCACTCCTGGCTGAGCAGCCAGGCTGGGCCCCACCACATGAGCAGTCAGGAGTTCATGGGGTTTGAAAAGAAGATTTGCACTCCAGAAAAAAAACCCTACATCTCCTGTAAGAAGAACCTGTGCAAGGGAAGCACAGGTGGGTGGAGGAGGAGGAGACAGAGACTGGGGGGTTCTGGTGCAGTCCTCTGTTGTGTCCCATGTGGTAACTGCTCAGCAGTGATCCCATTGTGAGCAGGGAGAAGGAAAGCCAATTACTTATGGGCAGCGAGGAATGGCAAGGCACCTGCTGCAATTACTTAGCAAAAGTTTAGCTGCCTTTAAACAAAGGGAAGGTTTCTGAAGAATGATAGTGATCAAAACAGCAATTTAAGGAGCTTTTTAAGACTGTGGTCTAGCTGTTCTGGCACATCCCTCTGTTCAGAGCTTCTGCCTGCAGACATCATGAGGTGCAGGGGTAAGTGGGGGCCTTGGAAGGAAGAAATCCTCTACTGTGCCATGGAGCCTCTTTATGCAGACAGCTGTGATGTTCCTATCACAGTATGCTGCCAGGTTAGCAGCAGATGCCAGGACAGGTTTCAGAGGCAATTTCCAAGGGCAGGTGTCCATAAAGTCAAGGTGATTGTTCCCTACACAGAAGCCAGAAGCAGCATGAGAGTTGACCCTGATGCTCAGCTTCCTCTGCCTCTCCCCAGATGTTGCGGAGCTCCCAGCATGGGTTTTGGATCCAGCATACCCAAATTTCCAGAGGAAGCATCAGCTTGCTCCAGCATGCAGGGCTGTGATGGAGAGGTGTTGGGGGCTGGCTGGCAGCAATGTCCCCTTCAACTACTAAAGCATGGGCAAAACTACTAAAGGGGTATGGGGGGACAGGAGATGGGGTGTTGAACCTGCCTGGGTAGACAACAAAATGACAATAGACCAGTGTGGAACCTCAGGCTATGGGTCACATCCCATTATGGTCTCACTGGTTTTAGAAAGAGCAGAGCGTGGAAGGAAATCCTCTTTGGGAAGGCTGCGTGGGAAGTGGAGTAGCAGCTTGCTGGGGAGGAGGAATAGGGGAAGTTGCTGTAATTGTTCAGCCTAATTGCTATCGTGTCCTCCTCAGCCCCTCCAGCAGTGTTCCCGTTCCTATGGTGTCTTCCTCCCTCTACAGAGGGAAACAGATTTACAGGCTCAGCTGATATTCATTTCACTGGAAATTTGAGAGGGAGCCACTTGTAAAAGTCTGTGTAAAACAACAAAATTAAAATGGCAGAGGGACAGGGCTGGTAGATATTGACAGTTACAGATGTTTTTATCTGCTTGAAACAGAGGAATGGCATGGACTACTCCAGCCATCTGCACCAGCAACAAGGAAAGAAAGAAAAGGGAAAAAATAAGGTGTAGTAAAAGGATGAACAGGCACTTAGGCTTGAAGAAATCTGTGTCCCTACACCTGAGCTGAACTGCTTGCTTCAGGTCCCTGCAGCCACCTCTGTGCAACAACAGGCCTGTCATGAGGGCCCAACACAGCTACAAAGTTGAGCCTAAGTGTGTTATAGAAATTTAGATGTGGTAGGAACTACCAAAGCTGTGGGAACAGAAACTTTGCTCATGTCTGGCTCCTGTCTTGGAGTCTCAGATGCTTTGGACAGTGATCGATGAGAGGAAAACAACAGTATTTTCCATCTGTACTTGCTAAACAGGCACACTGGCATGAGCAGCTGCTGCAACCAGTGCATCCCACTGGCATCTTCTGCCCATGAATCTATGGCTGGAGTAAGATGATTCCTGCTGCAGAGGCTTGGAAAATGCACTGCTTTGTAAAATAAGAAGTTTTGTGCTACTCAGAGTAGAAACAGAGGTGGTCCCAAAAGACACCACTTTCAGTATCAAAACTCTGGTGTTAAAGCTCCAAGTGAAGGCTGCTGAAGGGCATGGCCAAATGTGCAGTGCAGCACTGAGGCATTGGTGGCTGCAGCCTCCAGAATAGCTCTAGCATCCCCCAATATGTAGCAGGATTCAAGGCCAGACACCTGGAGCATCCAAAAGCCCTGTCTGCAGATGAAAGATCCACATCTCAAACTGAGGCTACCAAATCTTCCTGGAACAAAAGAGCCAGTGCAGAGGAGGGGGGAAAAAATCACCTTATCGGAGTGAGCACCAAATGAAGGCTCTGAACCAGAAGTCAAAAGGTAGACATGAACTCTTGAGAACAGAGGCATCATGAGATAAATGAGCTCAGAAGAGGGCACATTGTTGAACCTCTTTGCATGAACAAGTCCAGCAGAGACACAAACCAACAGTGTGGATGGTACTGGCTACCACACAGCTTAAAGAAACGGCCTGATTTCAAGCGGTCCTGAGCACCTAACAGGCTCTCACTGAAAATTTAGTCCTTATTTTAGTCCATATAAGTACCTAGAACCCTCACCTTAAGCAGCTCTCTGAAATCAATTCACAGCTTAAGGAGTCACAGCTTAAGGTCCATGTGCACACATGTGCCTAGAGTGCATCCTCATGTTCAGCCTCTCCTTTGCCAGGGAAGGACAATCCCTGCACAGAGCTCTACCTGCTATATCCCTCTCAACCTTTCCTCCTTCAACACCACAGGAAGCACTGGAACACTGCTGCAGACAGTGGGGGAACATGTCAGAGTCCAGCTCCTGAGCACATGTACACCCACTGATCTAACTAACTTTCCTGTTCTTGTTGCTGCTTCACTCACACTAGGGCTACCAGTGGTGTCAAGGGCATCTTGGCAGGGACAGGTCTCTTAGGAGCAGATGGCAGGAAGAGAGAAGCAGGAGAATTGACCTTTCAATAAGTGAATGTGAATGAAAGTGTGACTGTAAAAACCCCATGTCGGTGAAATAACACCAAACCCGATCACCCAAATGCTGGGAATGCTGCCAAAGACTTTAATCTATTATGGTGATGCTGGTGCCTAAAGTCATGGTGAAGGTAGTGCTTGAAACACATACAGATGTGCCTAAGCCCCTGCTCCATCGCTCAGCAAGACAGTGCCTTTGCCCTGTGCTAAAATCTGGCCTTTTCACCAGAAACTCATTCACGCTTTTTCCAGAAAGAGGTGTGGGTGCTTGGCATGCAATAGCTGCATTACAAAAACCAGCCTGTAAATACTACCTCAGCCTCTCCACTGGTGTGTTCTGTTCCTGCAGAGTATTTTCTTTCTTCCCAAATGCTAGTCACACACCAAGGATGGGGAGTCCCTCTATGACTCATTATCCTAGTTCTCCACTAACTCTGACCTCCTTTTCCTCTCTACCTACCCCACAATCTCCACAGAGAGGAGATCTCTGACAACAGGGACTTATACCTATGAAGTGGTTTGGTATCCTGTGAGCAGTGAACAAGAAATTCAGAAGCTCTAGTACCATCCCAGTGGACGTGAGTCCAGCTGTCTGTATCTAACAGTTTTTGCAGAATTTAATTCATACAGTTCTGCAAATGTTGGCAGAGATGTGCATCAGAAGGTCCACAACAAAGGTGCCTCTCTTAGACAGTTCACTGTAATTCCCCAGTTTCTGTAACTTAGTCCTGTAATTGAATGAATCAGCAGAATTTTCTATTGCTTATAGAGAACAAAAGACTTAAAATTTAACCTGAGTGACCTCTGAGGGCTCAAATCCATTGACTCAATAAAATTCATGGGAGAGAAGAACACTGACACATTTGTTTGGTGTTTTCATTAACATTTTTTCAGATAGTCTTATAATATGCAGGGCAGGGAGGTCTGACTCATGATTTTGGAACACTGGGGGCTGGCAGCAAAAGGTGCCCCATGCATGTTTGTACCTCACTGTGTCTGCAAAGGTCAACACCACTCATTAAGTGGTGTGTCAATGCTCTTGCAGATAAAGCACCCACACAGCTGGCCTAGAGATGTACAGTGAAGTTTCAGTGTGTATTATGTTTTATGGAATAGGATGCTGTTTCACTGAGGGGCTGACCTTAATTGGCAGCTTGATCTCCTTCTGCCTTTGTAATTTCCTGAGATCCTGTGTTGGAGGGCTTATGCAAAGAAAATGTTAAAATAAAAAATGTTACAATAAAATGTTACAATATGCAGCATATTCATGTACTCACCATACAGCAGAGGTAGAAATGTGAGATTTAATTCTGCAAAATTCACCTTCACCTCTCTGTTCTAGTCAGTAGCATCCTTTTATATAGCTCAGGTGAATTTCCATACTGAGCTAAAGAA
This sequence comes from Myrmophylax atrothorax, assembly GCA_026770055.1. Classification (NCBI taxonomy): domain Eukaryota; kingdom Metazoa; phylum Chordata; class Aves; order Passeriformes; family Thamnophilidae; genus Myrmophylax; species Myrmophylax atrothorax. Next base: position 38,409,850 of record JAOXXN010000446.1, on the reverse strand, counting down.
TTCATCTAATGAACAGATTATGTTACAATTTACTATTGGGATTAAAATCCATACTTCTCATCTGCTTCCAAACAGTCATGGAACCTGTAAATGCGCAAACCTGGAAGAGAAAAATACCAGAAAAAACTCATTTATATATATGAAAAGATCAACACTGTCTGTAAAATGAAAGCTTTCTCCTTACTTTTCTTAGAAAAAAAAACAAACACACAAACAAATGTATTAGAAATCATGAGCAAATACAGAAGGATTTGTTTCTATTACCGTGGCAAGCAGAATGCAATACATACAACCAAAAGGTTCCCAGTTATGCAGCTCTAAAGGGGTTTAGGTCAGAAACACTGCAAAAATAAACCGTGGCATGGAGCTAAACAAATCCAGGGTGATTTGCTATGGGTCAGTCCTATTATCCAAGTTAATGATGCTGTGGTGCCACAGCTGCACACCCATGCAGGGTGGGACTCCAGCAGTGCTGTTCTGTGTCTGTGGAGCTGACAGCCACCAGGGGAGCTGCCCCAGGCTGTGGGGACAGTGCCCTCCTGTGCCTGGGGGGATGGGAGTGGGGCAAAAAACAGGAAGTGGGAGGAAAAGGGGGGCCTTGATCACAGACGGAGAGGTGGAAGAGAAAGCAAGAAGGTGAAGTGTGAGGAGCATTGAGTAGGGCGACTCCTCCCTTTTGCCTCTTCTCAGCAGGAACCACTTCCCCGCATCCCTGCTGACCTCCCTCCACAGCTCCACCCAGATGAGATTCTCATGCCTGTAGGATGGGCAAAGCAAACTCTGAGGGTGACAGCTGTTTTTCTGAAACAGGTTTGCATTGCCCCTATCTGACACTAGTCCTATGAACTACACCTAATATCTGGTTATAGCTCTGTCATTTTGTTTCAAGCAGATATCCCAGCCTAAGACCTGGTAGTGGTTGAAGTTCCCTGCATGCACCAGAGGTATGTAAGAAAAGAATGTTTGTTTATTGACCCTTATTTTTCAGCAATTAAGAAAAGCCATGCATTTGATGTTTACATTTAATCATACATCTGAAGCCTGTTTGTTTAAGCCAGAGACATCTCGGTCATTGCTGTGCTGGTTTTATCAGGTCCAGTTTTTGGAAATCCTTCCTCTCCTCTTTTTAGGTCTGCATCACCCTTTTACTTGCCTACTTCCTGGCTGCTATGCCAAAAAGCAGAGAAGGAGAGAGATGAGGAACTGCAGTCAGGACCCCACTACAGCAGACAAGAAAGACCTTAGAACTCACCCCCCAGCAGTGGGCTTCCCATTGCTCTCAGTCTGCGTGTGTGTGTATTGCACTAGCCTGCAGCTGCAAGTTCAGTGTAATCAAAGCAGCGTAAGGCCGGTGTCATGATGCAGTGAACCAGACCACTGACATCCAGGTGAAAGTTTGAGAATCAAATGCGTTTCTTCCCCTGTAAGGGTTGTAGCTAAGAAAGGCTCTTCTGCATGAGATTTGGAGAGGCTCTCTCCTCTAATTCCCTGAAGAAAATCAAAAAGCAGAAAGCGAGACCAGCATTGCATTGGTATATTGGCTGATGGGTACAAAATCTTCTGACAAGTCGTTTGCTCAGCCCTGATTGGAAAATATCTTTAATTAAAACACCACATCAGAATCCTGAACCAATTTCTTCCAAGCTCCACTAAGTGCTTTGTACAAAACATTAACTCTAAAATCTCATTATACATTAGCAATCCCTGTGACAAACCTAAATGATAATTTAGCTCTAATGCATTCTGGAGCAAGCCATTTTTAAGAGGCACATGATATCAGCTTGCTAGGAGAAGGGGAAGCGTTGAAATTATCTGTCTCTTTATTTTTTAAACAAATGGCTCTAGCTGGTTCAGCAATGGGCTGTGCAAATCATTGTCATGTAGAGCTCTGACAGTACATAGCAGCTGTTTAGCCCAAATCTGGCACTTCAGCTAGGGCTGGGTTTTGAAATCCCACCAGCAGTGCCGATGTCCCAGGTGTTTAAGAATTCAGAGAAAGGAAACTGGGATGGGGGAGGTGTGAATAGCTGTTGATTTTACATGACAGGGGAGAGAGGGATATATATATGCAGACTGCAGGTAATCTGAGCTTGGTCAAAAACAAAGGCAGAACCAGGGAGGAGGAAGGAGAAGTTGCCACTGAGTCGCTGCAGTCACTGCAGCTGTCTTCACAGGCAAGACCCACAAGTGCAAAAAAAAGGCAAGACCTGCAGCGTTGGTGGCACTGACCAACAAGACCCTAGCACTGGTGGGAATTTTGCACCACTAAACATTGCACAACACAGCCAGGAAAGAAAGGACACTGTGGTGGATAATATTTATATTTGTACAAGAATTGTCTTAACAGCACTTCTAGGCCAGAGGGATGGCAGTGGAACTAATGCTATTTGCATTTATTGTCAAAAAGATGTTAAACATCTCCTCTTTGATTAACAGCAATATTTTCAATCTCTCCCTAAACTTGAAAAAGACCTTTCCAAGTTCCTCAGGCAGCACCTGGATCAATTTTCCAGTGTGCAAGTAGGTGAGCACATGGACAGTTAACTTTGTCAAATGGGGAATTTATGGTTTATTTGCTATGGGATTATGAAGCATGTACATAATGAATATTACAGAGGGATTTTTAAAAAAGGCAAACCCCAACATTTCCTCCAAGTACCACCTATCAGATTTGGTAATTTCCTTGAAATCTAGAGCTGGATTCAGGTTTTTTTTGCTGGGTGACGTGAAATCAGTGAAGTTTTCAGTGAAGGGAAGCTTTTTTCACTCATCTGCTACTTTTTGGCTGCACTAGAAATCAGACAGGTTATTTCTGATCAAGTTTTGTTTGGAGATGGTATGGTGGGAGGAGTTAGATCACCTGCATGCATTCCTAGAGCTGAAACATATCCCTGTGGCCTTATGATGTGACACTTCCAGTGGAGATGGCCTGTTGCATCTGTAGAGAAAAAGGTGCAAATATAACCCCCCCCTTGACTTTGACAATGCACATCTCTCTCCTGTAAAACTACCTGAAAAGATGTATGTTTGGTCCAGCAAGGAGCAAATGCTGCTAAAACTTACTGCAAGATGGGTGCAATCTTCAACTAGCTCTTTGTTCAAGCAGCAGCTGTGCTTTACTCTGCCCTATCGAAGCCCTCTAATTTGTCTAGGAGCCTTGCTGGTTAGACCACAGTTCTTCATTTACAGTAAAGCTTTCCTGAATTATTCCTCTAGAGGATTTGTCTTCCAGATCACCCTGCCATACTGCCAGTTTTCAACATGATTTTCCTTCCTCTCCCTTTGCCACCCCTGCACACTTGCCTCATATAGTGGACACTTTTATCATACACTAGAAAAACATATTTAGTAGAACTTTCAGTAACAAGTGGCATGATGTGAAGGCAGATCTACTGCTGTAGCTGTACCCGTGTTAGGTAGCTGCACTGTTTCTGTTCTCTCGGTTGAAACCAGTGCACTGTGTTTCAAACACAGTTCAGTCAAAAACCATTGCACATTGCCCACAGAAAGGGAGGGGAGAAATTTGAGGAGATATGCTTCTTTCCTCCTCTGCATGGCCTTTGGCTAATCACTAAATCACATCTGCAGGCTCTGCAGAAATTAGTCCATTTTGGAGGGGGCCAGCTTGATAAACACTGCAGGGTGGAAACAGGAACTGTGCTTAAATTTGTGTTTGTCGGTGATGATCAGCATTATCAAGTGATTGTTCATTAGTCATGTGAAGAACTCGACAATGCTGCTGCTTTATTTTGCAGCCTTCTGTCTCAGTTATAAATTCATATGCTGACCAAGGTTCATAGAAATCCAGTCATAACATTGTCCTTCTGTGGCATATCTTAAGAAAAAGCCATCAAGGCCTTTGACCATTCTTGACATGCTTCACAGTTCTGCCTACATACCTGTATAGTTGTGCCCCAGACCCAGTTGGGACCTCATCACCCTTGTTCAAAGGCAGCATCTCAGCCAAGGTAGCTTAAAAAAAAGTGGCAAGTGAAAAAAAGGTTCAACTTGTTCTACTTTTTAGTTCAGCTTATTGTTGCAGAAAGTCACTGACTTTGTGCCAATCACATGTTCTAAAACTACATTTGGTTTACATCAAGAATTTACTTCTCGACACTGTTCCAGCAGAAAGCATCAGCTTCCATTTGCTATGGAACACATGATATCAGTTCAAAAATAGTCCAATAATTCTTCAGCTTGTTTAAGAGCAACTGAATTACCTGTTGGAGAGAAAGCCTAGAGGTGCAGGCAGGAAGCATGCTGGAGCAAGGCAGAGGACTAACTAGCTCCTGAGAAGCAGCATGGTAAAAAGCAGCAGCAAGGGAGAGAAGGGGAAGTAAATTTGGATGGAAAGCCTGGGGAGTGAAAGGAAACAGACACAGTAATGGACAAGAGAGAAGAATGCACAGTCCTTTTGTTGGCTCTCAAAACCATGTGGATCAGATATGTCTGGAGGTCAATGAATTAGATGGGCAGGTCAAACACAAATAAGCCCTCAGTTGTGAGAGATGAGGTAAGTGTAACCTGGAAATGGCTTCAAAATGATTAAACAATGACTGCCTCAGACCTGCAGCTCTTCATGTTGCAGACTGTCATTCACCTACAGCTTGCTTGTGGTGGGAGGAAGGCTCCTCTGCTCCCACTGCCTTCTCCCAGCTTGGCTTCCCTAGACTGTTTTCCTAGACTTGAACCCTTTAGGCTGCAGCTTCTCCACTTAATTGGCACCTTGGGAAAGGAAAGCACGAGGCAGACACACATCACAGCCAGCTGGAACAGGGGCTGACCCCAAGGGACCAGCCTGGCTGTGCCACTGCCCAGCCACCCTGGCAGTCTCTTCCCTCCCACTAAACGAAGAAGACATGAATGCATCAGTCTTCATAGGATAACCATTGCCCAGGTAGAAAACACCCACTTGGGACTTCTGTTCTCTGTTCTTCTCTCTCCATCTTTGCTTGATTAGATGCTGTTCTCTGCCAGCAACATTTCTGGAAGGACTACATGGTAGAACACCCCCAAGTGCTGCTGGAAGCTGTTGGGATGTGAGCTGGAGGAAGTAGGAAAGCTACATCTACTCACAGAGATCTGTGTCCCCCTTCGGGGGGGGCCTGTAGTGATCATATTCCAACAGCAGCCCTTGCAATTTCTGTGGCATCCTCTGCATAGCCTCCTGTTGCTGATTGTGCTACATGGAACAAATTCCTCATCCCACCCCACTGCCTGTACTGGGGCTGTACCTGTTCCAAGGACTGGCTGCCCCAGCTCGGGTGGTTGTGCTGTCCTTTTCAGTAGCCTGCATCCACAGTGATTTGTGGCTGCCTATAAATCTGCCACCCATGCCTGGTGCCACCAGATCTCTCTCAGAAAAGCCCCATGCCATGGCCTCTCTGCCTGATGCCAACCCTGTAAAGAGAGGTTGGAACAAAACCAAACTCTGTTGTGCTCTGTATTGCAGACAGGGTACCCCAGGGCAGAGTGCAGCCGTCCCTGGGGATCAACAAGGCTGGCCCACAAGTGAACAGCTGGGGTGGCCACTGGCCACACAAACAAGTCCTGTAATGTGTTTTGCTCCAGCATTGTCCTACACAGCAGAGTAAGGCCACAGCCATGACCACCCAGACAAATGCAGACTGACTGCATCAGCTGAGGGGGTGACAAACATAAGGAAGAGGAACAGCGTGTGCAGCAGCTCCTGGTGGGATCAGAAGTAGTGCTGCTTTCACACAGGTTTTGCTTAGCATAAAGGCTTCTCTGATGTTTCATGACTATCAAAGGCTTTGAAATTCACAGGGATTTCAAGGAAGGCAGAAGTTCATCTGAAATGAGAGAAAGATTATATTTTCCCTCCCACCATATTTCCAGCTTCCCAAGAATTTTTCTTTGAAGACTTCACTGCTCCCAGAAATGTTTTTATGATGTTTTTAAAGTCATTTCCCATACAGGATCATGACTGCACAGCACAGGCAAATGGTAGAGGCTCAGAAAGCAAAGTATGGTGGTGAGAAGTGAGGCTGTTGGTGAGCTCCAGCTTCTCAACAAAACCAAATCATCCTACCACGTAGTAGCTTAGTTAGTAGGTAAGTAAGTATACCAGATGTCCCTTACTAGAGAGAGAGCGGGGACTTTCTGAGTGGCTGTTTGACCGAGTAGTGCCTTACTGCCTCATCACTGACCAAAGCAAGAATACAGATTTGAGCTATGGGAGAAATCACACTTTTTCAAACTCTTTTCTCAAGTCTGGTGTGGGCAATTCTCATATGGAAAAGAAAGCACCCTCAGGCTGCCTACAGCAAGAGACAAGTGTCTCAAAGCAAGGCATTTTGTTCTGCAGCCCCTGAAAGGAGACTCTTCTCACTGCTCTGCTCTGATATCTGGCCACCAGGGAGTAGATAAGCATGGGGCAGACTGCAGAAACTGAGATGAAACTGCTCCTTTCGCTCTGACAAGAGGGAGTTGGTGTTGAACCTATTACGCAGATTATGGTGGATCTGAATTTGTTTCCCCTTGAGCAGCAGCTACAGAGACAGAGCTGGATTAAGTTTCACTTTCCTATGTAAAATGACTTAACTGGGTAGATAAAACAATATATTTGTGAAAGCTCATATGTTTCCCTGAGACTTGATCTCAATAATGTCTTATGAATGCCTTGCTGATTGTTTAATGAATTATTTTTCTCCCTCTCAGACTATTAATAGTGAATTTTAAGTAGAAAGAATGTACAGACTGCTTGAGATAATTTATCTAATATGAGTTCAACTGGAGAACTTGCTCTGTTTTGCCTACTGCTACCTCTGAGCAAGTGCTTTTTGATGAGGATTTTGGAGCAGAGAATTCTCCCTGTTCTTGCAAGGTAGGTAGCCCCTAGAGATCTGAAGGGCAATGGGTGAGGGGCACTGGGGGAGTCAGGTAAAACACATGAGGCTTCAGCATAAACCAGCTAGCTATATACTCCCAGATGAACTTCCACTCAGTAAAGCAGGCAGAAGGGACAGAGAAGTTTCAGAGACAAGAAGAGGAGGGATAGTCCCGTTTCAAGGCTGTGGAAAAGGACTCAGGATCTCACCATCTACCTTACCTGCTGTGGGCTTCAAGAGAGGCTCAGCATGAGTTATGTTCGCCTCACATAAATTTTTCTCTCCGAAGGGCTCACATCTAACCAAGCCACCTGCACGTGGAGCCCAGGCAGATAACAGAGGACAAGAACACTTTCTTGTTTGTATTAGACTTTCCTCGTAATCTAGGCTGAACTGCCCTTAAAGCTGCCCATGTCCTGCAGCTGACAAGTGAGGGAGTCTAGCTGCAAAGCTCAGATCAGGACTAGAGTCAGGCATTCCACTGCTGGTGCCAACACCACCCACTCATACAGGAATGTTATGTGGATGGGTCTCTATTAGAAGCTCTTAGCTGTAAGAGGGGTTTCCATATTGGTCATGAGCTATATATTATACTCTATAATATATATGTATATTATAGAGTATAATCCACAGATTATGCAAGTCTGTTACTTAGTATGGTTCACCCTGGAGGTTTCATGGATCATTTCACTTGTGGTGTTAAGTAACAGCACACACTATATCCATAGTCACGTAAACAGATCAAACTCAGCTACCCCAGTTACTCTCAACAGCACTTTGCTTACAGGGGGAAAAAACCCAGAGCATTCAAAGAGGATAGAGCACCAGAAAAGTAAATGAGGGATGAGATGAAAGACATGAAGTGTTAGGATGTCAGCTGCATTTATAAACTTCCATTATTAGCCTTCACCTTCATCCTCACCTCTTCCAAATCAAAGTGCTTTCACTTTAAATAGTGCTGTGCACCCAAGAAAAGCTGCTGAAAACATCCAGTGGAGCAGTTTTCTGTATGCAGCCCAGCCAGCCCATGGCTTGCATTCAAACCAGAAGCAAATGGCTCTCACTGTCTCCGACATGCCAGTACCACAGGTGGAGCTTAAAGCCAAGCAAGGACATTCAGGACTTTGCACCAAAGGAGAAGCTTTTCTAAGTGGTAGGATGGGCACCCTGCAGTGTGGGCACAGTGTAGAACAGGGAGGACTGGAGAGGCTGGTGTACTTTGTGCTGTCCCCAGGAACACAGGGCCGTGGACTGAACCCCATGATAATCCTACATGCTCCTCCACGCAGTTGCTGCACACCAGTCCCAGCAGTACTAGCTAGCCAGGTTTGCAGAAGAAAGCACAGAAGCCAGCACAGAAGAAAGTGATTTGAACTCAAAATCTTGATGGTTAGGGCTAAGAAAGGGTTCTTCAAATAGAAAACAACTCTGCAGCTTTAGTGAGGAATGTCAAATAGAGAAGCACTTAAAGCCTCGTAATTACTTACACCTAGTGTTTGGGCACACATACATCCTACAAAAGAATTTTTTCTACTGGTAAGGTTTGCATCAAAACCACTGTCCCAGGTTCTTCTCTGGCCAAAAGGTGGCCCTGAGGCATACCAAGACTGCAGGTTAGCTTGGACTCTCAAATGAAGAAGTATGAGATGAGCTGGTCAGCACTTTTGGTATTGCTCAGTAGAGTGACTCACAGTTTATTTACAAAGTCAGGTAGATGAGGATTGCTCACTGCTTCTTTCAGCTGATGAGAGCTCACCTCCTTCCAAAATCTGAGTTAACAATTGTCATCTTTGCAAGCTAAGGGGGAGCCAGACCTGCAGCAGGGCTCATTACCATCATTTAGGCCCATATAAGTCATCCTGTGGTGAGACACCACAGTGCTGTAGAAGGGCCAGGAGGGATGCTCTGGCTTCTCTATTCCATCTGCTTTCTCTGTGGCTCCCACAGCACCAATCAGCTGGTGGCCCATCAGCTTTCCACCACACAGGGAGGGAGGCTCCTACTCCGTACACATGGCATAGTCAATTTTAGAGTTGTACCCAGGTTGGAGGCTGTCAGGCTTTAAAAGCCACTGAATAAAGTTGCCTCACAATTGTCATTTGTGTGAGTCAAGCTGTGGTTCTGCCTTTCTCACAGGGCCCATAAGTCACTGAGGTCAATTTAGGTGCAAAAAAAGCCTCTTAAGAAAAGTGCGAAAGAAAGATGGCAGACACCTATGTCCTCAAAGAAACATAGGCACCTGACTGCTGAATGAAATGAAGGGCGGGCTAGATTATCTTTGCACCTTTAAAACACAGGGTGCAGATTTATCCAAGGCTGGCACCTGATTTTCAGAAATGCCACTGAGGACTGAACCATAGAGACCCAGAAATACTCTTACGCACCATCCCAGGTTTTGCATAGTGGAATATTATAAACACCTGACGTGTCCCAGCTCCTTTTTCACTTCTCTGATAATGAATGTTTTGGCCTTAGGTAGCCTTCCCCACCTCCTTATCTACATGAAACCACGATTTCAAGCAGTAGCTTTGGTTCTGCATTGCTGATTCCTGCAACTTGGCCAAAATTGCTCCAGAAATCAGAAACCACTTGTAGGTCAACATTTCTTAACCTTGTATTTAATTGTGTGGTCATTATTGCCCTTGGCAGTCACTACAAGTTCATTTGTAAAAATACCTGCTCATGTCTATACCTTCATCACTCTGCTTACTAAAATAGCTCCCATATGGAAAATGCTCTTCCATGGTTAGTTTTCTCTCTTTACAGCCATATTGCTTGTCCATCTGCTTCTTATTGGTTGTCAGACTCCCATGGCACCAAACCATTGACCTCTTCTATACTTGGCAGGGAGCTAAGAAGCATTTTATATATTTCCCCACATTTATAATATTCTTATTTTCAGTGTTGGGGTTGTTAGAAAATTGGTAGAGAAAGAAAAGGAGATTTATGCAAAAAATACATGTCCTGGTTCTTAAAAAAAAAAATCATATTTCAAGCATTAATTCAGCCTCCAGTTATTAGAGAGATGGCTAAGATAACCCTATAACTAACAAGCACTACAGCTGCTCATTGAAGGATCTTTGGGCCTTCCTGTAACAAGTCACAGTAAAATGTCTGGCAGTTGGAGTTGTGGTGTATTTTTAAGGATGCCTTCAGAAAAATCAGTAGGAGAAAAAGAGAGAAGGGGAGAAAACATCTGACCAGAAATTGTAATTAATCTATGGAGGAGCAGGTCATGACTTAGGAGATCCAAGAATGCAGATTTTTATAGCCTTAAAAATAGCACTGAACACTGTAAGTCTGCATTCAGGCCACCAAAAGAGAAATCTTGTGAAGCGAGCAGGTGGAGCTGATTTTAATGCAAGGAGGAAGCGCCTCTGAAGTTATCTTTTTTCTTTTCAAATAGATTTTTGCATCAGGCAGGGATCAAGTAATTACTTTGCCCCTGTTCACAAGATATCTCAGAATAGTAACAGACCACACACCCAGGAGATGATTAAAGGAAGTCAGGGGTCAGGAACACAGAAAAGCTGGTGATACAGAAGAGAAGATTTGCATGGACATTAATATTTCATGACTTACCAGCCATGTGGTTCAGAACAAATATCTGCACAATAAAGTAGAGCTGTCTGCCATCAGGTTGCATATTTCAAGACATACCTGAGTCATAAAGATATTATTTACATGCCTTTATCCATGAACAGAATGCAAAACCCTCTGAATCCCTGTACCTGTTGTAGGGCAACATGGAAAGCCTGTCTGAGGGCTCAGCAGGATTTAAGTGGGGCCTCTGCCCTGGGCTAGACCTCAGCACAGAGTGAGTTTCAGCCGAAAAGCAAAGCACACATAGCATTTATCATACGGCAAACCTACTAGGTCTGGTACAAAGGAAAAGAGCTGCTGTACTGTCAGTATGTCTCTTCAGCCACTATTCCAACCCATGAAACAAAAGTGCTATTTATATGCAAGTGTATAGGTAGCAGTGCAGACAGAAGATCTTTTATTCTCTGCCATTATTCCCATTATAGATACATCAAAGCTGGTAATTGAATTTGGGGGGGGGGAAACCCTATAAATGACTGTTTTTCTCACAGTGAAAAGAAAAAGATGTGTCAGGGGTCAAGCAGAAGTATTTCGTCCCAGGATCTTGGCAATTATGCTTTGTGAGATTTTATTCTGGGCAAACAGTTTATTGTGGTGACATAAGCAGGTCCTTTCCTGACAATCAAAGACAGGAATTTTCCCTGCCTACACATGCCTGCATGTGGCTGGAATAAGCAAGTGGAGCGAGTAGTTCAGCCGATTCACCGGCACAACCAGACTCTCCTGGCTGCCAGCCACTGAGGGAACTTTTTTCCTGCCTTTGCAACTGGGCTTTCCCTTTCCCAACCTGCTATAACTGATGAGGCTCCTGACTGAAAAGAAATGTTGAGAGCCAGAATGACATTGCTAAATTGCCCAAAGAAACCGGCATGTTCACTTACGATCCGGGCTTCACCGCCACGGCATCGTGCAAGTCGGCCATCACCTATATCGATGGCGACGCGGGCGTTCTGCTTTATCGCGGCTACCCGATCGAACAGCTGGCCGAGCATTCGAACTTCCTCGAAGTTGCTTATCTGCTGATGCACGGCGAACTGCCGACGCCGGCTGAATTCAAAGCCTTCGAAGACGAAATCACGCACCACACCATGGTGCACGAGTCCGCCAACTCGGTGATCAAGGGCT
>JAOXXN010000446.1:38370225-38390985 GCA_026770055.1 Myrmophylax atrothorax | reverse complement strand
AAAAACGAACCCATAACCCAAACAAGATTTACCGTAAGATAAATCCCACTTTATTGGACAGAAATTATATAATTGTCTTAAATGTATGATTTTTCAAATGTCAAGACAATTTAACCTCAGAATAATAGTAATAATAAAAAACAACTTAACTTCAATGATTTAGCAATATTGAAAGTCATCCTCAAATTCAGTTCTAAACCCACTTTGTTTCTTTTCTAAAAGCAGGCAAAGTATAAAATAGTTAAATTTTCAAGGCACTTACATAAATTGAGAAATGCCTTTGGTGGACAACAGTTGGTATTTTATTTGATTTTAGAGTTTTTCCCTTTTTTTGTTGTCCTTCAGCTTTCAACTTACAGCAACTTTCACTATGGCATATACTGAAGAATGAGATGAAAATGCACTGTGGACAAAGTGTGACAGTAGTTAATATCTATTGATGAACATACAAAATAATAAAAATACTACAGAAAAGCAGTAGTTCTGGGACTCTAAGTATTCTCCAGTATAAAATATTAAACTTTCGTTCCATCTGAATAGTTTCACCTATAATGGAGAGAGTATTTCACTGAGCTTAAAAATGTGTGCCTCTGATAAAATTCTTTAGGAATATAAATTATTGTGTCTGTAATGACACTTGTGCCATTATCCAGTCAAAAGGTGCTGATATAATCAGTTGTAAATGTCTACTTTTATCATCTGCCTGTGGCTGATTTTTAGGATAGCAACATGACCTGTTAAAGTGAAAAAAAATCTGTACAAGTGAAACTATTTGAAATGCATTGATATTTCAGCTGTACCTAAGATTTTTATAAAACCAAGAACTACATGCCATTAGAAAACTAACACACATCATGATAGCTAGACTATTTTTAACCATAAAATAAGAGATGCATTCTATTTTAATTACTACCAAAATTGTGAGAACTCTTTAAAATTAAAGTTTTATATTGCATGGATTTCAAGATAAATAGTTTGAAACATCATAAATTAAAGGAGGCATTTGAACAGATTCAGACTCGTCATCTGAATTTTCATCATATACTGGAAAAAAAATGGGCTTTCACAAAATTGTTGACAACTGAAAGGTTATCCGCATCGAGGATTTCCCTCGACATTAGCTGTAATTACTGTCAACTTAAGATTACAAATCTAGGAGGACTACCTGGGAAATGTAAAGGAACCGCAGACGGCATTAAGCTCTAAGAAAGGGAAGTGTTTCTGCAAAAATATTTGCATAGGTGTACATTTAAAACAGTATTTTCACCACTTCAATTCCCTGCACTCACTTTGCTCAAGTCATCCACAGGGATGAAGATTACATAAAGGCAGCCCTGGAATTTGAAATGGCTGTTGCTTGGTAATTTAATGAAAGGTGTATTTTTGTACTTTCTGCAGTCATTAGGAAAAGATCAGTTTGACCTTTGGCTTACAGATTGTACTCCCCTGAGCTAGGCAATACTGATAGACTAAAGCAGAAGTACAAAAAAAAAATTTACTTCAAAACAGTGTGGCATGAAGAAAATAAGGCACTTTTGGGAAGGAAAACCTCCGGATTTTGTATTTCAATGTACAATTCTATCCAGAAGTATTTTGTGCGTAGAAACATCACATGATGCAACAGTGAATCAGGTGCCAAAACCAACAAATGACACATCACTGTGCAATTATCTTCAACCTCTGAACAGTTCAACAAAGAATCAAACTGGTTCCTGTACACCATCATGATTTACTAATGCACTGGCATCTTTGCTCTTTTGCTGTGAGCCAACAGTAATTATTTTAGAGAAAGAAAAAGAAAGTGTGGAATTAGTAATGCAGAGGCTGAAAGGCAAGTGGCAAGACTCTACAAGAAGAATGCCTCAAAAAATGCTACTTTGTTCCCATTTCTACTGGCACCTATCCCCCAAGGTAAAGGGCCAGAATGACCAAAGCCAACTCAATAGTAGTGTGCAGAATGTCAGCTGACAAACAACATAAAAACAAGTCACGTTGTGTTATCTGTGGTCACGTTCTTCAGGGTTAGTCCAGTAACTCAAGACTTTACATTCTTCCGTCTTTATTTGTTTATCTTAATTAAACATGTAATGGTTAATGAACAGACATAGTCCAGAGTTAGTAGGTTGGTATTATAACATTTATTAAAATAATGCTATGGGTTAATAGAAACAGCAAAGAACCAAAGAATTAAAATGCAAGCTATGTAAAAACCCAACTAAAACCCAAATATGTCTAATGTATTCATCCATTAGCTAACTAAAAGCCCAAGAAAGACAACACTCCCAATATAATAAAGTACTGCAAAACAATTGGCAATTTTTCAGTTATCAAAATTGTGGGGTTTGCATTTTGTATCCTTTTTTCTCAATCAGGAAAAAAATTCTTTTGAATGTTATATAACATACATATAAAACAAGATAGAAAAATACATTATAAACTTGTAACAATGGCTGTAAATACATTATCTTACATGTTTCTCATAGGCAATAGGTTGGTTATGGTACATACATAGCATGAAACTACTAAGATAATAAAGAATAGACAAATACATGTCATCTGTACGGTTACATACAAGCGACACTCCCATCTACCCACTCTAAAAAAATTACATAATACTGTCAGAAAGAAGTCTTAAAACTACTTATTTTAATAAAGAAAAAGTCATTAAAGAATGATAATACTGAGAACCAAGGCATTCAGAGATTTCAAAAGTCATGCTTTTTTTTTTTAAGTTGATCCAAAATTTTGTCAACTAGGTTTTCAGAAGTTTGTTCAGAGCAAACATTACTTTCACATGTCACACATCTACTCCATACACTTCCCCTCCCCCCTAGTAAAAGACCTTGGATAAATGTCTAAAATGTCCAGGTTTTATCATATTTGAGATGAAACTGGATCAAATACTGGTATTGTTTTAGCAAATCTCTCTTCAAATGTTCGAGTGTCGCAAGTTTATTCAACCAACCAAAATAAAATCAAAATGGCACAGCATATACTGTAAATAAAATCAACACAACTGTATGTGTAACAGGAAGACAAAGCCGGTGGCACAATAAACACAAATCTAGCTGAATACGAAAGGATGAATGTCTATTGCATAGTAAATAAACTGATAATTATTTCCAGGTGAGACAAGATGTTAGATGAGGTCACCATGCAGGTGCTTAAAAATCTAAGCCCTCTTAGCTTACTATTGACCTTTCATTTGGAAGCTGTGAAGATTTGCAGGAGGAGAATAAGTTGACAAGAGGGGACTAAAATCATCACCTGATATTTGCCAAGTTTAGTACTGAACCCCACTAAGTAATACTTAATGTTTTTAGTTAAATACTGTGCGTTCAACAGCTTCAGCTCTTTCAATCGTCCAGCTACTTGAACCTCATGTGGAAACAAAGGTTAAAAATAAAGTATAGCTAGACTTCAAACAACTAGCTGATGTCCCTCTCCTGCTTATCTTTTGAAGAAAAGCCAACACGGCAGATCTAACAATAGTCAAAGACGAGCTGAAAAATAAATAACTTCCATGCTGTTTGCCACTGCAGGAGCTGTTTGAGAAAACTGGGGACATGCTCAGTAACTAACTGAAAACTAGCCAAGCACTTTCAGTTTCATTTATGCACAGAACATCCGTTTGCTGGGTGATGCCGAAGCCTACTCTAGTTGACGTATATTTATTTCAACCAAAATCAAGAAAACTCCTCTCCATCCCTGAACAAAAATGACATACTTCCAGCTCTACAAACATTTGTCAGCTAATAATCTCCTTCAGCATGAGACAGTCTGTATTACAGAACCCTTTGGTTTACGTTGCACAAGTACGGCATTTGCTATGATTTAAAAAGTAGAGTGGTTGAAATAATAATGGGCTGGTTTGACAAAAACTTAGCAAATATTTCACATAATGAGATTTTGGCAAAGTCACATCACGCTAGTATGGCAAAAATCAGGTAATTAATATGGTCAACTCATCATTTGTCTTCCCTCACAGCTTCTTTCACATACTGGGCGTCTGAGTGGCATGCAGTAACTTGTCTGAGGGAGAAGCTGATTATACAAGACATTTGACTAAATGACCATGAAGAAAATAAGGCACTTCCTTTTCTTTAGACTTATTCCAATACTTAAAAAATAAAAAAGAAAGACTAAAAGGCTCTTTTGGTCTTTTGTTTCTTGACAACCACCAGAAAAAATCATTTAATGAAATAAAGGGTTTCTTTGTTCTTTTTTAGTTTTTTTATAACACTTGAAAGTATAAAATGCTACATTTCCAAAAATATATTTTTTTCTGCACCAGCACCCTTGTATAGTAAAAGTATCTACTTTTTTGTTCATTTTGTTTCAATGCACTACACTTTATCTACAATTTCATTACATGTATACAGCAAATAGGCAAGCATGGCTTTTACATCCTTAATGAAATTTTTTCTATACAGGGAGGTTTAAAAAAAATATTTGAACAGTTTGCCCAGTAATGTGACACATAATGCATGTACCTTGTTCTCATGTAATCTTCCAAGGAGATTAAAATATGGTTAAAACAATTTAAACTTGTATTTCGCTTTAATAGTGTTGTTTTGTCCTCTGCATTAACGTAGTTCTGAAAAGTCATCATAATCTGCATTTCATGGCACACTTTCCTTTAAAACGTCCAATTTGGCAGGCAATAGAAAAAAGGCTGCAACATGTGCCCTTTGAGGGCACTGGTAGTGACTAAACGGCGTATCAAATTTTGAATACTTTTTGGAATCCCTTCCCCAATGACATCCCTGACCAAAGGTTCATGCATGATGCATCATCACACAGTACATTCAGAGAGAGCTTTGACTTTTTTTTTTTTCTGAGAAGAAAAATATTCCTAGAAGTCTCTCACAGTAACTGCCTCTGTCATTGGGTAGTTAAGGGACATCTGTCTCCATCTCGTGCGAGGCCTCCTTACCGTTCGCTTGGGGCAGGACACTAGAGGTTGATCAGTGCGGAGGGATGAGTTGGACCTTATTGCTTTACTACTATTCAGTGCAGGTTCTAGAACCACTTTCACCCAAACAGGAGAACAACAAAAAGCGGAGTTGGAGGACAACAATTTCTTTGTCTGTTTTGTTAGATGGTAAGACGAACGGACAAGTGCCCCAGCTCGCTGCACTGAAGACAGGCAAGCAAAGGCGTTTACCAGTTAACTGATCAGCAGGCAGGCATGGTCAGGTCATCATTGGGTGAAGAGTTCAGAGGTCAGAAGGTCATAGGTTAGTTGCCGGTGGCGGCTGGGTGGTTAGAAACAAAAAAAAAAACAAAACAAAAAAAGAAAGAAAAGATAGAGAAGAGATTAGTTCCAGCTAGTGACGGCTTAATGACAACATGAAAACTAATCACAACTAATAAAAAAAACAAGCTTGTTTAATTCTGACATACTGATCGACACCATCTACAGAATGCAATAAAATCATGACAGCCCTCCATCATGATTTGGACACGTGAAGGAGAAGCCCGCTCCCACAAAACCGGTTAACAGGAGAAATAGAGATAAAATATGACTAACGACTAATGGTTAGTAGCAGTCGATGAAGGAAATTGGAAAACAAAAAACGATGAACAGTTTTTGAACTGGGTAGAAGATTTCTGGAACAACAGTCAGTGCACAGCATCAGTATCTGACTGCTATTAAGCATTAGTACTTCCCCAGGTGCAAGCATTAAAGCAACTATTAATGATGGATGTGATTATTAACTGGTTGTTAAAAGAGTGGAGTCATCTAAGGAATTCTGGACTTAAGAGAAACAATTTGGTTCAACAAACTACGGGCCAAACAAAGGGTTTTTGTTCAATAAATTTTTTATTGCCTTTCATTTATTCTATTTACAAACAACATGGAATTTCTTGGCCTCATGATACAAAGCAATACTAAACTGTGGTCTAGCAACGTAGGCATCATCGTGGGAACCAGGAAAACGCTCAGCCTGCTACTATAGCCAGCATTTTCCTGTTCGAAATACTATTTTACACATATAGGACACTTATAAAATGCACTTGCATGTAAACACTGTAAAAGTCCTGCCATTTTAAAGTCTATACTTAAAAAGCTCTAAGTACATGAAAAAATAGAGAAAATATCTAATTGATACTAATAAGGCATTTTAAAACTACAAACAGCTCTCTTTATTCATTTTCAAAGCTAATACTCTGCAAATACAATAAAATCTGACATTTCATATACATTCCTGCTTTATATTTTTATATTTTAAAAGAAGCCACCTGTAAATACTATTTTCTTTTGCAAAAAAAAACAAAAACCAAAAGACTCCCAACAAAACAAAAAATAAAACCCCAAAACACAAACAAATTACAGTAAAACATAAAAAAGTTCTCAAGTGGAAAGTTATCATTCCCAATGTTCTTGAGCTATTCCTTCTTTAATCATTCTCTCGCATTCTCCTTCACCAAACTTGGTCCACTTAACAGTAGTATGATTTTTTTTATTTTTTTTAAGACTCATTCAACAGCTTAATTATAGCTAATAAATTCTGAGGTTGATAAAAGTTTTTGTACTGTTGCCATTTTGACTAAGGCAGAGGAGATGAAAGTGACAAAGGTATTCAGTGCAAAGTCAGATTTGTGCCATTACATAAAATGAAGTCCAGTAGGTGTAATATTCACAGATTTCATTGATTTAACAATCTTTCTTGTGGGTTCATTTATTTTCACATAATAAAAATGGCCTATCATTTAGGATGCAGTTCATAACACTACAAAAAAATTACTACTGTAACATAAATGAGACTAAACACTCCCTGAATTTTTTTTAGAATCACTCTAAGTGGGATTTGTTTAAGTTAAAACAGCTGTTTTTAAAAAAGAAGAAAAAATAAATATTTTATGTGGCACAATCTTACCACTTTACAGGTATACTAGAAACACTCTTAAAGCATTTTGACACTGATTACAATTTTGATTAAATGGTATTAAAATTTATATATAAATTATGTGACAATTGGTTTGGATAAATTCAAGAACATTCTGAGTATTAATAATTCTTGTGGAGTTTAAAATCAAAGCAAGCTACTTTTAAAAAATACCAGTACACCTGTGATACATCCTCTGCCAAGTCTCTGGCCTTCTACAGTACACACAGGTTTGTCAACTGTGCAACACCATATACAGTTTATTACAATTAAATCAGTCAGTCTCTCTGTTATATGCATCAAATTCAATTTTGTATTATTTATAAACTGGGAGTTTATTCTGAGTTAAAATGAGCTATATTTTCCAACCCTTCACCAATTCTAAATGCTTAGTTGTAAAACATTTACACATTTGGGGATTCTTACTTTAAATGCAGTGCTTATCTCTGAAAGAAAACCAAACCAAAACAACAAAACCCAAACCTATGCAAAGAATAAAAAACTACTTAAAAAGTGAATGCAGTAGTACTACAAAGTCATCTGAAAGTCAATTTAGAATTAAAAAAAACCCCACTTTAGACCCAGTGAATGCGGAGATAGATTTAGTGACGTTTAACTACGTAAAAAAAAATTTCCTCATTGAAAAAAAAGTATTTCGGTTTGCTGACATTGTTTTTTATGGCCATAGCTATAGAATTATCTTGGTGACAGAACAATCAAATAGGTGCACATGGTAAATACTGATAGAGTTTTAATTCTACAATATTATTTTAGTACACGAAAATCAGTTTATATTGTGGAAAAAGTTCTCTCCAAAACCTTTCCTGAAACCTTTAAATCTGTGCAGTTGTAACCTCGGACTTCAAATTAAATATACAATGAAGATCAGTTATAAAATTAATTTTGCGTAAGTTTCTTAATACACACTGAGATTACTTAAGTGTATGACTTTAAAATAAGGTTCTCCTGAAATATCAGTATAGTTTTCATAAGAGAGAGGTATGCATTACTTATTCCACAGGAAGTAAGATGTGTATCTATTTATCTATTTAACACAGTGCTGTTCTATCAGAAAATGGCTGTATTTTAAAAGAAGGTGAAATGCTTCCAATAACTAACTTCAATTACTTGTAAGTGACCCAGATCAAACATCTAGGCTCTTTGAAAATTATTTAAAATCTTTGTTGAGCAAGCATTACAACGGTGAACTTAAAAACCACAAATTGGTACTTTCTCCCTGACACCACCACCCCCAAGCCCTCTGGCTTTATCAGTATATTTACTAGGTGTCTCAGGTAAATATCCAATTAAACAAAAAGGTAGCCTCACCTGTCACCTGAAACTACCATTGCAGATCATGAAAGACCACTAGCAAAAACTGATTTTTGCAACATCAGGTCAAACTTTGAAAGACACCCAAATCCTCACCACCTATTTCTCTTGATTGACATAGGAAAAAAAATTAGAAAATATTAAAACCTATTTCTTTTTTTATCCTCTTTTTTTGTAAACATGGGCTATGATCTACTAACTCTATGCTGTTGCCCCACTGAAGAGTTCTCAAGAAATGAGAAGAAGTCAATGGGCTACAAATAGTGTGCAGTGATATAAAACAATCTTATTCAAAACTAAAGTAGTGTACTGTATTAGCTTTACACTTTCTGTACAAGGATCATAGAAAACAGGAAAGTGATACATAAATATAGCAAATATCCAGGAGGACCCTTTTTACTGTATTGACCAAAATCTGTATTCTTTCCTGGTTAATTTATGGAAGGTTGTGAGAAGTGAAGTATAGTCAATGTTAGGAGATGTCATATCTGTCACTGGAATTTGACTTTTGAATATTACAACATCATGGAAACCTTCACAACACTGATTTGGATGAGAGCAGAATAATAATACTTGTCACATAATGCTTTGCATCCTCAAAGCCCTATACAAAAAAAGAACCCCCACAACACCCCTGTGAGGTAGGGAAGTATTATTATCCTTATTTTACTGATGGGAAAACATACACAGAGAGATTAGATGACTTGCCGTAACCCACAGAGAGTCAGCAGCAAGGATGGGGTAAGAACTCGTCCCCTACGCTGCTTTCCTAGTCAATGTCAATAAACCGAAAATATCAGTTTTCTCAATAAGCTTAAATACTTCATTCAGGGGTCCAAAGGCATGACACTTGAGGAGCAGGAGAAAAATGAAGATTTACTTTCCATTCAAAAGTTAAAGAGAGATGCCCAAATATTGGATGTCATCTCACCAACAGGACTTCAAAAGTTGCTTCTCCTTCAGGTTACACATTTTAGCAGCAAAAGGAAATACCAAGAAATAGATTTTGGCAAAAAAACCCAAAACAAACAAACACACCCTCCCTTCTCCTACCCTTACTAATTCAAACTCAAACAACTTTTGAAGTTATCTTCACAGCCCCTTATCTTTCTGAGTTCAGTTAGGTATCTGAGAACATGCATCCTCCTCATAATATACAGTACAGTGGCTCAAAAGTTTACTGGAAAAAAAGGAATCTAAATCTTCAGATTTCTCCAGACACAGACAGGAGGCATTTATTCCTTTACTTCTTTCTCATTAAGCAACCATCCATTCATTTCATTTTGCAACACCAATCTGATATTTCCACACCAATTAAAAAAACGAACTGGGGGGGAAGGAGGAAGGGAACATGACCAAATTAATTACTGAAGCACTGATTTCACAGCTTTTGTTTGATGCAGTTGGACCTTTCATTTTTAAAACTGAATCAATTATAACATTCCTATTAAGTATATCAAAGTATATATACTTAACTGAGCTGGGAAAGCCAAATTTACAACATTTTTTTTAAAAAACTGCAAGCCTTCCCAAAGCTTTAAAATATTAACTCTTTGTATTGTTGAGAAAAACAGTGAATAGGCCAAAACATGGAATTTGGTTAACCAGCTGTGGTGTTGCAAATCTCATGTACACTCAAAGCACTTCTTACAAACAAGAACTGCAGAACTAAACTAACCTCGGTCTGCGGTCACAATCCTTTGGTAAGGATGGACACGCATATCGTGCCTTCGAACTTTAGTAGCCACCGCACCTAGTTAAATTGCAATTACCAAGACAAAGTTAGAAAACATTCACAGAAAACATTAACAGCAGGTTTATCAAAATGGATTTAAATGATCATTAACTACAAAAGTTCATTTTAAGAAAAGCAACAAGTTAAGGCACAGTAGTTTCAAATCTTAAAAAGAAGTTTATCTGTGCAGATTAATATTGCATTTATTTTAAACATCCTGGCCTTAACCTGTTTAATCCATTCATTTACAATCCAAAAATTACAGTATTTCATGAAATCTATTAGACCCAAGCACATTTAAGCTTTACTAGTCACATATTCACTGAAGTGCCTTTCTTGCAGCAGGACTATTTTAAATAATGCCATCTTTTAATACTGACAATTATTTGCTAACCTTAAGATCACTTCCAGTTCTACCACAAAAGAAAAGTTTTAAAGCAATTCTTCAAGCCTACAGATTGTGATTTTAAACTTTAAGTCAATAAGTATGAACTGCAATGAATTAGGTGATTAGTAAAGCAAACACTATATAGAACTCTTAGCAGTCAGTATACTACTATACACTCATAAATTACAGCTACTCTGTAATAATAGGACCTAATCCAAATTAATAGCGCTATTTTGTTTTAAATCTATGTGCAAAAAAGTGCAAGTAAGTCACTGACTGCTAGGCCAAGCTTTTTTCAAGGCTGCTGAAACTAAGCATTTGTTAAAATTCAGATCTGATGAAGGATCAGTTAAGACCGTTCTTGAATTCTTAGCCTTTCGTTGGGAAAGCCATACCTGAAGATAAAAGGAAGGGAATTTAAAGTTAGTCACCAACTAAAATTTGATTCCAACACCAATATCCTCAAAAATACTGATAGGGATGCATTTCTCTTCCATTTTTAACAGAATTATTTAAAGACATCTTAAAGGTCCACCACAAAAATGGACAAAATACTGTAAATGAGAAGGAGCATGTATCTAAACTCCCCTAATTTAATTCAATTAACTCTATAGTATTGCTCAAATAATAGAGCAAATGTATTAAGAGTTATTGATTATATGCTACTTCAGGGTGAAGTGTGGGGGTTTCCAGCTCCCCCTCCCTTTTCCTTTTTTAAGTAACGTTTTTTGATGACATCTATTTTGGGCAACACACCTCACACAGCTAAGCCCAAGAGTATGCAATGGTTTCAGATACCATTTTAGGAGTAATTTTCCCCTCCTATCTCTTTAGAGAAAATCCTGTGAGAAATCGAAGCTGTTGCATTGTATTAAACTACTGCTCTGGGATTATGTATTTTCTTACTTGCTATAAAATTAATTCAGTACAGGGGTTTGCCACTAACCAACAGCTGACAGCTTACTCTGACAAACTCTGTAACTGTGACTTTACCCCAGGATGTATCACAAGGGGACTCACAGACTGGGGGCAGAGGACCTAAGGAGAATATTTACATGTTTGTGGGAAATTAATAAATGATAAAATTATCATATGATCACTGAACTGACAACAAGCATAAACTCCTTAAAGACAGCCCTACTACATACTTTGTCCTACTACGATTTTTATTATTGATTCATTAATTCTGTAAGACAGAAATCTGAAATACATTTTCCTTTTTACTGTATGTAATATAACGTGGAAACATGCACACAGACAGATAGCTCACCAAGTATTTGTCACGTGAAACACCGATTTTTTGCAATACTTTCAACAAAATATTGACTTTGAACCTTATAGTCCAGTGTTCATTAGGGATGTTTAGAATTTGTGTAAATCAATAACTGTCACTGAACAAACTAAGATCAAAGTTCTATAAAATCAACATTATGTAGCACCAAGGTCATGTGCAATTCAGAACAAACTGAAGAGAAAAGATTATTTAGATTCTGTAGAGGGTAGGGAAGGAAGAAACTACTGGAACTGCTTGTTTTATATTGACCAGTTAACTGAATTGTCATGGCTGCTTTATCATCCTTGCCTTCACACAACAAGTCAGTGGTCTGATATATTAGGAATCATGGACATTTCAATGCAATGTATACAAAAGAAGCTGCTAATTTTATCATCCTTTGGTCAGAACTTGGTTTGCTTCATATTCATTCACTGAAATTATTTTCTGCTCACAAAATGATTTAGAGCTTTCTGACAGTGAAAAGAGACTTATCAGTTGCGTACTGAACAAAGAAGCAAAACTTCCAACTGAAAAAAGACCTCTCCACTCCCTCCAGTTTTGCAAATGAAACAATACAACAGCAAAGATTGCTGGGCATTAATTTATGTTAAAGAGAATACAAACGACTCTGGTATTTATGGGAGCTCAAATGACATGCAATAGATGTCAACTTGTATTCAGCTTTTTTTCCCCTTGCCTATGTACCCATCACCTGATGTTATACAAACAATAGGATTTTATTTTCAGTAACCTTATTAATATAACTAAATTCACACTGCACCATTTCAGCAGCTCTTCTGGGGAGTTTTGATATACCTGAGTTAAGAAGTTTGCTGCTTCACATTTATTTCTTTGAACTCCATGACATCTACCTTGCAAATATACCATAAAAGCATAAGCAACACATTCTCCAGTCAGTCATTCACGTACAAAGATCTTACCTAATACACCACTAGGTTCAATAGGGTACTCAAGGATTGATGTAGCTGGTGCCAGCGTGTAGGGGTATTCGTATGGTGTGTAAATTAAACCGGCTTCGGGTCCAGGTGGAACTATTGCAGCGGTGGGATGAGGAGTTCCGTTTGGCATGACAGCGGTTTGTATTTGTCTGATCAAAGGCATTATGGTAGGGCCAGCTGGCGTAGGGGTACGCAGGGCAGCTGGTGGGAGAACAGGCGCAGGCCCAGTAATAATCCTTGGAGCCTGGGCTGTTGCTGCAAGAGAAAAGGCAAGGGCTGCTACAGTAAGCAAAGAAATTCAGAGGAAAGTATGGAGATAGCAGTACAAAACGTGGAAAGAATGGGAAAAAAGGGAAAAAGTAGGAAAGAAGAAAAATAAAAGGAAATCATTAGTACATGCGCTGATCACACAGTGCCAAAGCACACCATTCAAATGCAAACAGCTTTCCAATTTCCAGTGTGATTAAGTATGAACATGCAAAATAAAAAAGCCATTGTAAAACAGTGAGGTAGATTTCTCAAACAGGTTACACAGCACAAAAGCTCCATTTAGACCACGTTTCTTCATTTATGCTATCAAGACTGCATGAGACTGCGATGCATGCAGGAAATACAAGGAAAATACTGTCACAAATACAGAGTACAAAATTTAGTGCATCTACAGAGTCCACAGACACCCAGTTATGCAGAGCTGCTGTATGAGCCTACGGTTCTTATATGTCTTTAAATTGTATTTAATCCTATACACAATTCCAATTTCCAGGATCAGTGAAGTTAAAGATGGCCTAGAAACATGAATCAATCCTCACCTACTCTAGCATGAATAAAATAGACTCGAATGTGATTTCCAAATGTAATTTCACCAAGTAAGATACTTCTTTTGTATTAGAAGTCCACCATGACCTTCCTTAAGGAAAACAGGTGCACTTTTTTTGTTTTAGTGTGGTTTTTTGTTTGTTTGTTTGCAGTGGTTTTGTTTGTTCTTTTAAGTGGTGCTAGCCTATTTCATTAAGTGTTATTTGAAGCCTGTTGGCACACCAGATGAACAACAACTTAAACATTAACACATCTGCTGATAGCAGTCAATCTTAAAGCGTTATAATTCATGCATTTCTGTGCACTACTCTTGATTTACGTTGATTTAGTTAACTTACAGGTGGCCTGGAAAGAGAAATGTGATGGAAGTTTTTCAGATTTTTTACTATTTTTATGTTTTAAATGAAAGTGCTCAGATAATTAAAAAACCGCCTCAAACGTTTTCCTTTCTTAAACGGAAATAAACCAGTATGGCTTCTACATCTAGAAATTTTCACTAAAATCAAAACAAAAATAGTGAAATTGTCTTATTATCAAAAAATGAATATTAGTGTGGAAATCTCTAGCCATTAAAAAAAAAAATTCTATCTTCCCACTTATCCAGATAGACCAATGGGAACAGATCAGACAAAGAAGTTGTTCAAATTAAGATAAAGGTTTCTATGCAACGGTTTGCATCAATTTAAGCTATTCTGAAAGCTATTTTACTCACAAATTTTCAATAATTTAGAGACTAACATATATATTTAAAACTGAACTAGATTTAAATATTATAGTGTTTAATAGGACTGAAAGATTTACCATTATCATTGTGGTGGTAAAAGCCCTTGCTTATGTCTTTTTTCAAATCAGAATAATTACACTGGTCTAAGCACTCTCAAATTGACCTAACTGCATTCCAGCCTTTAGACATATTCAACACTGAAATGGTGACTGTATGGAGAAAACAAATCTGCAAATATCAGTAGGCCCTTAGTGAAAAGACTGATTTAACTGTGCTTACATTTGACATCTGTATCACAGCTACAGCAAAAATTTGCTTTGGAACAGGATCAGCAACAACATTTTCAGGAGAAGAAATTAGATTTTCGACTAGAGAAAATAATTTGTATCACACGTAATAGGTATATGCCTTCATTAGTAGGTGCGTGTAATTAATTGTCAAGTGCAAACTTGTGCATACATGCGTTTGCAAAAGCATTTTCACACAAATGTAACAGAAGTAATTGTAAAAATGACTTGTTACATCACTGATCCCTGTGAACTCAGCTGTGAAATCGGTTGATGAATTGTTGGTAAAACATAACATGGGGGTACACATGCAAGCAAGATGAAAGGAAGGAATATAACACAGAAAAATGTATTCACAGTATCCTCAACATCTGCAACAGTTTAAAATTACATCTATAAAAATAAAATTGAAAAGGAGTCTATCGTCCTTTGTACGCATTAAAGAACAAATGATTGTATAATAGAAAAATCTGGCTTTAGGGCTGAGGTTTTTATACTATATATTTGTAAATGTTTCAACCGAGACATGGTGTTAAAAAAAACAAAAAAAAGGGCAGGGGGACAAAAATAAAAAAATCCCCAAACTGACATAACTTATCCCCAAAAGATCTTTTCCAACAGCTACCTACTGTTTTGTTGGGTTTTTACTGCCTTCTATTCTCCAATATAGTTGCCACTGTACATTTTCCAAAAAGCAGCTTCAAGAATCAAAACCTGCAAACATTACTTATGACATGCTTACGTGATTTGATGTTGGCATCTCTGTAGGTGCCATTCAGAATTGCAAGCTCCATCAGCTGCATCTTTTTAAGGCTGTCTTCTCCTTCTGCCTGCATATGAAAAGATAGGAAGAAAGTCAGGATTATGAACTCACTAAGATCTAAGAGACCTAGAATAAAATGCCTTTTGGTTTTAACTGAGCAAAACACCTACTTACCATTAGTCACAAAACCAGCAAGCTTTGTCAACTTTACCTTAAAATTAAGTAAGTGCCTGTTGACTATCATTAAGTCATGTTTACTAATATCTTAAGAGAGTTTTGGAAAAGGTTCATAAAATAAATTATAAAAATAGAGTTAAATCTAAGTTATGTTTGACAGAAATTGTTTAAGGAAATTTCTTGACAAATACGTTTTCATGTACTCCTGCAGGTATCTTTTAAAAAGTTTTATTATTGGACCAGAAGAAGAACAGATATCACAAATTCTAAGCACTACAATTTATTGTAACTTGCTCCACTATAGTTGATACTGTCTACTAGGAGGATGGGACAAACAAAAAATAAACAACAAACTTTGAGCAGCTTTCCAGGCAGGATATTGACAACTGCTGTAAGGCTGAATTCCTAATTCTGGCACATGCAGATGTATTATGATGAGGATATACCTACTATTTCACACAGCATACATTGTTCTTGGGTTTGCTTCTATATAAATTACTTCCCTGAAGTTATCTACTCTGTTGGTATCATGCAGGTTGCATAAATATTAAGTAGTGTTCCCTAAAAAAAAGGCTCACTTTTTCAGTTAATAACGAAAACATTTCTAATAGTATAATTTAAGTTTTAAGACCACATATTTTTTGATCTGTCTTTCCAAAAATACTACCATTTGTTTCGTTTACACTCTATCAGGCAGAAAACATGATAAGAAACCCAAGAGAGATGGTCAACATCTACTTTAATGTTAGGTTACCACCTTCCTTCTTGTACAGAATGCCACTGCTAAAATTCTCAGTCAGATGCAAAAAAGGGCAGCTTCACTGCCAGCTGCACTGCATTCTTCCTTTGCTAAACTGGATTTCCTACATTTTTACTTATCTATTCACACAACATTTTCCAGGTATTTGGAACAGCATTTTCCAAGTTAATGGGAACCTGGATAAAAACATACTGTGCCATCCACTCTGAAAATCTGGAAGTCCGATTTCAGAGGGAGTTGTTCACCTCTCTTGAGCTACATCTCTTACAGATGGTTTGAACTAGGGCTTTAAAGAGCATGAGTGACTACAGAAAAACAGAATTAAAAGCCACAAAGAATAGCAATCAACAGCAGCAACAAAAAAAATTGTAGTAAATAACTGTGTCCACTAAAGCAGTGCACCAGTGCAGCATCATCTCAAAGTAGTTATGAGTTAACATGGAGTGTTCCAAACGTATATGGAAATATATTTTCAGGTTAATTTGCAGCGAAGTACTGTTATATACACTTCACTCCCAAACTATGGATAAGGAATTTGCTATATTACAGGACAAAAATAGTTGCAAAATTTTATCTAAGCAAACACAGTACTTATTGTGACATTGCTCAAGGGCCATCACTCCTCCCAATGGAAAATTTAACAGTTGATTTTTATCAACAACGTAAAATCAACACGGTAAGATGGGTTGACATTAAATTCCTTTCAAATGTCAGAAATTGGAAGGCCTAAATATGATACTGAGGACTTGCATAAACACCAAGATTACCAAACAGTAACAATTTATGTTGCTGTTAAACATTGAGAATATACTGAAAGTTGGAAATTTTCTTTATATATTAAATATTGTATGACAGACCAAGCTGACACTAATACTGAAAAAGTAAATACACATTCAATTACCATTTTAACTACAAACTAATTGTATGGTTAAGTATTGTACTACCCAGAAACCTCAGACTCCATAGTCATTAAAATGAGACCATTTGGAACACAAAATATACTGATTCTAGCAAGGTTAACATGACATACTCAGAAGAGAATTACAATTTACATGCAAAATAACTTTATCTTCTATTTTTGTAAGGAACTATTTCACACCTTTGCTGGTAAATTATTTTGGCAATTGTGACAAAAAAAAAAACCCAATTCCAAATCTATCTCCCTATCCAGACCTCACAAATTCTTGTCATTCCGGATGTACCTTACCTAATTATTTTACCAATAAAGATTATTTTAGCACTGATTCATCTTTTCCCCTCCCTCCACAACAGTTATATTCTGTTACTGGCTTTTTGTTTGTGTTCATGTATTTATTTATTTGAAAGTGTGCAACAAGAAAACCTCCTCACAATGTCAGCTGCATCTCCCATACAGTTCCATTAACGTTGCTAAAATTGCTCACTTCCTCCAAATAAGACTTCAGGTGATTGATCTACACCATTAATAAGTCTCAGTAAATGCTGAATCTTGCATTCCACTTGCTAGAATAATTTTAGTAACTCTAATCCCAGATTTTGCACCACAGTGAATATTTCCCAATATAACTATGTATAGGATAAAAATTTTGAGACAGAAAATATTTTTACCCTTCCAACATGCTCAAAAGAAAGAGATCTAAGTCCAAGGAATCATTCTTACTTTGAATCTCTAACGCTTTCCTGTAGGTCACTTCTATATTGCTTTCTATAGGAATAGATGTTGCAATTACTTAAGTTTTACAAAGTATATTTATGAAAGTAATAATGGACTTCATCAAACAAAGCAGACCAAGTCCTTAACTTTTATTTTTGAGATTTACCCCTCTGGACTACTGCTCACCAGTTGATAAAACTTTTCTTCTTTGAAATGACCCCAAAACATAGCTTAAAACTTTTCCTTAAAGACGGTGTCAGTAAAAAAAAAAAAAAAAGGAGAAGTAAGATGTGGACTTACATAACCAGACATTAACTTCTGACTGCTGGTATTTTGATTTTTAAAGAACATATTGTGTAGGAAAAAACCCAACCCAAACAAAAACCCAACCAAGCCACTTTAAAACCACCTTTAATGCTGACCACAAGGTCAACGTTCCGACTCCTCCCAGAAGATGGCACTGTTTATTATACAATACTATCTCTGCAAGACACTTGGGCACTATGTGCACCACCCTACTGGTCCTGCTCCAAATCCTGCCACCCCCTCGCACCCTAAACTTTCAGCAGTCGCTTGCCACCTCTCCTCAAGGTGAAGCCACAGAAGCAGTCAGGACCCTTTCAGATACGTGGTCGTGTCCTTCATTCTCTGCATCAGGCTCTCCACTCGAACATAATTTGCCAATAGCCAAGCCCTCAAATTTCCAAGTGCTGGGACAGAGCAAGGGGCACCTGTTTTTCCCTGCCCTATCCTCTCGATTCTTTGCTGACAGATGATCAAATGAGGCACAGCATGCGATCTATCTTAGCCCCAGGCATTTCTGCAGGCGCTCTCTGTTAAAGCAAAGAGAGGTTGCATCAGGGATAGAAAGGCAATCTCTAAAGGGACAGTACATTACCTGTACAATAGCTGCAACAAAGCTCAGTCATTTGTACCAAAAGGAAGCTACTTTGAGCAAACATCAATAAGGTCATTTAAAGCCAGATTTGCATTACTAAGTTGAAGCTCAAGCGATTGACTCAAACCTCTCATCCTCTTAAATCTCCAGTGCTTTCCTTGTATTTATCATGTATAATATAACATGCAGATTAAGGAAGAAAACCCTTAAATGGTATCTTGAAACATAATTCTTTAAATGTTAGCACTTGCAACTGCTCACTGAATACAAATGCCGAAGAGATGCAAGTAGTAAATCCTAACAAAGCCAACTGCGTACAGACACCAGGGGTTACTGAGTTCTGAACACAGGGCCCCATACTCCTTACAGTAGCTCAACTCTACTTGGGCTAGCAATACATAGACCTAAAGGAGACCAAATGTCAGTGAGAACTAGCATATTTAGTAACTTGCTCTCTAATCTTTATCAGAGTAGGATTAATATTTACAAGGCTCAAAACACTAGCAATAACAAGTGCCTCCTACATGAAGTCTCTGGTGAAACACTTCCTAAATTAAAACAATTTC
This sequence comes from Myrmophylax atrothorax, assembly GCA_026770055.1. NCBI lineage: Eukaryota > Metazoa > Chordata > Aves > Passeriformes > Thamnophilidae > Myrmophylax > Myrmophylax atrothorax. The sequence goes on along the minus strand of JAOXXN010000446.1, from coordinate 38,371,778 downwards.
AAACTAAATACAACAACACTGGACATACGAATGCCCAATTAAAATCCCCAATTATCTCACCTATATTGGACATAACTGACAGTTAAAAAAAGAGGAACGCAGTTTTATAATAAACTGCTATTCGTAAAACCTTTTCATGTTGTGGAATGGTGGGTTCAGATAAGGCATTAACTAATTCTTTTCATTATCAATGTCCAAGCTATAGTTCAACCTCAGGTATTCCAGGATCCCCAGAAAATCCTTTTGTTTAACTAATGCTTCTGAAATTGTTTTTAGGTACTGAAATACCTCAGATGCTCACACGCACACTGCACCCTGAAGAGTATCATATGGTTTAACTTCTTGTTAATACACAAAACATACACACACTAGATACATATGTGATCAAAGTGGAAGACAGGCATGCAGCCTCCAAACCTAAATGCCTTCACTGTGCTATGTCAAAGAAGGACTTCAGAAGATGACAATAGTTTTCAGAGGTGACAGGTAGACAGACTATTAGATTCTGTGTAAGTCAACTCTGAGAATCCTGTAATTAATTACAGTCAAGAATAACAGTACTATCTTAAAATAAAATAAGGATCAAGCAGCAACATTTACGATAGAGCAGAAGATCCGAGAGCCAGCATCCAGCAGAGACAGCCAGTGCCCACACTGCCCTGCCACACTGCTGCTGCACCCAAAAGGAACATGACTGCAGCTCACTTAATTCAGAAACCACCTGACAGAGCTCCTTGAGCCTCACAGCCTTACCCAGCCAAGTCTCAGAACATACTGCAATTCCACTTATTACTAACATTGGAAGGGAAGGCTTTCAACCTATCTGCACAAATGTAGCTACTTTCCCCATACAAGCTCAGGTTTCCTTTTAAAGTAACTGTTTTAGAAAACGTAACATATACATTTTTCTCACATTCATAACAAACAGATACACTTAATTAGGGGTATTAGTGACTTTCACTGACAGCCTAGCTTCCAAATGTCATGCATTTTGGATGACATTTTTGCAATCCTGTCGTGTTGCTGCACTTCAATTCTCATGAACTGAGGTGAGCCCAGCCCTAGGAAAGGCAGCAGACATTTTTACTGTCTGGCACCAAGTGCAGCCAAATCTGGCTTAGGTTAAGGGACTAGTCCTTTATAAACTGTTCCAGGGCTGTCCTTTAAGGCTCAGAGCAGGAGCAGCAAGGGGGAAGAGGAAATGGCGGTAAAGTAAAATGATGGCTAAATCAACTGCAAACACAAAGGCCAAAAAAATAATCCATCTTCCCCCTGCCAACTGCAGCAGGCCTGTCCCACCAGGCTCATGGGAAGAAGGACAAGGCAGCCTCAGGAACAGGAGAGCACCAAAGACCACTTACCACCTTCCAAGCACCTCAGCAATGTTTCAGGCAGACCTGCCTTCCTGCCTGCCCCACACCACAGCTGGTTAAACAGCAATACTCAAAAGCAGCTTCACATCTTTCTTGCCACCCTCGGAGAGAACTCTTCCAGCTACCACATTTTGTCCAAGTCCATGTGCTTTTCTATACATTTACTTGAAGTAGAGAATT
>JAOXXN010000446.1:38349916-38363924 GCA_026770055.1 Myrmophylax atrothorax | reverse complement strand
CAATACTCAAGGTGTGGCCTCACCAACGCAGAGTACAGGGGAAGGATCACTTCCCTGGTCCTGCTGGCCACACTATTCTTGATTCAGGCCAGGATCCCATTGGCCTTCTTGGCCACCTGGCACACTGTTCAAAGTAGGAGACATCAACAGGAGCAAAAATAATTTAGTTTTGAAAGTATTACTAGTGCTTTAAAAAAATGCTCTTACATTCTGGAAAAAGATACCAAATGGCAATAAAATACCTTTCCACCAGACTGTATTTCAGTAATTTATGTATATAGCACAGTAAGAGAAACACCTAAAGCTTATTAAATTAAAAAACCCCAACCAAACAAAAAAATTCAACAGCAGCCCAAAACAACAACAAAATCCACACCACCAAAAAACCCACCCAAAGAAAAGCCCCCCAGTAAAACAACCGTTTCCATAAAAAGTGTTTTCTGGAGTATGCAGTAAACCCTACACTTTTTAATTCGTGCCCTGTTCAAATGCCTTGCATAAATATGTCTACCACTTTTGTATGTGGGCCACATTTCAGAACTCTCTCACACACAAGCACAGGTAATGACAGTTCACATATAGAAATGAGACTGTAGTAAAACAAACATGATGCAGTCATCCAGAAGGTACTGGAATCATGAGGTACCAGACTTAAGACTTGCCAGAATTAAAGACTGGTTAAACTATAAGAGAATTCCCAAGGAAATCATTGGCCATATTTTTTTCATTTCTTTTTTCCTAAAATGCTACATTACTAGAATATACCAATTATAATTTGGTTTGTATACATGATAAGACAATTAAGTTCTTTAAGTGTAATTTTCTATCCTAGAATGAAAGAAGCATGTATCTGGCCTATCTTAAATAATTAATTTCACTATTCTTCCCTGCTGTTCTCCACTCTAATTTAAAAGTCTGCCTCCTCAGCAGACACAAAGTCACCATTTAGCAGGATTCAGAGTATAAATTTGATCAAATTTCACTGCAAGTTAATGGCATTACTGGGACAGAAATAATCAAGACTTCTGTGCTTCTTCTATTTGTTGCTGATCTTTGCATGTTTCCGAAGTGTTGTACCTGAACAGCCTGCTACAGACTCTGGAACAGATATTATACCAAAACTTTATTTAATGGTTTTCCTTTTTTGTTATCTAAGCAGCTGAACACCTGAACTGTGGCTGAAAGAAAGCACAGTCACTGAGCCATCCCGGATCTATGCTGTCATGTCATGCTCAGGAAACCGCTCTGGACAGGATACTCCTGCAATATTTCTACGTGGCCTTCTAACTAACCTTAAATGCCAGATACATATTGCATGACCTTTGCAGAGAACAAGAAATGTTGATATTAAAAATATTAATCCTCCCTAGTAACGCCAAACAGTTCCAGTGGTGACTTAATTTCTTTCTACACATTCACTACTGATGCCTTGCCCATCACTCTGACTCCTTATCATATCGTTGACTGCATATTGATATGTGATTTCCACCCACTTTCAGAATGATCTTTGAGTCCTTGTTATACAAGTAAAACTGTCCCACTTCTAGATTTCCTCCTTGATTCTTCACATCTTTCTATCTAAATCTGTTTAAATATTGCTCAGACACTCTGGTTCTCTAAACATTTATTGTTCTAATCCAATCATTAGGAGAAACAAACTCTTTAGAGTTAGATGTTAGAAATATGTACAATTAAATTGTCTTTCAGAAACTGTAGAATTATACTTCCGTATTTCAGTAGATAAGGTGCACACCCATAAGCAAAAGCAGCTTAAAATACATTTTCTACAACAAGATAAATCACCTTAGTGCCTCTTAATCTCCTGAGCTTCAAAAATCTCATGAATATTTCAAAATAATACCTACATTTGCATAGTCTGTAACTTTATGGACTATATTCTCATACATAGCACTTTGCAGTAAAAACCTCCTTTAACATGTGTAAAAATTATATATAGCAAAAATAATCCAAAGTCAAAACCAGAAAAAAAGGATTTTTAAGTTTTCAGTTACAAGACGTGGCTGAAAAGTTAAGAAGGAAACCCTAAAAACTGATGCAAATTTTTGAACACTATGAGAGAAATTGAAGAATATTCATTTACTCATCATTAGCGGGTAGAGACAAATGAAGTCCTTTTTCCTTAAATCAAGGGAAATAAGGACAACAAAGTGACAAAAGCTGTGAAAAACAAGACATATAATTGTGAAGTGATTCAAATAAATGGATAAAGTAATGGAATTTTGTTTCCAGAATGCATAAAAGTAAGTTGCTGTGCGTCAGTGCATGACTGAGTTCAGAAACCTGAGGCTTGGAAAAACCAAGAATGGAACAGGAATCAATCACATGGAAAACTCAGGGAAGATAATTTCAGAGGAAACAAGTTCAGGCAAGTTTACCTAGAAAATAAAAGTGTCAATTCTAGAATGTAAAAAATTAAAGTGCTATCCTTAAGACTTTTTCCCAGGCTACAAATTAGTTCTGGATGATTAGGCTGAGGTTTTACCTTGCTGTCAAAGGAGTAAAAGACTCTTTTTCAAGATGTAAAAAGCCTCTCAACCGGCACTCCTGTGGTACTTTAAGCCAATTTAACTAGTGGTGTTGCTCTCCTGTACCTATCACTGTATCCATGCCTGAACCATGTCAGCCTGATAATCTGGCAACACTTTTTTTTTTTAACCTGAATAGTTTTCTGCCAGATTATGAAACTGAAAAAGCTCACTGCAGGCTCACCAGAAGTGAAGAGAGTCTTGAGGGGAGCTCAGACGTCGCCTGTGCAGAGTCCCACTAGACTCAACTCCACATGGAGCTTAGTCTGGCTGATACTGAAGCCCAACAGTCTAATTTTCTTTTCTAAGTGGAAACCACCCCCTGACAACTAAATGAATTTTTTTTCATATTAAAATATTTCATTTCATTTTTCTTATTCCTCATTCTCCTACAATAGGGTTTTTTATAGGTTTTGCCCATTTCTCGTTACTTACAATCACTCTTCTTTCTGACTTTCTTTTTTCTTGATGTCAACCTTCAGTGGAAAAATACATCATAGCTTCTCTTGATCAACTGTACTAATCATGGTCCTCTGGTGGGTGCCTTAAACTATGTGAAGTACACGTTCTCCATTGCACATTTGCTACAATCTCAACCATTTATGTACTACTGTAAATACCTGTACATATTCATATTTTGCAGAGATCTTTGACCTTGTTTGATATTTGCACTCCATGTTCTAAAAAACACTGAAAACCCCAAATTTTAAACCTCTTCTAAAACATCATCAACCTAAACGAGCAATTTTTACACCTTATACCACCAATTTTAAATCCATATCAGTTAAAATGGTATATCCAATACTTACAAAGCTCCATGTTAAGAAAGTGAAAATAATGCTTAGTTTGCTAGTGTGAGGACCCTATAAAAATCAATTTCCTTATTAATATGTTTTCCTTTTCCTGTATTATATTCTTCTATAGCTCTATCCTAAGTGAGAACTCCTGATATTCTTTAGCCAATTACTTAGATGATGGATTTTATTTTACCATGGCTGCATGCAATGTTAATTTTAGTGTATCAGTATATAAACACTATTCTGATCTGGAGTTCAGATACCAAAAATATGCATGCATAGAACCTACTCCCAAAAGCTTACAAGTTAGTAAGTGAAAAAATCGCAGGGAGAAACAAACTGTTAGAATCTAAAGATCAGAGGCAAAAGTAATGAAGCCACAGCAAAAGTAAAGTTAAAGGGAGAATGAATAAAAATACTTAGAATTTATTAGAAGAGATGGAGTTCCTGGAGAAGAGACCCTAACCCTAACCCTAACCCTACCTCTACTGGTCTAGAAGAACGCACATTTCATTGATTCTCTGAATTACTAGACCAACAGGAGCCAAGAACCCTCAAAAGGTAACAAATGAAACACAGAGAACAAGTACTTTGAACAGTTTCCCACTTCTTCACCATTATGGCATTTCCACCTTGTCCCCATGTGCATATACCTGATACTTCTGTGTTCTCCTGCATTTGGTGAGACACTCAGCAAATTGATTTACACCTCTCAAAAAACTCCAGGAAATTTGTGGGTTACTTTTCGAGCATTTAGCAAATAAAATCAGCTCATAGAAAGGTCTGAAGAGTGCTCTTTTAGGACATCCATCCAAAAATCAAGTAGCCTGCAGCTGGATTCAGCAGTGAAGCAGAAAATGGACTTTTGTTTGAACTGTTAAACAGGCTCATCACAACTCATTAAAACACACTGTAGCCGGAATCAGATTCAGCTCTAAGCCAGTCCACCTCAGTTTTCCCTAGGACAAGATTTTTTTCCTGCATGCCATACTTATAGATGGTAAGACCATAAGGTTTCTCTCCTCACTGCTTAAGAGATAAAGAACAGAATATCCTTCAAAGGAAATATCCATCCTCTATCAGGTAACCTGTCCGATACGTGTCTTCATTCACTCTGGAGAAGGATGTTTCAGATGTGATTGATCAATAATTTTTTGGTTATGAAAATCCTTCATTAAAAAAATTAAGTGAAATACTAGACAGCAATTCCCGCCTGCCCTTTCACAGGTATTGGAACACTAAAATCATATTACATAGCTCAGATTCAGTTATCAGTAATTATCAAATACCCCTATCCCAACGTCTTACTTGGCAGAAAAAAAACCAGTTTAAGCTGTTCCTGTGTTCCCACTACCATTTAATTCCACTTGAGTTGTGCAAGTTAAGCAGAGGAGAAGAGGAAGAGGGCACAAGATGTGAAATAATAGGTTCCAATCAAGGCCCACAGCCTATGAACCCAAAATTCTAAAATGGAGAAAAAATTCCAGAATATTAAATTTGAAAACTATAATAATGCCTTTTTTTTTTTTTACCGCCTGGTTTCTATACATAGCATCAATTTGCAGAACTGCTGTAACCTACTGGAACCAAGAATCTAAATGATGTACTCAGTTCAATCCAGTATCCCAAACAGTTCTCTGTAGTATCACCTGTTCTATACACTTTTTTCTTTAATGCTAGTACTGTCTTCTAATGATTTAGCATCCCTTTTATAATACAGAAGAAGTATTCATAGTTTCAATTTCTTAAGCCACTTTACACTAGATAATACCTTTACATTTTGCTTTCCAGTAACTCATTTTTGAAATAAGAAAGCATGGGGGTGGGGATCAAATATGATAAAATCAATTTCCTTACAACCTTAAGCATGCACACTCTGGAAAAAATATAATTAATATAATAAACCAATATTTCTCAAAGTAACTTTAAATGAACAGTTAAAATTCTGAGTATTAGTAATAGTAAATGCAGCTCTTCTCTTCAACTAATTTCTTTGGAGATATTTGTAGAGTTTCACAGGAACAGTACCCTGAGGCTACCAAACAGCTTCAGCTGCATCATTAGTAACAGTTCAGGAATTTGTTAGAATTAGCAGCTGTTCAACCACTGAATCACCAGCACAAATTTACTATTTTCCTTTGCTAATTTACAGGATTCCTGCTAGTGATGTAAGATTGCATCAAGGAGTTCTAACCGTATACTTTTATGGCTTTAAACTAAAGTTAAAATTACTGCCATTATGGCACTACTGCTCTCTTTTTAATTAGTTCCACTACCATATCCTAATAGTTATGATGAGTAAAGATTTGAGATGTGTACTAAAAAGGATCACAAGGAAACATTTAAGCCTTAAGCTATATGAATTATTTTGGAGAAAATATTGCATACGCTTTCAAGTATGACATGTCCTTGAATATACATTTTTAAAGCTAGTATCAAAGTATTCAAGCATGTATAATCTTTCCTGTTTCTTTAAGTTATCAAATCTAAGTGGCTAGGAGAACATTAATACATGCTTCCGAACAAGCAGGGCAAAACACTGGTCATCAGTTCTTACCACTACAGCCGACTTTCTTGGGCACAGCTGAAGGTTAAACAAGCATAAGTGATGCTCATCACTTGAGGCACTTGTGAAAGCACCAAGTCCATCTTCTCACATTTCAATAGCATCGGTGCTGACAAAGAAGTCAGCAGGTCAAAGCCCAGCTCCCTTCAGGGAGAAGGCGGGCCTGAGCTGGAAAAACATTTACATGTGCCCCGAAAGAAAAATAGTTTGCACCTCATTTGTTTTCTAAAGAGACTTTCAATGCCCTCCCTCCCCTTTCAGAAGCAGATTTGACAAGTGTTGTAATAAATATTACATGCACAGAGGAAAGCTGAAATCAATAGCAGGTTAATGTTTATTGAAACAATACAGAGAACCATTTTTAATAGCATTACTTGAAAATAGATCTAATCTAGCAAAGGAAATTCAATTTATGTTTAGAGCAATCAGATTTTGTTTTTCACTCCAGGGATTTGTTGCAAACTCTGTCTCTCAAAATGTGCTTACTGTACTGTATTTAGCAGAAACAGTTTAGCCTTAATAAGCTGATAGTCTGCAAGAGAGCATGGATCAACTTATTCTCATTAAGAATGTAAGCAGCTTTCTAGCAGCCTTCGTCGCTGTTCAGCCCATGCCAGGGAAAGCAGGGATCTCTCCTCTAAACCCCGTAATTTATGAGTTTATTCAAACTCGCCAAATTGCTTTAAGCAAACGCCTCTTATATTTGAAAATTCCCATGGCAACTCATTTAGTTTGGCAGGAAGGCAGACCCAAATTCAATCCTTTTATCCTCCTGCTAAACCATTACAATGGTAATTCTGCTCTGACACTCTGAAGAGACTGCTAATTACTGCACTCGGGTCCCCAGACAGATTCCCCATTCAGATTAAAATGGCTGTGCTCGGCAGAGAACAGCAGCAACACCTTTGTGTACAGGAGAGGATGTACTCTCACATTACGGTGTTTCACAGGAGAGGCTCCAAGACTGCAAAGACAAAGCACCTCCTCTCCGCTAAGTCGTGCAGAACAAGCACTAAGGAAGGCAAAAAGCCAGGTGGATGGCAGACAAGGAGACAACAGAACCACGAACTTCAGCGTTTTGGCTACTGAAGACATTTAGTCACCTCTCAAATGAAATTAAATAATTTTGTTATTGCCAATATGTACTGCGTGTAATAGTCTGTAATAGAGATCAAGGAACCACATAAAATGATACTGAACATTGTGTCATTATACCGAGTGTGTAAGCGTCTGCTGTCTCTCTTGTCATCAGAATGTCTCAATTTTTAAAAAGCCACACAGATCCTTTTATACTATTATTTACTTTGAGAAGGGAGTGTGGGGGTTTTGGTGAGAAAGCTTTTCTCCCCCGTCATTTTTAATCGAGGAAATGTGAAGGAAACTAATGACTGGCTCCCTCGCTCTTCTGCCCCAGCTGTTCCCTCTTCCACTGAAATGTAAACAGCAGCTCAGTGTTAAACAGAATAAACATTTGCTGTCTCTGGACCAACACTTTCCAGCTACCGGAAAAGCCTGAAGCCTGGCCTAACTCATTCTTCTACAGCAAATGAAGACGCTGGTCTCCGTCCTCTTAGAAAATTTATTTTCTTAGTACTCTGAAGAAGTAGAAAGTAACTTTACTTTTAAAGAAGTGGAAAACAGGAAGGCATGGGTCCTATAAACGTGTAGAGGAGCTAGAAAATCAGACAAGCGAACATCCTCCCTGAGATGTATTAAGACAGACCAACATCCTATCCTTCCCAGACTAGCAACTTCTAACTCATTTATAAGAATGCTGTCAGAAAAATCCTAAAATACATTAGCGTCTTCTACAAGTGATCATAAACACAAGCACTAAATCTTCAGATAAAATTCGAGTACGCTCTCCTACACATACTACCTTCTTCCCTCCTTAGTGCGGCAGATCTAAGTACTAGGGTGGTTCAGTATGGACACCAAAAAAAAGGAGTACCTGGAAAAAAACCTCAAAAACCTAGGAGGAGAGAAAAAATGCACTAGATCAATGTTTACAAACTTCTGAACCCTTAAAAATTTCTTTGAGTGGCGGCAATTACCCCTTTTTCCAAGAGTTCTGAGCACATGAAGATAGGCTTCTAAGTTTTTATTTATTTTTTAATCTTCCACAGTTCCTTTATAGGTAACTTGCAACTCCTCAGTGTTATGGGGTTATCTCTTGAAGACCTGTTTTAACAGTCTATCCTAGGTAGCTACTGATGGACTGTACTGATGAACCTGGATTAGTTTTGATCAGCCTACATTTCAGATTCCACGAGACTCATTCAGTGAAAGTGTCAGACAGCGTAAGGAGCGATACTTGTCTCAGAACTGCTATACCACTTTGGCACTGAAGTTGAGGACTATTACGGCATTTAACTTGAAGAACAACATCCATGTCAGTGACCTGCACTTCAGAATGCATTTGGCTAGTTTACACAAGGCTGTTCATCAGTGAAAAAAGTTACAAATGTGTGGTTAACCAAAGATGCATTTTAAAGAATCTTAAAAGTAACTGGTATGGCCATGGCTGTAATATTATCCCGCAACCCTTCTCAAGAAGGCAAATATCACACTCAAAGTAGGTTTCCTCTAAACTCATTCATTTTTTTCAGAAAAGCCTCTGTCTTTTTGCATAAAAATTAGGCTGACACACATTATAAGGTATGTGGACAGTGTCAGTTTCAGTAGATTTTAGGAGTTACCTTCAAGTAACTTCTAAAGCTGGGAACGCTTTGGATACAAACCTGACCTCACTCCTTCTCAATTCTAGATTTAATAACTGAACTATCTTGAATTATCTTTCTTCATTTCCTTTCACCTGTATAACCTCATGATTAGATAAATTCTACTATTTCTATAAAGACTATAAACAAGGGATAAAGTTAAAATCTTTATATACCACAGAAGAAACCTATTTCCTGATAAGCCTTAGTTAAATGTTTGTAAACCCGCATATGAAACTGATTTCTTAACTTTAACAAAAAAGGTTGAGGCTATTGTATAAACCTATTGAGAAATCTTCTCTACAAGGTTCAGAGATAAATGAATACCAATGTCCCCTCCACATTATCCCCAATGCTCATGTCTACAATTAATTTTTTTGTTTTTGTTTTAAGCTCTTTATCAGCTTGGAAAAACAAAACAAAGATGCCACGTATCTAGGATGCTTATTAATCACTCCATCACTTTATTTAAACTTTTATGAAGGAATATTGATAATGAGGCATACTGCAGTGCCTTTTACATGACATAGTATGCCTAGAACAACCTGTTATCAGGATATTATACCTATAGGCTGATTCAGAAACCAAACTGGTGCAGTTAGATGACCTCTCAGTTGGAGCTTTTTTATCCCTTTTCCTGAATGCTAAAGATCAACTGGATACAAGTAATTTGTTTCAGTGCTGTGTATTCTTGCCATTTTTTCCCCATTTAACACTTGACTTTCTCATTTGCTTCACTTATATATTTATTAAGCTAAGCATTTAACTGACATTTCTAAAAAACAAGTCAGTCAGTGAGAAAAGAACTGCTGAGTATCAACTTTAGTCACATTATGTTTTTTGCTGTTGACCATGACCTCAATAGCTTTTGTTTCTAGTAATAGTTAACACTCAAATAATTGTAAATTTATCTGTTTACATGAATATTTTAAATGATCACAATTTAAGTATTATTTTAACTTTGTATGGCTGCCACTGTCTTCTCAGTGAGGTGGCCAATTTGTCACACAAACTACTAGCATTTGCTCTGAAGTTTGACCATCTCTTGCAACACTCTTCATTAGAAACAGACCTTCAGAATTGTTACACACACACACATTCCCAGTTAAGCTTTGTGTACACAATGCTGGCTAGTCTTGCATTTATCATCACATCTCATTCAAACATTTCACCTCAAAAAACCCCACTGTTGTTAGCTTTCTCTCAGAGGCCTCCATTCACTGCCATAAGCAAAGAATATACTTTCACAATTCAAAGTATTTCAACATTTTCACATCAGAAAACATTGTTGCAGTGAAATGAAATATTTTCATACTAGTTACTGAATTAGCTTTCATATCCTCTGGATGCATGCATACATTTATTGTCTTTTTAAAAAAAATACTGCAATTTTGGAACAATGAGCTGAAGTGTCATAGAAGAAATATTTAATGTAGCTGTAAATACTTAAGTTCAGTAGGTATTCATCACAAGGATAACTCTCACGCCTAGCATATCCATGGCTGTGTGGCAATTGAGATGAAGAATAGGAATATGTCTCTGAGAAACTTAAGAAAATATGGAAGCACCAAATCAAAGTTGTGTGAAAAGAACAGTGTGGCATCATTGAATATTTTCACTAGTGAGATGAAGACATCAATTAGACTCAATACTTTGAGTCATTTCAAGGAACACCGAACACAAGTCTAAGAGCCGTGTCAGATACACACCCAGGACAAGATGACAGCACAGAAGGGAACAACAGGTGTGAGTGTAATAGAGTTAATATAATAAGTTGTAGGAAAAATGCAATGAACTTTTGCATAAAAAGTTATGATGATTGGTGAAAATAGTATTTTGAAAGGGAAAAACCCAACTGGTAGCTAGGAAGAGACAGACTTCTTATTTAAATCTAGGACTAAGAACAACTATCCAACTCAAGTACAAGGATGAACTTTTCTTGGTTTTGGTTGTATCACCATTTCTTTTAGAGCAAGAAAACACATCCTAAACATTACAACAACTTTTCTTCCTTTCTCCAGATGAAAACTTACCAGGACTAGCAAAGAAATAAGACACATTCTTAGACAGTTACTCAAAATGAAAGAAAACCAACTTTTAAAATGTTATGAGAGAGATCAAGCCATGCATTTAATTTTAAAATATATTGCCTCATTTCCCTTTTAATCTAAAGTCAATAGCAAACATCCCATACTTGTTTCTCAAAGTATGACTTTAAATTCTGTATTAAGTTTGATTCATAACATATGAGGAAATTAAACTTTCAGTAACTTTCATTAAAAAAAATTACAAAGATATTCTAAACCTACTGCATTTTTGTTTTAAGAACAGATTTAGTTCTAAAATCCTACATGCAATGGCAAATAAGAAACCCAAAGACAATTTTATCATGAAACATTTCTAATGAAATGCAGCTGTAGTGTTAAAAACATCTTTTTAAGTGTAGGCTGACTCATCTAAGAAAGCAGTCAGATCCATCTGGCCCAATTAGTGAAGCAGTCTATAACTTCTATCAACAGAAAAGTAAAAGAAAAAACAACCAAAACCCAACAAAAATTCCTCCTATATTGCTTCATTTGACCTCTGCATGCAATTCATTCAGTGGTTTATAAGGATGCTAGTGAAGTCAGAACTAGTACCAAACAACAGGAACAAACAGTCCAGCATAAGGTAACATAATCTGAGATGTAAAGAGTATTTGAGATAAAAGCATACTGATGCATTAAGTATGCTTGTCCATACATTACTCTTGCCAACTACATTAATGTTTTAATTAAGTGCCTGTTGGTGTTCTAGACACAATGTCTATCATCATATGCCTGTAAAACATTCAGTGCATACCTGTACTGTAGCATCTCACACTGCACCTATTTTCCTATATATGGTGTAAGTGCTACAACAACCAGAACAGAAGATCAGCTCCTCTGAACAGGAGCAGTACAGCAGAAGCCCTTTTAGGAAAGCAGCTCTGTTTTACCATACTAAATATAGTTCACTGGAGTTTACAAGCAAACTACATGTAATACATCACTTATGCATATTAAACGCAGTATGGTCCCAAAAACTGTATACAAATTCTTCTACAGAGGAATGAGTACTAATCCCATCCTTCCCCAAGAAAAGTTCAGTATCACATTTCAAGTACAGAAACATTATTTCTCTTTGTTTAAACAAGTAAGAATTAGTGCACAGTGTTATTATTTAATACTTTAATAAGGACACAGTATCATTTTCATTTTGAGCGTTTTGGGAACTTTTTAGGTTGAAGACTATACTGTACACTTGTATTTGGCAGTTTACAAATATATTTGCTGTACTGTAATGTTAAAAACACAGACTACCACCCACACTTCTTCATGCAGCTTTGCCACTTGTAAATAGTTAATCAATTCACCCGGACACCATCTGAAATCACTGTGTGACTTCATATTCTGTATTGCAGTGAGTGCGTTCTTTTGTTCCTTTGGCTACCCCATGAACCACCAAACACCAACAAAATGTGGTTTTGTTTGGTTTTGCTTATGCAAGTAGACAACCAATTCATTTAAAAGGTTCAAGTCACCCTTATTATATGTGCCCCCAATTTTAACCCTTTTGAAAGGTCTTACTTCAACAGTCTAAGATACAACATACTGTCAGTCTTACTAGGGAGAGTAAGGGACACCTCAAAAGTAAGAAAACTCAAGATAACCAGCAAAATAACACAGCAGAGGCTTTTGGCCAAGTCAGTAAAACTGCTGAGTGTCCACAGTTCTGAGAGCAAGATCTGGATGTTAACTACAGAGGCCCAAGTGACAGACTGGTCCACACACCATTTTATGAATTCTTTTCCCTAAACATCTTACAGAGAAGGCTGCAGGACTCAGCAAGGATTCGGAAATACCAATTGCTATACTTTTCTCAAAGCAACATATTTTAGACAAGGCAACAGAAGAGAATATGTAACAAATATTCTGGAAAGTGGTGGAGAGTTTACAGAAAACCTAGGAAAGTACTTCAAAAGCAAATGTGGATAGATTAATGTACGAAAGAATTGTTCTTAAGGAAGGTCCTCACTACTGAGATGAGAAGCAATTTCACTCACATTGGATCCTTCAAGATTGTAGGGCTCTCTCCAAGCACGGCAAAACTCTGGTTTTAATGTATTTTTCTACCGCTTGTAACTGTGCAGAACTAACATCTAGAAAAGAAAAGGACTGGAGAACCATACCCTGGCTACCACCCCCAAGATGCTGCACTTCAGGTACCATGAGAAAAGGAGAGCTCTGCACTGTAACACTAAGTGCTTCTAAGAGGAAGCAGAACTGAGATTTAAATCACAGTCAGATCTATTTATACTTCTGAATCAACAAATACTGACACAAGAGAAAGAACAGTCACATGTATCAACATCCCTTCTCCAAGAAAATATAAGGAAAAACCTCCCAAAATTCAACCACGCTTTCTGGATGGTGCCATTTTTTGTCTGTCTTAACTCTGGCTTATGTGCCAGACAGGACAGATACTGTACTGTTTTCTGCCATAAATGCAACACATCCATGTACTTTTGAGGAAAAGAAACTTAACATCAGAAACACAAATATGATCCTGACAAAGTTAAGCCATAACTCTGAGGCCATAAGCCAGGAAAAGAACCGGTCTAATCAGACATCTAAAGGATGCCCCAAAAGTAAAGCATGAAGGTATGTATGTAGGAGCACCAAAAGGATGATTTGAAAAAAATATCCTCTTGCCCCCAGAATCCACAGTAAACCCTTATTTCTATGCTTTTAAGTATATTATTTAACTTGTTTGGACTGGTAACTTATGCTAATAATACTAATGTTTTAGAGGAATATAGACATGTTTACGTTGGATAAATACGACTCTCAAACTAGGAGTTTTTTCTGAAATTGCTTTTCTATCCTAAGTAACAGGCTGATATTCTAAAGAAAAAACTTAGTTTTACTACTTTTTACATAAGCTTCCCTTGAAAGACAAGCTGCTTAGAGAAGTCACAAAGGAGCTATATTTACTGCTCTTATGTCAGTTGAAGTTCCCTGCTAATAAACTCTTTTAATTAAACAGGATTCTACTTTGACATTTCTGTGAAAGAAATTATTAAAGTAAAAAGCAAAGCTTATTAAAAAACCCCAAACTGGTATCAAAACACCAAAAGGAGTAATTGGTTTCTTTTTCCCTTTATGATTCTACTAGACACCTACATCAGAAAGAATTTACCGAATCTAGTAAAAGAGAAGCCATGCCCTAAATCACAGATGCTTTTCATTAAATGACATTGAATTCCTTGGTTGCTTCATATTTCTGAGAGGGTATGTCTGATTCACATTTGAAGGAAATTGATTACACAGATTAAAATGCAGCAAAACCAAATAAAAC
>JAOXXN010000446.1:38330123-38341395 GCA_026770055.1 Myrmophylax atrothorax | reverse complement strand
GAAATCATAATTTGATTAAACAGTCATTTTTTCTACTAATTGAGTAGATGCAGTAGGTGGTGTAAAAAACAAGTTCACCTATATGCTAATTCATTAGTATGTCCTACATGTGCCTGTTTCAGCAAGGCATAATTCTGACAAATTAGAGCCAGCAGACCTTTAACTCTCACTCAAGTAATATGCATCACATAAATGTCTTATGCCTATGCATAATATATAAAGATGATAATGAAGAGAACTGACAAAGTGTATTTCAACTGATGCTCTATTTGGACAATAGTTAGCCCTGTGTTGTTGCTTTTTATTAAAGGGGAAAAAATGATCTCTGTAATGAGTATTACAGTGCTTCCCCAACTGATTAAGTCATTAAATGAGGCGAGTGTGTTCAAGACAAAGATTTGTCTGACACTATCATAATGAAGTAACTTCTAATGCATTAAATATTTTTTGAGGCTCAAAACACACCCATCCAACAACTCCACAAAACAAACATACCCAGAGGATTCGTACTTCAGACATACTGGGGTTTTGTGACTTATCAGGTGATCTTCAAGTTGACCTTTCAGTCATATTATTCAGCAATAAGAGGGAGGTGGAAGAATCAGATGTATGACAAAATGAATTCCATATCACACAGAAATTTGAGCTGCATGTTTTTTTAAACTATTTGCTCTTTTCTTTGTACTTAGAGAATGAACATAAGAATTTCAAAGTATTGCCCATATAAAAAGTCTTTTTCTTTCTGTTTCTAATCCTGACTATAAACTCAATCCTAATGTGCTCTTTAATAAATGAATAATTCTGAATATCTACTCTCTCTAGCTGTCTTATGCTTTCAGAAATTGACAATGTGCAATGTCAAGAAGTGTAAATTGCATTTTTTTCATACCTCCTAGTTGATACTCTACCATTTTTTGATAATCCAAAAATTAAGTCTCATTCCCTGTCTTTAGTAACTTTTAAAAATGTGTTCTGAATGAATCTGCTTACAGAGACAGCTTGTGTCACCACAAATTTCCTCATAGCCAGCATCTGTTAGCATTCACTAAGCACCCAAGATCAGGAGTCATTTTAAAATCACCTACTACTTTCTTTCACAAGATAATCTTAATTTTTCCTCATAATATGGAAAATTTTTCCACTACTGAAAAAAATGTAACTTATTCTTATCATTTTACACTGGCTCAAAAGTGGTGGTAAAAATGAGCACAAGGTGCAATTACTAGCATGGGATGCACTATACAGACACACAGAGTCACCTTGCTTTGTGTGGGAATACAGAGAGGATCTAAGAGAAGGGCTCTCACAAGGTGATTCTGGTCTCTGCAAAAGGCTGTAATTCATCTGGCTGGCCAGAAGGCAGCTTATATTATCAGGAAACAAGAAAGAAAACCCATTTTCCAGTTTCCCTACATTTATTTTTCCCCAGTATAGTGACAGCAAGTTTTGTGATACTAAAGGATTTTGTTCTTTTTAGAAAGTGTTTAATGTGATGATCAGAAAAAAACCCCATGCCTTGTTTTCTTAAAGTATCAGAATAATCCCAAAGTGAAAGATAAAAACATGTCATATTTCCTCAGCTTTAAAGTGAAGCATACTAATACTGAAATAAAGTGAGAAAACTAGTGTTTGGAAATAGTGTTTGCCTTTTAAAGGTGATAATTTCCTGCATCTATTATCTATAAAACAGACAAAAACCAAAGACAACATCTCTTTAAAATACTATTCTGTTGTAGGGAATAATTCAATCTGCAATGACACATTTTAAAGATCACTAGAGTATTATAAAATAATATCTGAATTTCATTTTAGGATACCATTCTGCAGGCTGGCTCTTACTGCTGCAGTATTAGTTGTATTTCAAAAGTAACTTCTGAAAATGGAAATTAAAGGCTTGCATACAAATACTTACTGCAGGTATCAGTAACTTTTTTACTTCTTCAACAGCCCTCTTCAGTTTTATTTCTGCTCTGTTCTGAGCATCCTCCACAGTGATAAGTACATGTAAATCTTCATTCAGGTGTTCCCAGTTGGGCTTGCCTCGGTTCTGTTCTTCCTAAAAATAATTAAAACAGGGAAGCTATGAAGCACTTACATTCTGTATAATCACCTAAACAGCAGACAAATTCAATTCTGTGTATGAACTGTATTTTCAGCCATACATCATACTTTGGAGACTGTTTTGTTTTATAGCAACTTGAGCTTCAAAGTATCTTTCTGGGGATTTGTTTGTGTTTTGGAACCTCATATGCTATTATTTTTTTTTAAGACTACAACACAAATGCTGTTTCTTAGAGTACCTTTCCCAGGTGAACAAAGGAACAAGAAGTACTACAAACACAGTCTTACTTTCAATATTGTTTGGAGTCTTTCAAGAATTAAACAGGAAAGACATATGAGTGGTTAAGCAACCTCATCTTCTGAAGAAAAGTGAAATAGACACCATACACAGAAACTCCATGTGACAAGCGCAAAAATCACTTTCAAATACTCTTGAAGAAAAGATTCAAGACTCAAACACTACAAAATGACCAAAAGTTGCAATTTTCAAAGCAGAGCTGTGTGTACTGGATGAAGGAAAGAGAGGATGAGATGGCAAGGCTTTAATACTGAGGTAACAGAAGAGCATATGACAAGATGGTCACCGTCACACAGGCACTCTGTCACATCCATGGCTTTAATAATCCCAAAAATAAATCTTAGAAATGTTTTCAGAAAGAGAGAGCAAGCTGAACAAACATTTTTAATGTACACAATTTTAAACAAGAGATACCAATAAATTTAAGTGACACATTTAAGTCTTTCAAAAACTGATAATGAAATACAACACAAAAGAAACTTCCCAACTCCCTTTTTATTAAGCAGTGAACAATGCTAGTTGAATTTCTCCAAAACCTCATTTAAATTTGACAATATCTAAAATGTAATAAAACAAGAAAAAAAAGGGGGCTCAAAACTTTTACAAATGAGAAATGTTAATTACAACTTTTGAATCTAAAGAAAAGGCCTACATAAATAAACTCCACTTATTTAAAAATTAAAATACTGGGCATATTAAACGAGCTTCCCATTTGTAAGATAAACATTTGTGGTTTAACCACAGCTCACAGTTTAACTTTGATTCCCTAATTTTTTTTAATCACAAATGTCTCTTTCCCCCCAGATTTCAAGAAAAGTTCTTACAGGAAATCAGACATGCTGAGGACACGTTTGAAGATTTAATACAAACAAATGTTCGCAGTGCTTTATATTCATATATACCTGAGGGATCACTATTCCTTAGAATGTTTTATTTGTAATTCAGCTGAGTCTGAAATGTTTTGTGGAATAGATAAGGATAAAAATGGGGGGGGGAAAAACAGAATTGTGAGAGATGTATGGAAAGTTCATGTAAAAGAATCAGTACTTGGAAGGAAATTTCACTATTTATGTAACATACCTATAGGCATTAATCCATACTATCAGCTACAGTGGCGGGTTGTTTTGTTTTGTTTTTAAAGTGTTATCTTGGCCAACTTTGTAAACAAAGGTGGCTGTGAAAATAGCTGCAAATTTCAGAAGCTGAAAAAAGGAGAGAAATCCCCCCTTCACTAATGAAACTGAACCTGACACAAAGTGCAGGTGAGTTATATGTTCCTTGCTGCAATTTAATCTTTGAAAGAACTATCAATGACAAGGTATTTGCATCCTATTTATTCAGTTATGATCAAAACTCCACTGTGACTATTTAAACAATTACTTTTATTATTTTTTTAATGCAATGCAGTAATGAGCTGTTTCCTTTTAAGATGGTGACAAGCTACATAAATAGGAGGTAGTACAAAATATTATTTACAGGCAGGATGAATGAGAGAAGGTTCCTAAACCAGCAGAGGGCAGAGCAAGAAACATGCAACTACCTCTTCTTGCACTAACACAATGCTGGAATGACAAAGGTACTAGTAACTAACCCAAGATGCACCACAACTTGTACTACTGTAGTATCACGGGGTGGGGAGAGGTCAAGAGAGACAAATGGACAAATAACAAGAAAATCAGCAAGTTCTGTTCCCAAAAGATAAGGAATGCCTAAATGCAGTTGTATCAATGCAAATAAACAAATAAACAGCATGCTTATACACAATGCAGGCAAACATAAAGGGGCCTCACGGTGCTGTATCGATTTCTTTCACTATGAAAATAATACAGTGCCAAGTCTCAAAAACGTGGAAGTCTTGGAGGAGTTACCATCTGTCAGCAGCGAAAAATAAAATCCACATTGTTGTACTGGATGCATTCATGATTCCTAACCTTTAGAAGACAAAACCCCCTTTCTTTGTTATCTAAAACAACATAGCCTGCCTCATGGTTTTTCACTATTTAAATGTTTCAGATTAATGTTACATCAAGCATTGATGCTGTACTCCAAATTACTGTGTTGCAGCGTGAGAACTTTTTGTTCAATTTAAAAAGAGAATAAAGAGCTGTATTTGAACAAACAAATGATACAGAAGATTTTCTCCCCCTAATTTACTTTTAGGTGGGACATACTGCATGTAAGGTCAATAAGCACAAGTATTGTTAAGGTCAGACCTCAAAGCAACAGGGGCTTTGAATTCCTCCAGCACTTCCGTTCTGTCCCACAGGGTTGTTTTCTTCGTGGGTTGACAGTTTCCTAAGAAATGTCTTTTGTTCTACTGAAAATGCTAGTTGAATGTTATACTAATTTGTATAACTGATTATTTATTTGGTTTTGCCAAAATTAGGAAATACAGGTCTATACTAGCTCATTCATTACAAAAGAAAGTCAGGTGCAAAACATAATGGAGTTATGCTCATGGGAGAGAGATATCCTGCAACCTCTTGCAGTTAAGAGCTGCAATTTTTCATGCAACTTCATTTTATTTTAAATCCTAAAAAGATGGTTTGGAAAAACATATTTTCCCCAAGTAACACCTTTACTTATATTAAACTAATTATCTGTGCAACAAGTCTTGAAAATATCTTACCTCAACAATGTTTTGTTATAGTAAAGTCTGAACAGATGAACTGAATATAGCTGGAAGACAAGCAGGAAAGTATCTTAGCTAAGACTCATGAAATATGCTCCAAGATTTTAAGGGTTAATTAGGGGTTTCTTTCTTTTTTTCTTCCTTCTTTTTTTTTTTAATTTGATAAAATGGTGAAAAGATGAGCAGCAAAGAATGACTGCAACTTGCCTTGCTGCATAACTTGGTACAAAGAAACTACCAGATCTGGTGGTCTTGAAGTCAATTGCAGCTAAAACAAACCAGATTCACCTCTAGATACAGAGAATGGCTGTGGTGGGAAGGGACCCTGAACAGCATCCAGTCCAAAGCTCCTGTTCATGCTCAACTCAACAATATTGGAAAGGGCCAGGTTTTAGACATTTCCAAGGATGGAGACTCCATCATCTCTCTGGGTGACCTGTTCAGTGTTCAACCAGTGTTCAGAAAGAATAAAAAAAGCTTTTTCTTAGATTTAAATGTAATTTCTTTTCTTTCAGTATGTCCATTGCCCCTTGTCCTTCAGTAGCAACTGTTGAGCAATTCAGCCCAGTTGCCAGGTCTACCTATTGGAAAGGCAGCAAGGAGTAATAGAAATTAACACGAGAATTATTTTGGGAAAAAAACATTTGTTACTACAGCAGGAAGCACATGCACACTGAAGAAAGCAACAGCAGCAGGAAAATCAGAAAATCTGACAAAGACTTGGCAAAGAAGAAATTCGATTGCATATATTCAAAATTATATTACATACACAAGACATGATTTACAGCATGAAGTTTCCCTGCATCCCAGAGATTGTTTATGGAAGAATTATACAAGAAAAATGGAGACAGTGAAGATACAGGAAAGTACAGAGTAAAGTGATTTATGCCACAACCTTGGGAAAGAACAGTATTAGAAGAGTTTAATTACAACCAAACTATCTTGTCTGCTAAATTAAAGAACATTAAGAACAACATAAATGGCAGATGAAATTTCACTGTGCTCCTTGTTTGGCAGAAATTTCAGTATCCTTAAATATAGCCTAATTCTGCAAATAGATTTGCTTTCATTCTTTCCTGTGCATATACACTCATTATCCTCAGAGTACCTATACACAATAATGGACTACTTAATATTTATCTTGCTATTAAAGTCAATGTGTCAGGTAGTTTAAAAGAAACACCTCCTACACCTTGCTACAACCCCTCAAAATTTATCTGTCCAAAAAAAGGGAAAAAAAGTAACATAACTACAGAAATTTTTGGGGGGAAGGACTTAGAGGGGAACTGAAAAGCAGGCAAAGGATGCAACTGATTTCAATCTGTACAGTCAAACTTGAATATTAAGAAGATTGTTCCATGAGGGGAAATACTGCAGTCCAGCTCACTGCTAATTTGTGTTGTGTGTTTTCCATATACCATAGCATACCACAGTAATTGTAAGTCATGGCCTTCCACCTCCTGCATCTCAGGCCTTAATGGCCATTCCTATTTACGTCTTCATATACCATCCCAAAGCTTTCTTCTTAATTTCTCAACCTTTGACTTAAGAAGAATGAGAGAGCTGTTTACTCGCTTTCTGTAAGCTACACAAAGCAGGTGACTGAAAACTCACCTAGACCAGAATACTAAGCTGTATCTCTCCTCTATCGAGCCAGTACATTTCAAAAGACTTTAAACCCCCAGAAAAAAGTGTCAAAGTTGACTGAAACTGTTAAAATCATTAAAATGTTGAAAGGGGAAAATATCTTCAGAGAGAAAGCCATCACAAAATATTTTATCATCAACTCTGAAAAAAACCCCCTCCAACTTTATTTCTCACCACAAAGACCTTCACAGTATGGACAACTGACTAAAAATAGGTTGACGAATTAAAAACTGGTGAAGTAGAATCCAGTCTTTTCCAGCTGTCAGAATGCCATTAAAGAAAAATGAAAAAAACACTGAAAGAAAAATACTTCCCTAGCACCAACCTGTTTATATGCAGGCAGGAAAATATTAGTTAGACAATAAAAATGAATGAAAGCAATGTGGTAAAGGGGAAGGAAGTTTTCCACATGGCATTTTTTTCTGAAAGCTATGGTCTATAGTATTGAAAAAGGCGTGACTTCTATGCACTGTTTTCCACTCCATCCCAATTTCCAGTAATGTAGGCAACTAAAGAGATACAAACACAGCTGAGTACGAACAGTAGGGACCTTTTAAAGAAATTAAGCCACGGGCTCAAGCAAGCGGTGAGAATGAACCTTAGTACTCTTGCTCATCTTGAAGTGATAGGCTATTAAATTCTGTTTTCACCAACTTATTCAACAAGCTGCTCTCCCTACTGAATGAGAAAAACCACAGGAAAGAGTAAAAGGGAAGAATGTTTTCATGTAATGTCAAATTGAATGCTAAAATTAAAAGGCTTCAGAATAGCTTAAGTCCTTTAAACCATATGAAGGTTTAATTCAAGTACACTCTGAGAACCTTAATTGAAATTATCCTAAGATACAAAAACCAGTATAATCACTCACAGCCACTTCACACAGTCAAATTGAGGAGGTAAGATGTGGAGAGCAGAAAATCACCTGTTTAGTAAAACGACCACAATATATTTTGGCTAAGAAATTGTGCTGTAGGTACATTAGAATTGACAGTAGTTCTAAGTGAGTATTTCTTTTCAATAATGAAAAGAATTCACACATATATATATATATATATCAAAGTTTTAAAAATAATTCAAAGAGCAGTTTAGAAGTTGTGTGAATTAAAAAAAGAACTTAAGATGCTTATTCATTATAAAGAAGATAAATTTAACTAAAAAGTCACAAATTAGGTCATTACAAACTCTAGTCCTGATCTAATTTTAGTATTTTTAATTAAGAGTTGATATGTATTCTAGCCATGCAGCAATGTCTGAACTAGTCCAAGAGAAACATTACTCAATCGTTCGGTAAAGTTTACATCTTACTTTAAAACCTTTGTTGACACAGTTGAACTGGTAAAAGCAAGTCTGAGGAATCTGAGAGGACTGTGCTCTTCCCTCCAGTCGTTAACTCCCAACCCTTTTTGGGCCACAAGAGTTGTCTGTCTAATGGTGTTCAAAACAACTTCTGTTCTTTTTACTGTTCTTTCTGCCAACCTGAGCTACAGAATTTTATTTTTAAGTTTTTGGCATCTCTGCTGTAGAGACAGTGGAAAACAAACATCCAGAAGAGAGAAGACTTCTGTAACATATTGTGGAAGGAATAAACCACTCAGAAGTTTCCGTCCACAAATAAGCCCACATGAGCTGATACATATTCATGAGAATTCCAACTCTAATTAAGCAAAAATCAGTTGAATCATCTCTTACCGTTGTCTTATTGTATTACTTTGTGACCAGTGTAACTTCCTACGGTTCGCTCCTTTGCCAGGGAGTCCTTACTCCTGCCACTGGGACTGGCCCCAGCACCACCCCAGCCTTTCTCACAGCCAGGCCAACAAGCTGATGGCAGCAAATGCCTCCCCACTGTCCCCTTCCTCCATTTTCTGCTGGACAAGGGAGTGTAAGGCCCTAAGGGGCTCCTGAGTGCCAACACAAGTCAGTGCTATAACTGGGAAAGGGAGAAGATGAGAGACCATATTTTAACACGTAAGTGCCACTTAAAAGACTGGCTCACCATGTCTGGTGATGAAACTACCCTAAGTGAAATCCCGTCATACATGTGCCAGGGACAGAACACAGCCATCTTTAATATCTTATATGAAGCAACCTGCTCATCTGTATAAGAACTAGGTATTGCATGCTAATATACAGCAACCATTGTAAACGCGAGTTTCCTCCTTCCATTTGTGCCACAGAATCTTAAGTCTTGACAGGACTGACTAGTGAAAAAAAAAACAAAAAAAAATTCTAAAAAACAACTCACCCACCCCCAAACCTGTATTTACAAGATATAGTCCTGACAATAATATTTCAATAGAATTTGTTAATTTAGATGAGGCCTGCAAACAAAATAAGTGCTTATGTATGTACCAAAAATAGTGGGTTTTATCAGATGAAACTCCAAATCAGCCCTGCAGAAAACCAGTTTAAAATGATGTACTAATTACAGTATCTGTTTGAACAACAGAAGTAATTTTGTAACATGAAGCATCAGAAGACGCTGATTGTCCTAACCCCTGCTGATAAACTGCTTTAATTGTGCAGTTACAGTCAGGCAAATTAACACAGACTCTTGCTCCTACTGAGCGTCTAATGGTAGCAGCTCACAAGCAGAGAGCTGGTGAAGAAAAACCAATGTTACAACAAACTCTGAAGGCGCAGCACCTGGTCAGGGAGAGCAGTGCTGCTTACCTCACATTTAGAATCTCTGAACTCACCTATAGAAACAACAGATCATTTGCTTAAATCAGCAGTGACATACCTGCTGTTTCCAACGTCAAACAAGGCAGTGTTATCTATCATGTTTTTAATTATAAATTACTGTTGGATACTAAGCCCCCTCCAAGACAATTTTGGATTAAAAAAGTGTGTGTCTTCCAGCACTCTTTAAACTAGCTGATAGCTGTCAAACACTGTCAAAGGGCATTATAAAAGAATCTGTTGAGAACTATTCTGAAAAAAAATCTAATGGCATGAAAAAACTTAATGTTTAAATGACACAAGAGGATTCTGTTCTCTGTTTCCATGCCTCAACACAGCCTTTGTGCTCAGTAAACTTCAAACCAGGCACCGCCCCAAGTTCAGATCTGCCCTGCAGTCAAAATGGTTCCTACATGCTCGCAAAGCCTCACTGGATCTTTCTAAAGCTGGGGCTTCCCAGCCCGAGAGCACAGCGCTGATCCAGTCCTCTCCATGTGCTGACAGAGGAGGAAGCCCCTGTCACCACCCTCCCAGCTGGCACAGTCATGGCCCTGCTCAGCAGCGGCTGCTCAGGAGCTGCTCCAGAGAGCACAGCACAGACTCTGCCGCAAAGGGTAAGTTCTGTGAAACACACAACAAGACTGCATCTCTCTCCAAGATTTTATTCTTGCTTATTTGTTTTAAATTGTGCCAGTGTGAAAAGTAGTATTTGTGGACTAATCTGTATGGTCGAGTGCTATCAAAACCCAGGAGCCTGTTAACACTGAATATTTTACCGTTGCGGGATGAAAGTAAAAGAGTTTTGTATGCATTGGTATCCTCAGGGAAATAAACGAGAATTTAGCACAGGAAATGCATAGCATAAACTCAATACCTGGATACATTTGTTAGAGGGGAATGCAATTTTTAATATTGATATTTAAAACTACCATGAAGTATCGAACGTCACTCAGTCAGAGGAGCAAGACTGTTCATTTCTCTGACTTAGGACTACAGATAAGCATTTTAACATTTGAACTTCACCAGTACTCCTGGCATAGTAAATTTCAAATGGAGACAGAGTTACACTGATATCCAAGTATGATTTTATTTCCCTACAGCAAAGGGAATAAGCAGTGATACTTTTTACACACTGACCACTCACTAAACAAAAATCAAATTCCTTCAAAAGATACGGAAATACCGATAAATCCTAAATGCAAGTCTTCTTGATTCAGAGTTAGCTTCAGATGGCTTTTTGAAGGGAAGTATCTCTGTATTCTGAATCTCAAGGTACAAAAGACATTTTTATATGAAAACTTAGACCAACAAAACATAAGCCGTGACAGTGGACACATTCCTCAGAGCATTCTCTGATCAGGATATACAGATAGTGAATGTACTTCAACTCATGACCAAAGTCCATTCATTCATTATCAATCACTAACAAAATTAACTTCAAATTAACCTGCAATTGTTCTAAAATCACTTCTGCATAAACCTATTTGCCTCTGAGTTTATGAGCATTATTAATCATTATAAAGCTGACTCTGCTATTCAGCTTTAAGTGGAGAAAGACTGAAAAAATAAATATTCTTTAATATGCCTTACTATCCAGCAGCACAGCACCTATGTACCATGCACAGATACTAAGTTACCCAATTTAGTGTCTTAACATACTTTAGAACTTTTATTTTACCAATAATTAATAGGAAGTTCAAAATAGAAAGTACCTCTAGAGTACATCAGTTTTTATCAACATAAAAAGATATTTAATCTTGAAGTAGGACAAACGTCACTAATGCATTATTTTACTATATAGTACTATTAAATTTACTCTTTAAAGTAAATTGAGATTCTTTTGCATATCTCAGTTTTTATTTAAGCAGCATTCCAGCTGTATTACATTTTAATTTACTACTGTATTTCCTTCTACACAGGAAGAAGACTAGTACACCAAGGTACTAACCTTG
>JAOXXN010000446.1:38289912-38329849 GCA_026770055.1 Myrmophylax atrothorax | reverse complement strand
CACCAAGGTACTAACCTTGCTAATGCATGGTGCTCTTCCACCTGAAAACTTACCAAGATGTTCACAACTCCACTAAAGTACATGCTGATGGGAAAAATGGTCTTAATCAAACTGAAACGTGATGCGTTTTTTGTCTGGGATTCTCAAACTAGGAGATCTGAAAGTGCAGACATTCAAAAGGACCTAATCTAATATACTTTCCAAAACTGACTCATTCCAATTTCAAGAAACTTGAAAAAAGAAGTTGCAACTGCAAGAAAATGCAATGTAACAATTCATAGGTTGGTACATTGGTCCAGGAAATGAGCATCAAGATCCTAGTACTGCCTCAGGCAAAAACGTATCGACATCACCAGGCTGACATTGCAAGACTGCCCCAACATCAAACCAAACAAACATATGAGGCGGCACTTTCCACTTTGCCCTTTAAGAAAGCAAATCAGTGCCCAGGAGCTGAGCTAAAAAAAAAAAAGGAGACATCGCTAACCCAGTGATAAAGGACTTCATCAGGAGTTGGGTTCCTGGGTTTTTCCTCTGGACTGCAGGCTTTTTGCAGTTGTGAATAATAAAGTAAAACATATAAAAATAGCATGCTGAGGTAAAACTTTATTTATAGCTTCAAGGTAAGCCTCCTAGTTTTTCCTTTTTCCATTCAGACTAAACTTTTACTTTCATCTGTTCAACAAACCTAAATGATTAATTACATGATTAATGATTTGGGAACTTACGGGAAACACCTGACCAGTGGTTTTACATGGCTGGACACTTTATTGTTTACAGTAAAGTGCTACCACTATTCCTTATCTGTATTTGGGGGAGGGGGGGAACGACTGTCTACTCATTGGTTTCTCAGTCTTCTTCTAGTATACACAATGTAGTATTCCCAAATATTTCTTTAGGCAATTTTTTCAATAGTTAAGAAGCAAGCAAGGAAACAAAACAAAAAACCAAACTAACACCCAAGCCCCAAACACTGTTCTTAACTCCAATTTGGACCACCATTTACAGAATGAATTTGGAAAACTGCACTCTACGTAGTACTAGCCACTAGCACTTGGCCAAATAAAAAACATAAAACAAACTGCATTTTTGTATTCAGTGGATAACATGATCAGCTCTTAGGCCAGTAGTATAACTTCACAAGTTTTGAAACATTTTCTTTCCTCTTTTGAAGTACTGTCATGTAACTTTCATCAACAAGAACTGCAGCACATAATTGTGGCATCTGTCTTTACTGAATTTCAACCAGTTTTATGTCTCTGTTCCATATTTTATGTCCTCTCTGCCTTGCTTAGACTTGATTGCTGCTTTGCATAGCAAAGCTGGTCAATGCATAAACATTCTCCCTATCAGTAATTTGAGCTCAGTATTAAACTCATCCATTGCTCAGTTGAACTCAAACCCTAAGGGTCAAGAAGTATCAAAACAAACCACACTCTTCTTCAGGTGCTATTTCTGCTTAATCACAACAAGTTCCAGCAATTTTCACTCATTTATGTTAAAAGTTTAAGAAGCAGACAAAGCTACAATAATTCATAGATAATTTGTGAAATTTCATTTTTTTTTTTTTTAATAATTAGAAATAAATGACTGGCCTTTTTTTCCCCCCAAA
This sequence comes from Myrmophylax atrothorax, assembly GCA_026770055.1. Taxonomy (NCBI): domain Eukaryota; kingdom Metazoa; phylum Chordata; class Aves; order Passeriformes; family Thamnophilidae; genus Myrmophylax; species Myrmophylax atrothorax. The sequence goes on along the minus strand of JAOXXN010000446.1, from coordinate 38,328,237 downwards.
CTAAATTTACTAACCTGTTCAAGAAAAGAAAGGGAAAGAAATATAAAGAGGAGGAACAAAAATCTAAGTGACCTTTTGGAAGTATCAAAATAAACAGCTGCTGACAACCTGCATTTTAATGCCAACATATCTGCACTTCTACTTTCTCAAGAAGGAGTTGCATATGCTTGTCATATATATATATATAAATAAAAGATCTCTCAATAGGGATTCTTCTGCATAAATCCTGGTGTAGGTCTTAAGGGAGGATTTTGAAAAGATAACTCTGTAAAACTGCAATATACTCATGCCAACCCTTCGCTCTTTTTTGTTACAAAGTAATTGTAAGCTTCTGAGAGAGAATTATTCTTCCCCATTTTCCCACTGTTAAAATTTACAATAATACATGATTATTAACCTTCTTAACATGTTTTTAGAAACTGCTTAAGGCTCTGTAAGAAAAAATCCAAATCTTTGCACAAAAGTATAGAAGGATGTTGCTACACAATATTTTTAACCGAAACTTAGACTGAACATGTCAACGTAACCTCAGTGTGCCAAAACCATTGAAAAGTACCACCTCTTAGCCCACAATGTAATAGACAACTTTCACATACAGTTGTAGAAGTCTCTACAGAAGCTAAATTTAAGAAAATTCAAAAGAAAATTCTTTTATTATTCTATTTTCCCCTCCTCCAAAAAATTGAAGTAAAAAATAAGTTTATAGCTTTTACTTTTCATATGTACAAAAAAGCAACCTCAGTTTAAGAATATGAACAGTTACTACTATTTCTTTAAAATCAGATTACTTGTCCTGTAAAATAAAATCACTTTTACAGTAATATGTTGTTAGCTTTATTTTAGAACATTGTGAACTTTAGGTTTTTACTATTTGTCAAAGCAACGAAAATAAGATACTTATGACTCAAATCAAACATATCCAGGTAGCAGTTAAGCTTCAAATAACTCAAATAGCTTCACAAGCCATAAAGAAACTGCTTTGTTGGGGGAAATCTTAAAAAAATTAAAAGAGGTAAAACAAACATTCAACACTGCCAATGTTTTTGATTGGTTCAGGGGCAGGTTGAGGAGGAGAAAGGGTAGAGTATATGACTTGAGTACTTTAACCAGTGACACTTTGGCAATAGTATTTACTTCTGGGCTACAAGAATGCAGCCAAATGCAAGAAAGAGGCCATGCACAGAAAAGCAAAGCTGTTTTTACTGCCAGGGCCAGGCTGACATGGTTGCAATGCCAGAGCTTTAGATCCAAATCTGTATCTTGCAATGTCTGGGAACGGTTCTTTCTGTTTTGGATGTGTAAGTAAATGATAACTGAGTTTTGACAAAAACAGACAGAGTCAGACTGGAAAAACAGGGCGAGGAGGAGTGGGGAAGTAATCAGTGTTACAACAGCTCTCATGCATAAGCTGAATACTTTGTGGAATCCTGACCTCAATGAACAATAGGGTATCAAGTATTTAATATGATAATATCTAGCATTTTTCTTATTTCCTCTTTCTTGTTTCAGTCCTTGGGATGAATCTTTCTTGAAGATTTCCTCAAAGATGCATAATGAAGACCAGGTGTCTAAATCAGTCCTGTTTTCTGCACCTCTGCCAGGATGGCAGGAAGACTCAAGTGCCTAGGCAGCTGAATGCTACCCTGAATATTTAGATTTAAAGCACCTCCTATGCCAATAAGAAAACAGAACGCTAAACATACACTAAACTTTTTCATAAGCAGTTGCTAAAATGAATATTGACAACTTTAGACACAATGTCTGGCCTTATAATTAGAACACTGATCTTACATAGTCACTTTAGAGAAAGAAACTGTCCCAAATCCCTAGGCAGAACTGTTATGAGTTTCTTGCATAGAAGGGTTTCTTCCACAGACTTCAGTTCAACACAGCAGCAAGACTGAACTGCTCACTCCCACCAAGAGAAGCGGGTGCATTCATTTGTCCTTCCCTCTTAGTCGCTGGGGCCTTACAGAGCCAGTCAATACAGCAGCAAACTACTGCTGTCAGATTAGGTTTTGCCTGTTTAGCAAGCTGAACTGGCTCAGTGACACATTCCACAAGCTAAGCACAAAGCAGGGCACAGGCTTATCTCCCTCTGTAGGAAGCTGCCAGCCTCACTCACACTTCTGCCCGGCTTCACAGCAGCCCAGCCACTCCCAACAGGGAGTGAGGATGGGGAGCCCCACGCTCTTGAATGCCCAGTGGACAGATTGCATTTATTAGCGCCACTTACAGCAAATGCAATCTTACTGTAATACATAAATTGCTGTTTAAAAGTTAAGTATCCAGAAAACTCAAGTTTCCACTCCAAGTTAGGCGTGCAAAGCAATCGGCACCTTTCACTTCAAATGCTATATCTCAGTTGCCAACCCACGAAACAAGCAGACTATGTGCAATATATTTAAGGAAGGGTGTGTCAAAGAAAAAAACCTAGTCGCTCACAGCATAGTAATTAACTCTAAAAAAAATGATATAGACAAAAAGGTCATAATCAGCAACTCTAATTCTAGCATCTTCCTATTTGAATCTGCAATCTGAACACTCTTCTTAGAAGTATGTAATTTCACAGGAGACGTCAGCCGGGTTTCAGCAGCCCTGTTTCCCCTCTTCATCATACAGCTGTACTAATACTGTCCTATTACATAAGGCTTTTTTTTTTGTTAAGGCTTCTGCAATTGCTTTCCACTAACAAATTATATAATTAATATGTCCCTCAGTTATTCACTCTCGTTTCTTTACACGGTGATTTCTCCCCACAGTACTGTGTTCTGAATTTTCAGATTTGTAGAAGCATCAGAAGAACACCTTGCCTTTTAGAGAGCAGTGAGACCAAAATTGATGGCTCAAAGTTAATTATGCAGTCAGCAGGTCTCCTGAAACTCTATTACAGAAGGTCTTTATCTAAGTGACCAGGTACTCTTAAGCAGAGCCAATGGCTCTTACCCCAGTGCTTACACGGTGGTTTGCTCTGCTCTAAATAGTGGACCCCTCCACAGTTGGTGACTGTTTTGGAGAAAAACAGTCAAATTCTTTGATTAATATAACAAATATTTTCCACAGAACACTGCCATTAAACAGACATTATGCTACAAGGTGGTGTAAGTTCACAGCATGTTCCCAAATATATTTTCTTGCCCAGACAAGGCAAGATGTTTTTTATCAGCTGGAAACAAGTGAAAAGCTAAATTTCATGGTCATTCTAATCCATATATTCACTCACTGGCTCTACAGCTAGAAAGCTCATCAGTTAATTGCAAGGGTTTTATTCAGGTTGAGCCTCCATTTATACAGGTTTTCTGTTTGGTTTTTGCTTTTCCCTATTTTCTTCTTTCTTTATAGTTTGGGGGGGTTTTGGTGGGTTGTTTTTGGGGTTTTTTTTTGTAGTTTGAGGAAAGGACTCAGTGAGCTTTATATTGTCTGTTTTGTATTCATACTATGGTAATATTTCCAAGCAGTGCATGAATAGTAGTTTATAGTTTGTTGTTGTCCATGATTTCTTAAGCAATTTCTTCAACAGTGACCCATAATCGGTGGCACAGTACTGAGTGGAACAAGCATTTTATATATAACCACTGCTAGTACTGTTAGATTTTAACATGTTTAATAGTAACAGTCCAGCCTTAATTTTTATCTCCATTCTCTTTTTTTTTTTTGCTAAACTATTAAAACAGCAAGATTACGCTTAAACTATAACAGTTTCCTCTTACGGTGCTTACACAAGCATGTGTTTATATATTCTTTGGGTTTTAATAATTTCATTTCCTCCTGAAACAGTCCCATTCTCTCAGAATTTACTCAGTTGCAACAAATATATTTGTAAACAAACAATCTGAACAACACCTCAAGAAAGATGGAAACTAGCAGGGAAAGATACCAATACAAGTTAAAAAACCAACTTCTACTTCAAAAACAAATTAAATTTTGTTATAAACAATACAGAAAAGTCAAATTTGCCACTGAGTACAGATTTGACAATAAATATTGGCCAACAAACTAAAGTTGAGTCCTTAAAAGAATTCAGAACTACTGCCTCAAAGTCTTCACACAGAAGCTCCCTGTATTTATGACTGAAACCTTGCACACAGTCTGTAATTAGCAGCCTTATTGCAGCCATTTGCCCCAAATCCTTGCTACAATTACATGGGATTTGACACACCCAAGCTATCACTTAGATAACTCAAAGTGGGACCTCTGTTCCAAACCTTCTTTGCAACCAATTCCATGCAACAATTCTATTGATTATAATGACTGCAGAAGGAGTATCCAGCACTTGTCACATGTTCTCAAGTCTAGATTAAAACATAGTAAATCCTGCCAGTTAAAGACTGTATAGCTGAGTGCCAGCTTAGCAGAAATAATCAAAAGCTCTTCAGAATACTGGTGATATGTTAGGGAAGCCTTTCCTACAGTACAGAAGTGATGGGTTGGTATCCCTCTTTATTTCTCAGGTGACATCAATTCAGTGACTTAAAAAAACAACCAAACAAAAAAGCCCAACACAACAAGACCCCCCCCTCCAAGTAAAGAAAAAATAAATGAAACCCGCTCAAACAAGTACAAACCCCCAAAAGCTAGTGGGCAGTTCCCTTCAGCAGTATGACTTTAATAAACCCTAGGAATGAGAAGATTGCAACACATCAATACTCTCTTGGTGGCTTCACAGAGACCTCTCTGGTCCTTCCGTGAATCTGTCCTTAAGGTCAGGGTTTTAAACTCTACACCTTCTACACTTAATGTGCTGAAACCCACAGATTTTTTAGTTAATTTAAAATACTATATACTACCATAATCTCTTTATAGAGTACCAAGAGATTTAAAATAAAAACCTTGTGAAATTATTGAAATAAATAAGTTCTGTAAAGGACTAATTATGGAAATTCTGTCTACTTTTTAAATTGGAAAACAAAGTGTAATAAAACTCCTGCTCATTGCAAACACAAAAGAAAATGAAGGCTACTCATAATTTTGATTCAAAATCAAATATCACAATGTTTACACATCTATACTGGTTTTAGGAGAGAATGTCTAAATATGCATCAAGATCCTATTCAATCAGCAGTCCCACAACTGCTGTTTAGAGACAATCTGATCGTTCTGAAAAGATAACTGGTTTCATGTATACTTTTTGAATCCCACAAATTCTGGTAAAATGTACAAAAACATTCACTAAAGGAAAGTAGTTTTTAAAAAAGTTCTTTAAATAGTCCCTTCCCTGACATCTTCATTTGCATTTTTTGGGTAAAGCTGAGTGTGCAAACTAAGATCTATAATTAACCAAATTATCACAGCTTTAGTGCAAGTCATAATATGAAAAAATTAAGACTTATTATGAAAAATTTCAAGTTCCTCTTTTTCAAGACAGTAGCACATGGGTAGATCTAGCCATTTCCCTCAGCTACCAAAGATATTGATGAAGGGAGAAGTATTATGAATAAATACTGCACAGATTAAAAGAACCAAACAGAATGTCATTATAGTATGAAGCTGCAAAGCACATCCTTGATGAGTTAACAGTCGGAAGATACTTAAAAGTGAGTAAGTTCTAACAGATTCCAGTACATTACCAGAAACATGCAAAAAGCTATTAAAAAAAATTAACTGCTTCTACTCTTCAGAAGACAAATTCCAAGCTTCTTTTGTTAAAATGTCTATTATATACATTTTCAGATTGCATGCTTATCTGCCCACACAAAAATCAAAAGAAAGTTTTACAGTTTCAATTAATGTACTTCTGAATTACTAAAGTTGAAGACGGTAAGACTACGTAGAAAAGGTCATTATGTGCATGCCTTTCTTACATTCTACAACAGTTTCACCCATCTGCGAAAATAAAACAGCACTGTACATGAACTGAGGACAAGAACAATTCCGTATTTTGCTCACATCCTAGAGAGACTGCTAGAAGAAAGGTAACTTTCTTCATTCTAAATGTTTCCTGCTCTTCAGAGAAGCACAAGCATAATGATTTTCTTCAAAACGCATTTCCAACAGGTAAAAAAGATTCACTGCCAACTGGCAAGTGCTGACCTCCCACTTCCTGCCCTGGCTCCTTTCTTTTTCCCCTCCTCCTCCTTCCCAAACTGGCACAGCTATTAATTTGGGTCAAGACTGCTTATTAACTAGCAAATTTTTTTATCCCACTGCACTATTCTCTCACATAAGCTGACCAAAGTCTAGCTTCTTTCCTGCTCCCATTACAACCCGCTAACATGGACTAGAACATTTGTTTCCACCTCCCAAAAGAGAAGTTGATAAAAATTCCCAAACACATGTAATCCTGTATTATTATGATCTGATGCAAATTGTCTGGTTTTATTCACGATAATGAAGAGGAAGGTAAAAAAAAATTCAGCAAAAAAGACAGATAGTTCTTTCCTGTACCTCCAACACAACCCCCTTAGGTGATGTGATACCTTCAGAAGAAACTCAATCTGAGTTCTCATAAATGTCCCTAGCAGAGAAATAGTTACACATTTAGTACCAGTACGTAAGAGCTTGTTAAACCATCCTTAGAGAGAACGCTGAAGAGATGATCTGAATGCCAGCAGCTGGAGGTAGCAAACATTTACATTTTGAAGATAGGTTCAAAAGAAAAAACTCCAAAAACTATTATCACAAACATCTCACCAATATTGAGCTTGCATATTTTTACAGCAGTTAGGTATTGCAACAGTGTGTAACTGAAGTTAAGCCTGTCAATAATCAATAAAAGCTTAACTATATTTTTCCTCACATAGCATCATACAAAGCAAATTTACCATTTAGGGAAGAGGGAGGGCTGAGATTCTTTTTCAACTAAATCTCTTCAAATAATGAGTGATTTGCAAAACGTACTGGAATGTTTACAAGAAGTAAAACATTTACTTGCCTCTACCTCCCAAACTGCTGGATCATGGCTGTCTCTGCTCTTAAAGGAGACCTGAAAAGCAAAAAAAAATTGGGCTTGTGCCCTATTTTGCTTCTGTAAGATGTTTGAGAGGCATTAAGTGTTGGAATTAGGATTTTTTTCTTTTTTATCCTGTGATGGACATAAATTATTCCTTCTTGTTTACTTGAGATTGAAATTTCAAGAAGCCATAATATAATACAACCTAGTTAAGGAAAAACAATGCCAAAAATCAACGAAATCTAAGTCACAGAAGAAAAAACAAACTTAATTTTTCCCCCTCTCATCCCTACATGCTTCAAGTTCTCCTTCATTTGAACAATGAATAACTCAAAATCCCTTTCCAGAATTAAGTATTTTTGCACTACCACTATTGGTGATTTGCAAGCATATTTATGCTATAACATTGTGCATGCTAAAGGGGAAAAAAAAAAGGAAAAAATCCATTATAAATTTGATTGAGTTTGTATTTAAAATTTTAATATTAAATGCAATCAAGGAAAAAAGCTCAAGTCCCTTTCAGGGACTCTTTTATGTTTCAAAATAGGAAAATAAGTAGAAAAACTAATTGTTAGAAGTTCTCTGGAAATGGAAAAGAGTGAAAAACTCATGAGCTGGCTAGCTATAAAAGGGAGACAAACTCTTCCACTACTAACATGGCCTGTACAGTTTGTTTGTATGCTATGGTGAAGCAGTTATCAGAACATAAAAGCTGCTGTAATGTTTTTTCCTAAAAAATAGTGTATTTCATCTTCTAGCAGGAGGCTAATTTAAGAGTAAAATAAAATTAAAACTCCAACTTATACCAGATGCAATTGAGCAAAGAGCATAGTTTATTTTAACTAATGCTCATTACAGCTGGGGCAACTAAACTAGCTCATTAATTTTAAGCAAGATGGGATGGTACCAGATAATCCATTCAAAAAACTGTTCAAAGCCCCTTCTCTCTTCTTTCCACCCAAATTTCAACAATGCAATTACTGTATCAGAAAGAGAAAAGCCAAATTAATTTATTTTTTTGTAAAAAGTGAAATTAAAGATACTGCTTATGAAATACATGCAATCCTCAATAAAAAACAAAAGCATAATTTTCCTAAAAATAAGAAAAATATATCGAAAATCTCAAACTATGCATCAGAGAAAAACTACGCTCAACCAGTACAGGGTTGTAGTCAATGTTTTAAGTGAAGTCAAATCAGTGAACTGGCTGAAGTTCCTCATCATTCAGGTTAATACATGGAACGTGTTGTTGTTGAAATCTAACCTTAGACAGGGCAAAGACCTGAGCATCTTCACCCCAGGTCTATTGCTCAAGTCAGCTCTCTATTTCCAACAATTATAATGTTACTTCTCCAGTTGCAACAGTCAAAAGGTACCAATTCAAACAATACTGGCACTTAATTAAAGGGTTCAGTGGCATAATTCAAAGGGGGTTATTTTGAATTGCGTTTCGGGGGGTTTTTTGGTACTTTTTTGTTTTGCCTTTGTCTTGGTTGTTTGGGGCGAGGCATACTTTTCATTGTGTTTTTGTTTTTTTCCTTTCCAGATATGAAACTATAAACAGGGAATTGAATTAAATTGAAAAAAAGGAAAAAAAGAACAAAGTTGAAGTCATAAAAAATAAATCAAAATTAAGAAAAGCAAGTTTCGCTCAGAAGAGAGACTTAGAGTTCTATAAAACAGGAGATTCCAGGATCATACAAAAGACTGTATCAAAGCTATAGAAAAAAACCCCACCAAATAACCCCACAAAAAATATACTCTTTTCTCCTTTCTGTTGAACAAGAAATCTTTTCATCAAAACCTTCTTACTTCTCTGGGCAAAATTTAAGGTGACATAGCAAACTAAAGTGAAAACATTTTAATGCAGACACTCAAGTATCTCATGTCATGGAATGCGAAGGTGAAGTTTAACTCTGCAAGTTGAGTCCACGTAACAACTGGCTGTCACTGAAAATAGCAGTCCTGACTCTATTACTTCCACTGAGCTGCCCCTGCTGCTTAGACAATTGTGCAGGGGCCAATTTAAGAAACTCACAAATTCAATTGGTTCCCAAGGATGCACACGAAACAGTGGCAACAGATATCCTAAGGGGAATTGGCCATTAGATCAATCCAAACATAACTGTACCACTCACAGGAAACCTTCAATACTTTGCAATTGCAAGATTTTGTCCTTTGAGGACCACTGATATGATTAGCTTACAGAGCTCAGGCATTACGCTGCTTAAGAGTGTGTGAGCCTCTTCAATCCTGCATAATTTGACGAAAACTTAAGTAAAGACACTTTGAATTAAATTCTAATTTAAGGATATATGCGGTTATTTGAATATCCACCTACCTTCTTAAAGAAAAGTGTATTTATAGAGTAGAATTCACTTTAAGATTACCAAACATATGAATGACATAAAAACATCTTACTTTGTTTTTTAGATAATGTTTTTAATATCCTTTTTACTATACAACACACTCCACACACGCAACATTTCTGCCTAGGCAACGACTTCATACAAAGTATTAAATCCCATTTAAATGTTATGGAACAGGAGTGACTAACTGACTTTTGAAAAAAAAAATAAATTGAAGTATCCCAATTACCAGTTTCAGTGCTATTCTCCCCAGGAATCTAAAGAAATTAATCATCTGCTGTAATTTACAAACAATGCCTGGACCATATACTCGAACTTCTCGCTGCAAAATCATTTGGTCTCACAGCGAAAGGCACCTTCACAAAAAAGTGCTCACATAAGAGAGAAAAATCACCAGCAAAAGTTGTTGAAAGGATTTTTTTCCCCTCTGCTGGTAAAGGATGTTTTGACTATTTAACAAACTACAGTAATATTCAACAAAAGTAAAAACAAAGTCTTCAGTGCAAGTCATGCTCAGACAAGCACATACAGTATAACCTCCATATCCTCCCTACCCTCCAGCCAGGGTTAAGATTTATTCCACTTTTTTTTAAGCAGAACGTCACATTCTTGTAATGTGGGCAAAAAAAGTCTGAAAGTGACTGCAATAAAATTTAGGTGTCTTAGTACACAATACACAATTATCTAACACACCAGCACTCAAGCTTCACAAGGCAAGGCACACATTGCAGTTGCAGTGTATCCAAAGTAAAAAGTAGGTACAACTCATCATCTACGAACAAGTTAAAGCAGATCAACAGGATAAAATACACAGACAAACCAATGGGTGAACAAAAAACTTAAGCATGATGTGTCTCAAAGCAAGATGTGATGGTTTTATTTGGGCACTTAAATATATATAAACTGTTTTAATGGCTTGCTCTAACATAATAAAACATGTAGGATAACAAACCTGTTACAGTTTTAAAACACTGCCCTGTTTTAGGCAGCAGATGTTACTCCAATTCACTACTCTGAAGATACCAGCAAATAACCTCTTAAATCTGATCATCAAAGAGTACATAAAAATGGAACAAAGATTCAAAAACACAGGAATCCAAACAGTTTTTCCAATATACCTACATTAAGTACAGGCACTAAGAAAACAAAGAATTAAACTAAGAAAGAAAGTTTGCACTGTATATTATTCAAAAAGAGTTCAAAGGGCAGCTGAATTACCTCTGAATAAGCATGTAACACCTGAAACTCCAGGTAAAGAAATTACTAGTACGAAGCTCCATACTGAGCTTTTAATTTTGTGCATTTCAAGTCCTTCCCTTCCTTAAGGGACTACACTTGGGTTTCTTTTCTGTGCTATGTCGACCACCAGACAGTTCCAGGATACTGAAATCCATGCACTCTGCAAGTTCTGTAGGTCCTAATACTCACCCTCTCCTCCAAGTAATTATGTAGCTCTTAACACTATAACCACTGTAACTGCTGGAATGAAGACACAGTGAACAGACTAGAATTCAAGTACCTAGTTTGATATATTTAAAAATCTCAGTTGCAGAAAGCAAGAAATGGTTCATCACAGAAAATTTACGTGTAAAAATCACAGATAAATGGGCATTTATGAATATGTTTAGGGGAAAAAAATCCTTTTCCCACTGCTGTCACAATTTCGTGGAGACTTAACACCTTGTTCTCAGTTCCCTCTGATCCCTCAGGTCTGACCTTGTTCACCTCATCAAACTTGCTGCAGAACTGCATTTCCTGTTGTCTGTGTAGTATGATCACGCCTTGCTTCCTTTTTCTCTTTAGTAGTCCTTGAAGAGTCTCAAATTTGTTGCACAGATGAGCATACTTAATTTCTCTTCTTGAAACAGACAAAAATACTCAAAATTCCCTACTTATTTAAACTAAGTTTAGGTTTTAGTTTTTCTAAGGCCAGTAACAAGACACACAACAAAAGCCCACTATAATCACCAAAGTGTGGTGCTGAATACTACTCTGGACTAATGAAGCACTGGCTCCTACTGAAGTGCCATACAGTATGACCAAAGAAACAGTACTACTGTGAAAAAAAAATATTCTACACAACTGAAGTTTTAGTTCTCAGATTAAATCCAGACAAACGATACTGGAGTCCCAAAATTTTAGGTTGATCCAATAAGCTATTTTCATTTTAACATACAGGAATGTACAAAGTCCATGATGCAGAAAATGAGTCACAGATAAAAAAAGCCTCAAAGACATAAAATGCAAACTCGATTGTTTAATTGTCACATACGTCAGTAGTAGACACACACACACATTATATATATGCACATATGTAGAGACAGAACTAAAGTTTTGTGATTTGTAAAAAACTTTGACAAATTAAAGGTTACATTATACTACACTGTAATTTTAGTTTGTACATCTTATCCATTATCCCTCTTCTTATACTTAAGCTTAACTCCAAGTCATTTTTTCCCAATTTCAGAGACTTTGACCACAAGGAATAGTCAGGATGATTAATCTGGCCTCCAATATATCATAGGCCATTACTTTTCAACAGAAAAAGAACTGATCTGACAGTAATCATTAAAAATTGGTTTAGAGTGTATCCAAGGTCATCACAACTTGACTCTGCTAATATCTAGAATATAAGTTTTTTTCTAGATGGATTCTTCATATTTTTTTGAAGAGAATTGTCAACCACTCAAAATCTGATAAAAAAATTTCTTAGCTTTGAGGCACAGACATAACAAGGGCTAACTGGTAAATTCTCCTTACTTTCAGAGTAAATTTGGAATTTTTACCCCTTAATCACATTCTCAACTGTCCACATCTTAAAAAAGGGAGAGGAAGGATAAGGAACATCAGTATCACTGCTATCTACTTCAAAAAATCTTATGTAGTTGTGCTCAGAGCGACCTCATTAGAGAGAATACTTCAAATACCAGATGCATGCAAATACATCGTTATGTAGCCAAAAAGTGGAAGTACAAATGTGAGACACTTGATAGGTCCCACCCATAAATAAAATATTGTTCACATTTTTAGTTGCTGATCCTACATAGGCAGGATCTGAGCCTGCTGGAAATTATGATTCATTGTGTACATCTGCAATAAAACCAAGTTTTATGGCATGCTTTCAGCAGGACTGTTTTCATCAGAAAGAAAAAAGCATGTTTAGAACATGTATATGTATTTCAAATGACAAGTACCATCAACTCGTATTACAGGGGGAGACAAGGGGTCTGAATTTTTCTCAGGTGGTACATAAACCCTGTCAACAGGATGCTTAACAAACAATGTTCTTCTGGAGGACTGTTTGCAGAGCTGAAAGCTCTCGGCTTCTAGATTTTTCATGTCCTAAAGCTTCTTGGTAGAAGAAATTTAACCTTCCTTCAATGTTACTGAGACAGTGAGCTTCTTCTATTTGACCAAGCTATAACTTTATATAAGCATTTTTGTCCAGTCTGAACGAAATTCATGACAAATAGTCCATGGGGTGAGTGCATAAAGTTACCGGATTGGTGCATTCCATCTGGCATAATAAAAAACAAAACACAACCAACAAACAAATGACAAACCCCAAACCCCAACCTCCTCTAATCATCCAAACCTTAGACTGGAAAAGAGAATTACCATTCAGCCTTAGATTTAGCGACCTTACTCTAGAGGTTCATCAGACATAGAGCACTTCATCCCAGAAGTGACTGCTAATTCTAAAAGAATAGTTAAGAACATAAAGGAAAAGGATGCTCATGCAAAAAGGATCTAGGAAAACCAATTGCTAAAGGAGGAAAGTTCCTTTACCACATTTTAACACTGCAAATAATTTCAACACAGAAATTTCTTCCTCTTGAAAAGATGATGTGAATATAACAACATTATTTTAAAATTTTGTATATTGAAATACGAAATTTCTGTAAAATGCATGAAAGAGTTCCTGAAAAACGCAACTGAAATGCATAATAAACGAAATGCTCAAAAAATGTTAGAAAATTTTTTTCCAGTGACCAAAGCCAATGAAACATAATCAGAACAATTTATTTTAAAGAGAAAAATCTCATAGTCTTGTTATATTCACTTTACAGAGAACAAAAAGTAGAATATGTCCATTTAAGACTATTCGTTCTGGAAGAGCACAGTCCTCAACTTTTTTTGAGATTGGGATTTTTTATTAAAGGCATGATAGTTTGAGAAAGCCTTAACCAAACTATCCTCAATATCAGAAAAACTATCTGTGGGTGGACAGTCTGAGTTGCAATACTCACCTATGAAGTGAAATGACTATTCAATGAGAACTTTTGATCATAGGAAGCCATGTAACGACTGCAGAACCTAATCCTAAATGGATTAGGTACACTAACACTGTACTCCAGCACTGCTATACCATGAAATAATTCTGCTAATCTGAATGAATGTCAAATTTACATGCCATTCTTTTTACAGTGTGGAAGACAGAAAACTGAAGAGAAAAAAAAGAGTTAAAGAAATGGACAGAAATCATTCTACTTCAAAATGCCAGATCAGAAAATATCAAATTCTTACTTAATGCTTATCACTGTTTACTTTGCATGAAAGGGGAACTGTGTGGTGTGTAAGAATAAATCTACATTTACTGACTTCATGAATTACACCTAAAGAAAATGTAACCAATAATCATGTAAAAATGTATTCTTAACAAAATACAATTCCATAATTTAATGAAATGTATCACTTAATATGGCCAGAAAAACATTTCCTTCAAAAGAAAAGCAGACTACTTAAAACCATGCCATTTATGAGATCTCATCTAAGAAGGACCTTCTGCAGTTTTCGTTTTGTAAATCATGATCAATTCCCACAATGAAAACATTTTTCCCCCCTAAACCTGACTTTGCATGGCAGTTTGATTGCGTCCTGTGAGATTACAAAATTCCACTACCAAATACAATCCAGTATTCTGCTCTTTAACAATGGCACTATGTTTAGGTTTTTAACAAAACAAAAAAACCTTTCTAGTTTCCACACTCTATGAAGTTTTTTAAGATAATGTATTATCTGTAATGATTTCTGTTTGTTAACAAAAGATAAGGTTATATCTAAGACCAGTCATTACTGCTAACCATTCAGTATGCACAGTGTGCCTTCTGAACAGACTTTATTAATTGTGCCTAATTACTGCAAGCAACCCATCTTACTCTCTGCATGTGACCTCTATTCACCTAACAGCTGAAGCTCTGAAGTTCTAGTTGAATTACCATGCATTGCCATATCCACTGAGCTCTTCAAAAGGACTTCGTGTACACGCTTTAAAGCTGCTACAGTAATTACTCCTTTTCACTTACTGTTTCATATTTTTGGCCAAATTAGTCTAGCATCAAACATTCAGCTTTCACTCCAGAATAAAGCCATTCCAGCTTGCTGAACACAGACCTTTCAAAGTTCATAAGGAAAGCAACCAAGCCATTCCTTAATTTCTGTGGATGAATGAAATAAAAAACCCCAACAAACATTTAAGTGCTATTCTAACAATTTTATTTTACCCTTTGCAGCTGGCTACTGATGTAGTTGTACATTTTCACTCTTAGAATATTCTTCAGCACTGATATCTGAAAGAAACAAAGACTACCAAGTTTTTCTATGTTAACTTCCTTGCTGTACTCCCCCTTGCTATTTCTGCTTAGATATGCAAACAATAGATGCTACTTAATTTCAAAAATGGTGAATTAAGTACCTACAGCAACAGATGCTTCACACAGAGGAAAGACATGGGACAGGGTAAGGATAGGGCAAGGATCTTCCAAATTTCTAATTCCTACACTCAAGTGTTTTTTTTTTCTTTTTAATTCTACTATAGTCACTATTATTAAACAGCAAGATTTAGGAATCATAACAATATAGAAAATAAATAACCAAAGCCCACCACACACTACTACATCAGAAAAGACAAAACTTTACTGTCTCTAGGATCCATGAAAAAACAAAGCCATATCCGAATAGCTGAAGATATCCTGTTAATTTTCTTCACCTCACGTCCTCTGCACCAGATAAACGAGAGCATTATCACTGTTTAATACAAGTTTTAATTTTGTACCGTCACTGGTGGGAAGAAAAGTGTGGAACCACTACTTTCCATATCAAACAAAGCAGGTAATTAACAGCTATTCTGGCACAATCCCTTATCACCAAAATACACAACACTGTTAAGTTCTCTCAATGCCAATGCTTTGCTTCAACAAAGGAAAGTTGATGTTTCAGGGTCACATTCACTTCTTTAATACACAGGCATAAATTTACTGCTCAGTCAAACACCTATAATTAAACTCAAGAAGAATATAATTCTAATATTCAGACAGGCTTGCATATGAGTGGGATATCTCCCCCTCTAAAGATGATTGCCTTTCATTTTTTAGTTTCAAGTAGCTACAGTTCACTTAGTTTTGATTACATAGCAATTAGATATGCAAATACAAGAGATCTAAAAAAATGCTTTTTCAAATGTCAGATTGTAAGCAATCAAGCTTATTCTTTTCTCCTGCACACACAAGCTATTCATTAAATAGCTATTGTCTTAAAAACATTCCAACAGATTGCATTTATCAGTGTTTTAGAAGCAAATATGGAAGTGCACATTACTCAGAACACGGCTCATCAGGAAATGAAATGGATCTTACAATTAGTTTAATATATACATGTTAGTGGCTAACTAGGTATCATCTTTGGTCATTTTGCCTGTTGTTATCAGTATCGAAGCTCACTGCATCTTCAAATTAATCAAAACTTATTTGTTTATATATTTAATGACAAAATGTTGGTTGGTAATAAATGTCACAGCTAAAGTTGCTAAATTGTTGAATATCAGTAATTTGTCAATGTATATAGAAAATCCATTCTGAATAATTGATTATCAGTGACTTTTTCATTGTATATTAACAATATGTTGGTATAAAGGAATTCACTATGAAACTATGTAATTAGTATAATTTTGGCAGGAATAGCCATTTTGACGCTTCGTTTTTCTTTTTTTTTTCTTTTTTTCAGAAAGGCCCACAGATATGTTCTACTACACATGCAGACTTAGAATTTCTCATGCATATCAGACCACATTTACGAGCCCAGTTCTCTAGGAGACATTTCACTGGTCCTGTACAAGTAGTCCCCCAGTCTCAGATCCACTAATCACTGGTTAAAATGGTGGGAAAGGATGTTTGGCAGCAGCTCTGAAGAGACCAGGAAAAAGAACTACTGCAAAATTTTATGGACTAGTTTATAAAATATTTTTACCCACAACTATGGTCTGTCACTGACAGTTTGAAGATTTCCTCTTGCAAAACTCTACAACGCAAGAATAAAATGGGATGGGGGCAGGGGTTGGTTGGTTTTTTCCCTAAAATATCACAAAAATCACTTCCAAGCTAGCAGGAGAGGAAAAAAAAGTCCCTAAAAGCAACCCTGTGTTCAATGAGTCAGCTGTGCAAAAATGTACACTTACAAGGAAAGATGAAACAGTTCTTTCCTCAGGCTGAGCTTTTAAGCCAGGTAACAGAAGTAAATAAAATGCTTTCTTAGTTGAGTCCATGATCAACAATCACCCTTCACGATGTCTCTCGCAGGAGCACAGATCCTTTTCCAAGGTCAGGAAAGCAGCAAGAAAGAAATGCCTGATTCAGAGATCCGTTTAAAAACCTGAAAAAAAATCAGTTTAAGCTCTGCAACACAGCTGTAGACCCTGAAATGTTCCGCAAAGTCAGATCCAAGAAAAAGCTGGAAAGACTTTTTACAAGAACTGACATTTATGAGCTAACAGATGAATGCATGACAAATTATTTGACATTTTGAGGGTCTTAAATTTTTTTTTTTTCCCTTTAAACATTCAACCTGATTTTCCCTTCTCTTGCAATACAGGAGCCTTACTTAACCAGCCAGTAAGGTAAAACTCATTGCCTGTCAGCTTGCCCATGCAATGTTTACATTCCTTCTGTTGCTTCTTCCCTAAGGGTCGCTATAAACAACTGTTTGAGCAGCAAAGATAACCTGCATATTTGAACTCCTACCCACTACAGCCTAACCTACAGAATGATACAGCTGAAAGGGGAAGGAACAATCCTCCCCAGGGGTGCCCCTGCAAACACTTCCTCACCTATTACATGGTTCTCCAAGGAAGACACTGGGAAAGTCCTGTATCTACTACTGTGAAACACCAGGATCCAAAAAGCATACTCATAATGCCAGATTCCTGCCACTTTCTGCATCTGGCAAGGCTGGTGATACAGCACTGTCTAATCAAATCCACTACACTTCATACTCCGACTTGCAAAAGCAGCCATTTGAAAGTGGGTTTAACGGGAACACAAGCAATATGTCAAATATGACTCATTTCAAGTCAATTAGACTTTATTCTACCTGATAGATTCCTCGTAAGTCATGAAACATGCACTGAATTAGATTGCAAATAATAGGTCTGAAGCCTGCAATAACTAAATAGAATCAGACTTCCTTAAGAGAACTGAAACACATAATCAATAGTATGTGTTTTCCTCTTTGAAACATTTGTTTCTGCAGGTGTATACAGAAGACATGGCAAAGTCGAAGTATCTGATTTTCCTTACACAGGAAGGAAGAATTGTGGGGTTTCTTTCTTTTTGCTTACCAAATGAACAATTCCAAAAAGGTGCACTTCCAGCTAAATTGAACTTACATTTTAAAAGACTGTATACTGAAAAATTTCACTAGTCAGGCTGCAAAAAGCAATTTGGGTATTTGCAATACCCTTGTGTCCTCATTGCATACTAATTTTCAGGTTAGTTCCAGTATTTCAAACCACATTAGTAATTTTAAAATTTATCACTTATTTTGGTTTGAAATACAGTTTATCTCAAGAGCTTTTCTGATTAATGCTGTTTTGAGTCCGCGTGAGCCAACATATTTAAGTTGTAGATCCTTTTGTCAGTCAAAATTTAATTAATTCAATTCCAGCATTGTCAACTTGAAATATAAATATTTCCCAGACACTTCAATGACTGCTCGATCATTTGAAGATTACTTACTAGATGGAGACCGAATACAATACATATTATCAAGAAAACCCCTCAATGTTTCTCTAAAAATTCATTTTAAATCTAAAAGTTCTGTGTTAACTACTAGATTTTTGTTTTTGAAACTATGTATTGCAGTGTATTTCATGAATTCAGCAAGCTAGTTAAAACCAAATACCCCCCAAGATTCCAGCACCTAAAAATTAAATTCTCTTCAATACGTAAGATTGCAAATACGTAGGTCATTTGAAATCAATAGTTCTGCATCTTAAGTGGCTACCAAATAATTCTGTCAAGTGGATCAATTGAAACAGTCAGGCACTCCGGGTGGATTCAGTCATTCGGCTAAATGTGGTTTGTCATTCGAATCCTTTAGCACTGTCTGATTGCCAGAGACTCATGATTCGTTTCTGTACAGCTGCAGACTGAACATTCCAGATAACCATTTATAAAAATACTCCAAGGAGTACACAAGAAGTGACAAAGCTGTTATTAAGTGTGCAATGGGTCCCATCTTCAAAAAACTGTTTTCTTATTGAAGACCAACATGCAGTTGCTAAAGCAAAGAGCAACTTTATGCCATAGAACGGACCCAGTGCTGTCAGCATTTCTCTTCTTACACTTTTAAGTACCACCACAGCAGAAACACCAAGGACCAACAAATTAAGGTACACAATCACACTTAAGAAGGAAAAATGTTTATCCAGGGCGAAGCATCAGGCTCTGGCATCTAGAGTTTAAAAGTCTGACAAACAGAAAACGAACCAGCATTTTAACATGGAGAAGTACAGGAGACTGAAGAGAAAAGATACCTAGAACTAGGTGACCACATCCATCATTTACCCACAGGATTTGGGTAATTTTTCCCAGAGCTTGAGACTGTAGAGTCAAGACATGTTCAACACTCAAGACTATACCAAGGGAACACAAGAGAACAGGAAGACCAGCTTTCCGCTTTTCATTTATAACTCCAGGATCTGATTTTGCTGGCTATCAAGATTGAAGAAGCTTTCTTAAAATGAACTGCTATTAACAGTGTTAAAAAATCCTATGAAGAAAACCACAATACCAGTATCAATATCAAAGAGAGCAATGTAAAAAAACCCCTCCAAATAATTAAATAACTCCACACCAGAATATCCAATTCCTTTCTGCCTCTATGAAATGCTAACCTCATTGGAAACAGCCATATCAACCTTGTGCCACAACACATGATCACAGAACAGTATGAAAAGATCAGGAATAAAGTAACACCTGCATCAGACTTACTACACACAGAAAAAACACTATCATAAGTTATGTAAGTATTATATCCAAACATTTAGGTTATATGCACTCACTGCCCACATGCCAGATAAAGGCACTCATTAACAGACTGCTCTTAGCTTTTAAAGAAAAAATTCCTTCCATTTGTGCATGCAAAAATGCTGCTGGTACATGTGCAAAACAACACATCAAAGCCAGGACAGTTTTGTTCATAATTACATTGCCTATTTTTACTTCTGCCAGGAATCAAAAGGTATCAAGTATTCTACTTGAGATACAATTAACTTAACCTTTCCTTTTTTACTCATTCTTCATGTCACACCTACAACTTGCCTACAGAAACCTCTAGTCAAGTCTGAGAGCAACATCCTTATCTATTCTCTACACCTCTTCAAATGCTGCAGCACTCAAAAGTTCATGTTCCAATAACTTCAAGGCAAGTAAACAGAGCAAATTCAATCACCCTGACTCTCAGAAAACATTTTTCTATGCATTCCTGCTGTTGGATTTTTTCTTTCCCTTAAGACAGTATTATGCCTAGTAAATAACTTCAACTTGCAGTTATGAGAAGTCTGTCCTTATTTTCTTATGCCTCATGTAATCTTCTTTGCATGCATTGCTCAGGTCTCCCAGTTACAACACTATTTTTAAACCGCCAGTGTTTATATCATTTGCTACCACCATGCAAAGAGATAGTGTTGCTAGAAACCAAAACTCAGTTTAGTGCACTTTCATGAAGTCTAACTGTGTTTTCAGAGGATAAACGAAGCACCATGGAAATTAACCTTGCTTTTATTATAATAATTCATAGAGCACATGACCACTGAGGAGGAGGTAAGCAAGGACCAAGACAGAAAAAGACAGCCAGGGAAGATTTCTATAGAGAACTAAGTGGAACCTTATGTCAAAGTAAGGAAAATGAGTGTAATTTATAAAACAAGAGAGAAGTTCATGAAAGAGGACAAAAAACCCCAAGCAAACAACAACACCCCCCCACCACCATCCCCCCCATCCAAAAAAAAGAAGTTGACCTAGGTTCAAACCAAAAGAAACAGAAACATTAGAAAATATTCATGATTCTACAAAGGCTCAATATGAAAAAAAAATCTCCCATACATTTTGCTATGAAAATGTAACTGCTCTGTAAATTATTTTGGATTACTCTCTATACTGTTGTGCATATGTTCACTCTTCAAAAATGTTAGTTTTCACACATGAAAACATCCTGGTGTTTCCCAGCAACTGTGTCAAATTCGTGACATTTTTATACTGACTAGACATCTCCTTCCTGTACTGATTCCACCCATTCTCATCAAATTTTCTACATAATTCTGTAACACATTCTAATGAAACCAACCAAGAATTTGATATTCCCAGTGTTTTTCTACAGCACTGTTACTTCAGCTGCCCGTTAATCCATTCTGTCAGGCATATGTGAGCTACTGTCTGCACATAGTCACTGTTCTGCAGACTTTATTTTCAATGCCCAAAACCAGCCTAATGTTTTCTTCTTTTCAGGCTGTTAAGGTTAGAGGACAAAATTTTGGTTGTCTTGTAGGAATACAGTACTGAATTGATTTGTGATTCAAATTACATTCAACAAATGCATCAAGAAAGCATGAATACTGTGTGTTGTCATTGTGGCAATTAAATAAATCAGGTAATTTACACAGAATAACAGGTTCTATTAAGATAAACAGTTTCCAAGCACCGCTTGGTATAATCTACTACTGTAAGAGTGGAGAGCACTCTGGACTCTGAATCCCAAGGTCCTGAGTTCCAGTCTCAGTGGGACCGTCCCGGGCAGTTCAATGCCTCCCTGCCATCCCATCCCATCAGATCTCAGATGCTCAGCAGGGTCAGCCCTGGTTAGTACCGGGTGCTGTGACAGCTCCGAGGACTTCACTGTCACTGTCCAAGCTTGCTCGGCTGTGACAAATGGACCTGAGGATTTAAAGGGTGGGGCGAGTTCTGTGCATGCTGTGCCTCACCTAAAAAATCCACTGTGCAGGCTGGAAGGGCACACCCATGTGGGGAGAGCTCTACCCAAATCTTTGTTTGCGAGGTTTGGCCATACATACATACACAGAAGCAAACTTAACGCCTAGTTAATACTATGGAGAAAATAAAAGTTGGACATGGGGAGAAATGGCACAGGAATTAATTAATTATGGAAGAAAATAGGGTAGAATACCTTTAGGCACTACAGAGTCTGAGTCAATTCAGCACACAGAATATAAAACAACTATTCCTCCAGCAAGACTCTGAAAAGACACATTACAAATTAGGTAGGATGGGTGTGGAGAAAAGAGAGCGAGAACCACTCTCCCACCTCCCCCCCGCCTTCACCTCACTTCACCTTCTTCTTCCTTCGTAGACAAGCAAGCTGCTTGCCTGCCTGCTGCTGAAGACTGAGATCTGCCAGCCTGAAGAAAACTGGGACCTGCCATGCTACATGCAATGGGGCCATCCATGCTCCACATGTGAGCTGTGAAACATCCTGTTCCTGCCTCTTCCCTGCAGCTGCATGACTGCCGCAGCCTGAGCAGCGGAGACCAGAGAGTGAGACCAGCAGCAGAAATCAAGAATCACATTTGCTTTTCAAAAGCTAAATTCCAAACCTCTTCCTAGAGTGGTAAAAATAACATCTAAAGAACTAAAAGAAAAGTTCAAACTGCTCTCCTCCCCCCGCCAAACACACACTAACATGGCCGAAAAGTAGTTTGTTTGGTGGTATACTTTGCTTCTAAAAAGAACTCTTAGCACATTTCTAACTGTTCTTACTTCCTTTCTCTCTCTCTGCATCTTTCAGCAATTAGTTGATTAAATCAGGTTTTGGAATTAACAGATAACTTGTTTGAGTTTTAATTTTGTTGGGGAAAATATTTTGAACCTGAGTTCCTGCAATATTTAAGCCGATTGTAAAACTGTGCCTTGGCTGTGGAAAGTCTGTCAAAGACTGTGGACAGACTTGAAAGACTTAAGCAAGTTAGAGAGGAAATGTTCCATGCCCTGCCAGTATGGACCTGAACCTCTCCTAGCAGGATCCGAGGAATTGGGATGCAAAACCCACTTCTGCCCTAACAGCACAGGTATGTGAGTTGAGAGACAAAAGAGACACCACAAGAAATCCTGCAAGGATTAATGTCACTTCAGTTTCCAGTGGGCAAGACCTCAGACACAATAGGAGGGTTGGTGTTACTTCTGATCGTCTTGAAGGGACCTCCAGTTCATATTCACAAGAAGTGAGCAACAAGTACCACAACCAGAATTAGAGGAGCCCAGTCTCCAGCCACATGGAGAAAAGGGACAATCTGGGCTGCACAAATCCAACAACGTGGCACATCAGACCCACAAGTGTCTAAGACTTCAGTTGACACCAGCAAACAATGTCCCCTGATGTCATCAAGATATGGAGGTAGCTGAATCCACCTCTGTTTCTAAGGTGAGAAGGGGATCCCAACAGCTGACTGTACTGGAAGCTGAAGTGAGCCTGACTATAAAAGAATGGCAAAATCACCCCATTGTAACTGGCCCAGAAGCCCCTTGAATACTTGGCATACACTACCTAAGGAGAGGATATTTCAAGGATCTAAAAGGGTATCATTGGGCATTTTGGTATAGCTGCAGTGGAGACAGAGGAAATTAGACAGCTGAATACCTTGCCTGGTCTCTGAGGACCCTTCTGCTGTGGGACTGCTAAGGGTCGAAGAACAACAGGTACCGATTGGTACCACAACAGTGCACCACTGACAATACCTCACCAACCACAACTCTGTGACCCCCATCCAGGAGAGGATTCATGAACTGCAGAGCCAGGGAATGAGTGGTCAGAAAGACTTGCTCACCCTTTAATAGTCCTATATAGCAGTGTGTAAGTCCAGTGGAGTGTGGAAACTGACATGCTGGAAGTTCAGTACAAACTTGAGTCCAATGCAGCAAAGTGGTGCCACCATAAACATTGTTAATGCATTTTTCTCCATTCCTTTGTTAGCAGAGTACAGATCACAGCTCACTTTTCACCTGGAGGGGTATCCAATACACCTGGAACCCACTGTCCCAGCGATGGAAACACAGCCCCACCATTTGCCATGGACTGATCCACACTGCACGGGAAAAGGATGAGGTTCCAGAAGACTTGCTTGACATCAGTGATGACACCAGTGTGTTCAGCAACACAGTCCAGGAAGTTTTTGAAAAAGGGGAGAAGATAATCCAGATCCTCCTGAAGGCTGGTTTTGCCATAAAGCAAAGTAAGGTCAAGGGACCTGCGCAGGAAATTCAGTTTTTAGGAATAAAGATGGACCATGTCAGATTTCAATGGATGTGGTCAAATAGAGAGCAGCTATGTTCCAACCAACCAGCAAGAAGGAAATACAAACTTTCCTAGTGGTTTTTTGGAGGATGCATATTCCAGATTACAGTCAGATTGTAAACCCTCTCTATCATGTGACATGGAAGATCTTTTCTAGATGGGGTGGCTCCCGAGCAGCAATGAGCTTTTGAGCAAATCAAACAAGAGATTGTTCATGCAGTAGCTTTTGCAGCAGTCAGAACAGGACACAATGTGAAAAATGCGATCTATGCTGCAGCCAGGGAGAATGGTCCTTTCTGGAGCATCTGGCAAAAAGTACTTGGGGAGACTCGAGGACAACCCCCGGGGTTCTGGAGTTGGGAATACAAAGGATCTGTGGCCTGTTACAATACAATGGAAAAAGAGATATTTATGAAGGGTAGCTTATGAAGGGGTTCAAGCTGCTTCGGAAGTGACTGGTATTGAAACACAGCTCCTCCTGGCAACCCAACCACCAGTGCAGGGCTGGATGTTCAAAGAGAAAATGCCTTCCACACATCACGCCACTGATGCTATGTTGAGTAAGTGCGTCACACTGATCACACAGCAAGCATGGATAGGAAACCCCAGCAACTCAGGGATCTTGGAATTCATCATCAACAGACCTGCAGGTGAAAATGTAAGACTGTCATCATCATAGGAGGAGGAAAATGTGACACATGCTGAGAAGGGCCTACCATATAATCAGCTACCATAAACCAAAAAGCGATACAATCTCTTCACTGACGGTTCCTGCCATATTGTATGGATACATCAAAAATGGAAAGCTGATGTATGGAGTCTAATGCCGTGAGTGGCAGAAGGTATTGGGGACCAAGGTAGATCAAGTCAGGTTGCAGAGTTGAAAGCCACCCAGCTGGCTTTAAATACTGTTGAATGAGAGAAATGGCCAGTGCTCTACCTCTGCACTGACCCATGGATAGCAGCAAACGCTCTTGGGGGGTTGTCAAGATACACTAAGATGCAACCCCCAAGGATCTGAAGTCTCTCAACCCCCCCATGTTCTCTCCCTGTCTCTGTGTGTTTTTCCCTGAGGTTCTTCCTAATGGTCCATGCCACAGAGGTACGATGACAGTTTCCCCAGGTCTGGGGTGGCCCTGCACCCTACCCCTGCCCTGCCACAGCAGACCCCACCATTCCTGGGGTGGCACAAGGTGGCAGCCATTCCCCGGCAGGACCAGCCGTATGCAACCCCTCGAGGTTCCCCTCCTGCCCCCTGCCCACAGTTCTGTATCTCCCTACGTTTCTCCTTCTCTGTGTATTCCCCTAAAGGGTTTTCCTAATGAGCCCTGGCACCTAGAACCCCCGGTGCTGCCCCTACCAGGATGGCGCAGTCCTGCCCAGCACAGTTCTCACACTGGGCTGCCCCAACCCCTGCCGGTGCCGTGGGAGCAGCGCAGCAGCGAACCGCCCACTGGGAAACACCGCCACGCCTGCGCAAGTGGCGCAGGCACCAGTGGGTGGTAGGAAGGGGTGGTGGCATGCTGGGACCATGGCATTTGCAGCCTGCCAGCAGATGCAAGCCATGGCTGCCATGTTTACAGCCCCATCACTGTGACCACAAGGGCAGAAGGGCACCCAGCTCTTCCACCTGTCCAGCCTCAATCCCTAAGCCACTACTGGTCCTTTGGGCTGCTCATCTCTGCCCCTTGAGCCTATCACTGACTAGTTCTTGGGCCCTGCCTCAGATGTTTTCTCAATGGATGTTAATGGTTACTGACCAATGTTTCCCAGTCCTTTCCAAGTTTACACCCCTTCTAAGCCACTCCCTTATCTGAGCCCTTAAAACTTGATCGAACCAGGAAATAAAGACTCTCTGGGTTACCCTCCACCTCATGTGCATGTGGTTCCTGGGGAACCGTTCTTCCCCCATTAGTTCTCATTCGGGAATGGCTGGACTGATGGAAAAAGGTCAACTGACCGGACAGAAGTAAACCCATCTGGACTTCTGAATTGTGCCAAGACATCACTGCCCAGGTAGCAAAGATGGCTGTAAAAGAACGTCATGTAGATGCACAAGTACTGAAGAGTTGGGCTACTGAAGAACATCACAAGAACAGACAGGTGGATTGGGCTGCCAAGAATAAAGTGCTTCAGGTGATCTGGACTGGAAACATAAGAGTTAATGACCTAAGCCTCAGTGGGCCCATGATGTCTCAGGTTGTCAGGGAAGAGATGCAAAAGACAGGTGAGCTCATGACTGAGCACAGGATACCATCTCCCAAGTTATTCATACCTGTGAAATATGCACTGCAATCAAGCAGGCCAAGCTAGTAAAGCATCTGTGGTATAGTGGACAATGACCAAAATATAAATATGGGAAGGCAAACTCGCCAAGTGCTATGTGCTGACAATGACAGAAACAACCACTGGATGGCTGGAGACATACTCTGTCTCTCACACCACTGTCCGGAACACCATCTTGGGCCTCGAAAAGCAACTGCTGTGGTAACATGCCACCCCAGAGAGAAAGCGCTGAGTTGGACAACAGGACTAATTTCAAAAAGCGCCTCATAGACACCTGGGCCAGAGAGCACAGGATTGAATGGCTATACTATATTCCCTATCATGCCCCAGGCTCTGGAAATACTGAATGGTACAATGGACTGTTATAAACCACTTTGAAAGCCAAGGTTGGTGGGAGCGACCTTCAAACATTGGAATATACATTTAGCAAAGGCCACCTGGTTAGGTAACACTAGATGCTCCACCAGTCAAGCTGGCCTTGCCCAATCCAAAGTTCCACATAAGGTACAAAGGGATAAAGTTTCCATGGTGCATATGAGGAACCTGTTAGAGCAGACTGTTTGGATTAGTCCTGGCTGAAGCAAAGGCAAACCCATCTCTGGGATTGTTTTTGCTCAAAGATCTGGATGCACTTGGTGCAGAGGGACAGGAAAACACAATGTCTTCCCCAAAGGAATTTGATTTTGGGGTGAGAACAGTTTGTAATGTTGAATTCCATAATACTGGTTGCTGAATGACATTGCCACTGTATGCCATAATTACCATGGACAATGAGAGTGGACTGCTCCAGATACAGCAGTTGTGAGCTCCTGATGCAACTCATAACCAGCTGACAGCACAGCAGCCTTCCTGCCTTGGAAGACATCTTGGACGGACAAAACCCATTTAGTCTTGGACTAAATGAACTCAACAGACATCTTGGAGGGACTGCCCATACATACATAATACGTGTGTGTGTGTGTG
This sequence comes from Myrmophylax atrothorax, assembly GCA_026770055.1. Lineage (NCBI taxonomy): Eukaryota > Metazoa > Chordata > Aves > Passeriformes > Thamnophilidae > Myrmophylax > Myrmophylax atrothorax. The sequence goes on along the minus strand of JAOXXN010000446.1, from coordinate 38,301,153 downwards.
TGTGTGTGTGTGTGTGTGTCCAGCTGTAAGGTGTAGGATCTGGGCATGATGTAGATAGCACAGAATAAGGAGTGGATAATGTCCTGGTTCTGGGCATGACAGGGTTAATTTATCAATAGCCAGAAGAGAGCAGGGGTAGACCATGGAGTTCATTCTATACCACCTCAGGTCATTTTCTGTGGATGGGGGAATGGCTCTTTTCCAGGTTGGCATAGTATAGCGGAACAAGTGGTTGGCAATTGTCTGTTGTCAGGAGCAGTTTGTGTGAATCATTAGCCTTGTATTCTCTGTCATTGTTCACATTAAAACTGTGCTCTTGACCTTTCTGCCCACAGTTCTCTTCTCCATCCTGCTGCAGGGGAAAAGAGAGGGGGGAGAGGGAGAGTCTCAGTGGGAGTACTAAATTGGGGAGTACCACTCCAAAACCAAGACAAAAGCGTATCAAAGCACGTAAAAATGTGGACAGATGTGGCCTAATTTTAAATGGGAACCAAATTACTGTGAAACATTATTAGAAGAAAGAGGTTCAGATCACAGACGTATGCTCTAGCCAATAAGCAGTATCTAACACAATTTTGAATGCAAAAGATATACAACCAATACTTCCTTCCCTTTTTTTCATTTTATTTTCACTTTTTGTAGGGGCCAGGTTTGAGCAAGCAAAAAAGCATCAAATTACCATGAAACCTTATTTAAGGAATTTTATATTTGTTAAATAGAAGACAGCTGCTAAGGGCATACTTCCACATCCTACGCTGGCAAAGGCCTCATCATAAAGAACTTCCAAGTATTAAAAAGGAGCTCATATTAACTAAGGTTAACTGGGATATGGCAACCTTTTTGTTTTTAGCACTTACTTTTTTGTTGAAGATTGTCATTGGAGAATATTGTTTTATTCATAGGATTCATCAACATGTCTGCAGGAAAGGGAGACTATTAACAATCAGAAAAGACTCAAGTGTACTGCATATGGGAAGCCCCACCTTCAGCCTCCCTTACTTGTGAAATTTGTGCTATAACTGTATGCATAATAGTGGCTCGAGTGGCAGTTAAAGAGTATGTAATACTGTTCCCTTTTGCTTACTGATCTACATTCTTCCATCAATGCTTTGAAAGTGCCAGGCAGGGAACTAAGCCTACTTCTGACAGCTTCTTTAAGGTTAGGAGTACAGTCATTAGATACATTAGAAGAGTATAAGCAGAAAAGGATAACCCTTATGGTGACAGATGTGACATATACCTTGCTATTGACCAACACACTTATGGAAAAGGACTGTTGGATATTCGGAAAGGTCAAAGTCAGATTCTCCCCAAAATCCCAGAGGCTTTTCTTTGGTACATTCCATGCTAGGGTCTAAACCTGACTTTTGATCAACAACAAGATGTGAAATAATGGATTAATACCTTTCACTTGCTTCTTTTGATACAGGAACGAGATCCTGCCTTTAATAGTTTCTCAAGCATTTTAGAAAGTCTGTTTTCATATGCATTATAAAGGCATCAATTATAATCTCACCAAGCAGTTAGTGATTAGTGTAGTATTAACGGCATCCTAATACTTCAACCCATCATTAATAGTTGACTTTTAGTCTCAACAACAACATGAATTTCCAATCTCCAGCAATTTGGATACAAAATGTGTAGGAGCATCTGCAGTTTAGAAGGACTAACACATCCAAAAGTACACTAGATGTAACACTGACATCCTCAGCCATGCAGATAAGCTCCCTTCTTGGCATCATGTCAATACTTGTTCTTCCACCATTTGTTTCTACCACTACAAAAAAACCACTGTTAGAGACCTTCCTACCTTTTAATACTCTGGGAGACTTTTTCACTCATTTCTCAGATTCAGGCTTTTGTAAAATTGTATAGAAAGTCTTTCACAGACAATAAAACACACATCATTCTTTTCAATTTCAAAACCACATAATAAATTTTCCCGAGTGTTGATATATTGGATTTTAAAAGAGCATTTTCTAGATATCTAGATAATCAACACTACAATGAATATAACCATTTTCTATAAATAGTTCATCATATGGCTTCCACTCTCAACAGATGGTGTCTGCATATTCACTAGAATATACAAGAGCTATGCAAATTTTGCTCTGCAATCATTCAGAATTCTAAGCAAGAATTTTTTACTTAATTCCAGTTCTGTTAACCTTAACCAAAGGTAAACATAATGGTTTCACCTAGCTCTAACACAGGGAACAAATACCACGACTATATTAACAAATGTATTTGAAAATCCAATATGGCGAAAAGGATTAAAAAAAAAGAGACACTAGATACAAGATTGTCTTAATCTTAGTGCAAAACCATGCTGCCATCAATAGTTTTTTTCCACCCTAAAACGCAGTTTCACTTTTCAACACCCCAGTAGCTCATGAGAGAGAATGTAGTCCGTACCATGTTAAGAAAAGATGTGGAGTTCAAGGGATGTGAGAGTTTGTGTATACTATGCAGCAAATGTTACTAGAAAGCATAATTATGTATTTTACCCAGTTTTAGTAGAAAACAAGTTTACTCACTTTATAATTGCCTTAAAGCCGGTATATAAACAGTTCCAGGTTCTCTACTTCCTTTCAGAAGTTGCTGGGCAGTTTAGAATATCAAATGAACAAATGACTGAAAGTTGACTAGACACTTGGTTTCAACCTAAAACTATTTAAGGTCAATTCACTGTGTAAACACTTTCTGGAAAATTCTTCTTGAGCTGCACTACTGTATCTATTGGAAATCATATTGTATTTCTTATCAACTTCAGCAAATATCAGTTTGTCATCTGTAGTTTCTCTAACTTAGTACTGACCCTCACCTGATGCATTTATGGCAAAAATAATACATTCCTTTCTCAGTTACTAAGTTGTTTTCTGTTCTGAAGAACTTGTACCTGACTGTCATTGGCTTTGCCAGCTGTGAGTTCTTCTCTATCTGTTCCTATTTCTCTCAGAGTTTTTCTGCAGCGGGATCTACATTGCTACAACCAAATCACTGTTTATTTCCCTGCTCTGGCATGAGTGCTCTGTGAAACTTCCCTTAGGGCAGAGGAGGAAAACCTAGCCACTCCTCTTCAGAACAGCAAATTACTGCAATATTGGATAATGGTTTCACATGTTACACAAATGTCAAATTTTTCTCTTATGATTATAGTGAGTGGAATGTAATTATTTTTCATAGTAAAGTATTCAGTGCACCTGAAAGTGCTGTAAAACTGCAGAAGGAAGGTCACATCTCAAATAATAGTATAACTATGTACAAATTGCTGAGGTACTTCTCTAAAAATGAGTGACCGCAAATTTAATTTGTATATCAGCATAAAAGAGAGTACATAAACAAGAAGGGTAATGTATGGTACTGTACTCTGGACTTGTGCCTCAGTGTTGACAAAATACCAGCTTTTTGTCTGTTGCTGAGTCCTGCTTGCACAGCATCAAGGCCATTTCTTTTTTCCTACTTTGCCCTCCCAGCTGATGGGCTGGGAGTGTGCAGGGACCTGGACGGGGGCACAGCTGACTCAAAATGACCAAAGGGATATTCCATGCCATGTAAATATTCTCACCAATAAAAACGGGGTGAAGTAGGAGGAATGGGGGATGTTTGGGGCTATGGCATTTGCCTAGCTCTGTATGTATGATGAAACCTGGCTTTCCAGAAAGTGGGCTGCACACCTGCCTGGCCATGGGAAGCACTGAATAAATTCCTTGTTTTGCTTTGCTTACTTGTGCTGCTTTACATACTAAAGTTTCTTTAGCATTTTCTCACTTTGCTCTTCCAGTTCTCTCTCCAGCGCCACTGAGTGGGGAGCAAGCCACCAGCTATACAGACATTGGCCAGGGACAACTCACCACAGTCACTAACATGATAACAGGAAGAGAGACAATGGTCGATAGTTAAAAAGAAGAGATCTGCTACACTAAGCGTTGCTACACTAAACTTCAGAAACAGTTTCAACATGCTTAGCCAGAGAATAACAACTGTTTCTCTATGAGCATTTGTTATTAATAGTGGATATACAGGTGAATTAAATACTAACTGCTCTTCTTGCTTTAATGTTTGTATTAGTGGTAAGGAACTCCTGTTTGGTATTGAAATATCTCAGGATGTACAAGTGAGTGCCAAAATCCAACAAAGCTGCACATGTCTGTGTAAATATGCAGGATATTTTTTAAAACTTAGGTAAGACAAGTTCATAAGTTAGTTGAATGTTAATGGATTTATTATTAACCAATATCATTTCAAGTGAAATTGAAGGGTATGTTTTAACTTCTATTCTTGCAGCTCAAACTACATATATATATATATATACACACACACACACACATACACTTATGTAAAAAAAAATCAGAAGCAAAACTAGGAAGGAAAGGAATCTATCCCTTTTCATCCTGAAAACTTTCTTATATATTCTAAAGGTAATAACTGTGAACATGGATGAACATTAAGTTTTCCATGTTACTCTTCACTGCTCAACTGAATTAGATTCTTCTTGATAGCATTCTACATTTTATAACCTTGAAATAAAATAGTATCATATCATTAACCATCCACATCCCTAATTTGAAAAATTTACCTCTACACTTTTACTTTGAGGATTATAGGAATACATGGATTAGATTGACACAGTGGTGTGGAGCCAGCAATGAGCAGCAGACAACAATTCATTCCCTTTTTAACCAGTCCTAAACCCCTCATACTTTCCCCTAACCACCAACCAATTAATTTGCTTAACACTTGCTGGCTCTGGGACAATGCCCTCATAACCCCCTCTCATTTAACTCAGTCATTAAATCCCCTAAGCATTTTAGTTCTTTTTTTTCTGCCAGAGTAGACCATAGTTATTTCCTATGCAACTGATGGTATTTTCTCTTTAAATATGAAAAAAAGGATATATCTATATATATATATCCAGTATCACTGTGAACTGATAAAAATACTTCCACCTGCACAGAAGTAACTGATCAGGGAAAGCTTTAGCGGGTCTCAAAAAAGGAGTAATTGAAATATTATGGCACTCCAGTTTTATAAACTAGTGGTTCTGACCCAGTTCAAGTACTGCCCTTGGTTCTATTTTACTCATCTCAGGAGGCAGATAGTAGAAACAGAAATGGTCCATCATAAATGGGAGGTCAAAATAATCACACACTCATTCATCTTGACCCTTACCTCCTGAGCTTTAGTAAGGAGGAAATTGATGCAGTTCTAGGAAGCATCATGGAGCATCACCTACCGGTAGTGCTCACTGAAGTCTCACTGACAACCTTGGCTGAGCAGCCATAAAACCAGCTAGAATTGCTCTAGTCAGAAGGAAAATATGAGCAGACATACATTATGTATGCTAAAAATTACATCAGGTAAAGACAAGCTGTGTTGGAGATGCTGGTCGTTATGGCAGATACTGGATCAGCAGTTCTAGTTAATCACCATGGGTTTAAACGATCTGATTGTCTTTAAAGTAGAGTAGTTAAAATAATAAACCCATGAGCTAATCATTAATGGGTTGCATAAAGTCACTTCTAGATGAGAATTCTCATATCATGTGGAAGGGCAATGAATGGAGGCATTTTCAAATTAGGAAGAATGACAACAATTAGGGCACTTAAAAAAAATAGAAAAAGCAATAATAGATGACATGACAAAGGATACATAGAAAATACATAGAAGGACAGACAAAGCATACACATGACTACTTTCTAAACTCTACGAAGAGACCAAAAGAAAAATAAAGTGTGTTTCAAGAGAGCAGACAAGATTGATGTCCGCAGAAAATGTTCTGTCTACAAATCACAGCAGTCCTCTGCTCCCTGTGGCTCACATTGATGACAATGACATGAAGGGAAGTTCAAGAACCAGTCTGATTCTAAGACTTTCTGTGGCAATGTTAAAAGGACAAACTATTTCATTTTTAATGAAGAAGTAGAAATCAGGAGGAGAACCATCAAATAAAAAATATTAGTACTGAATTGACTCTGCCATTTAGCACAGAAATGAGACTACTGGGTACAGACAAAAAAGTCTGTGAAATCTCACGTTCTCCCTGGTAGTGGGTAACAGAGTACATGGAGAGGAGAACTGAATAGCAAATTTTTGCCAGCATGATTTTTTCTGCAATTGCATAAAAATTTTGAAAAAGAACCATTTGAGTGGGGAAAAATAAAATCTTAGCAAAATTAATATTTTATATTTGAAATGAAGGAAGAAGTAAATGTTTAAGACTAACTGCTAGTGATAATTTGAGAAAATGGCATAAAAACCCCAAAACATTTTTGACATGCAAACTGAATTTTGAAATTGTCACTCTAGTTTCTAGGTAGAGCAAAAAATCAGTTTAAAAGATGAATGGTAGGACCGTATTAGGCATCATCAGAAGGATTCAGAATTAAGAAAGGAATGTCTAGTTTGCAACATGCAGCAAATACCTTAGAAATATACTCAATTTTCCACCTAAAATTTTCTGAATTTAATAAATTGCTGCTCCTGAATTTAACAAGTAGCAATTCTGCAGTAAATACATCTGCCTAAAATTTAAGCAGTTAAATTTTACAAGTAAAAAAGTGATAAAATATTAATATTAGTTTCAATAATTAGTTTCATTAACTATTAAGGAAACACTTTTTATTTCTAGCTACTTCTCATGCCCCAAAATGAATTTAAGATACGTTGCAACTTGAGTAAACATCCTCTATATTCTGTGCCAAAATCTCCCTGAACAGAACAGATCTGCAAAAGTTATTGCTTTTCAAAGCATTGAATTAGGTTGATATTACACATAATATCAACATATATTCGTATACTTCTGTCTCAGACAGAAAGAACATATTCAACTCCTCAAAACAGGAATTGCAAACCATCTCAGTATGGATTAAATACTCTAGAAAATAAGTAGCTCCATCTTAAAATTGCATATTTAACAAGAAATATAAAATATATTTTATACATTCCACCAGTAAAATCTTTGTGTATTGACTATCACAAAATCAAAAAGACAGGAGGAAAGTATGATTTTTTGTCAAAATTCCATTACCTGTGTGTCAGCAGCACCCTGAAGGCAATCCGATTCAATCCCAAATAACTTGGCAGCAACTTTGACCAATCCCAGTTCCATTCAGTACTGGTTGACTGTTGATACATAGAAGAAGCCAGTTAGTTATTAATCAGCATTAGTATGATTACTACATTAAAACTCCACCTGTGATACACTAACCAAGAAGGAGATGGGTCTGGAACAAGGACTTAGAAAGATAACATCAATCATATCCACAGAAGAAAGTTCTTATTTCAGTAAGACAGCAATTAGTTTATAAATCACTTAGATATGTAGCCATTATATACAAAAAGAGAAATCAATTTTTGAACTGTTATTCTTTCAACTGTTAAAGGCATTGTGCCCAACCACTTGGTCTGAGAGCTTGACTCTTTATCCAAAAAGCAAAATAATTCACTTTTAATGTAACAGCAATTTGCATTTTCTGTTGTCAGCAAAAAGTTTGTCAAGAGAATCTTGGTATAGCTGGAATTCAACATGCAATTTGAATCATAATTAGAGTGAAGGTTTAGTTGCCTATCGATTTGTAAGGCACTCCAGTCAGCAGATGGCTATTACAAACAGCAGTACATCTACACAATATGAACAAACATAACTCCGAATTACTTATTTAATAAATAGAAGCAATTTACAATAATAGCAGGCAGTGAAAAGACCACATATAATATTCTTGTGTTTACAAACCAGTAAATCCTGTTGGGTAATATTATTTTCCACTGCCAGCAATAGTCAAGTCATGACTACAATTCAACATTTTTTGGATGAAATAATTAAAAAATTATTGTTGTAATGTTGCAAATGATTTAACTTTCCTAAATTCTAATTAATGGTAGCAAGGGGCTAGGTTTCTTTTTACAGATTCTTGATGGTTTCATCTTTAAATCAGCAAAGCTTTGCATTTCTCTGGACTAGCCCTGATAAGCTGAAATAAACAAAGCTTGAGGGAGCTGAGGATTGGACATCTGGGATCTTAAATTTATGGTTCTTCAAAGACACGTTGGAGTAACCAGAAGATACAGAGGCTATTAACAAAGACATTACAGCCAGAAAGTTGGAGACTCTCTGTTTAAAGAACAATGATAAGAGGGCCAAAGAATGTGAACTAAATTAGCCAATAAAGGTTAGAATACTAATTAAGTGAAGAGAGTCGTGTAACTTAGAATTAAGTAATCTTAATTTCTTTGTTTGTTAAAATATATAAATATACGAAAAGTCTTGAAAGGGACATATGTAGCTGGAATTATTTGCTGCCTATCGCTGGCCAGAAAAAAGTAATGCATGGCTCACTAACACTTAAATGGTTAAAGGGTTTCATTTCTTCATGACCATTTTTCAAAACAAGGGAAATAGATCTAAATAACAGTCAAGTATAACTTGCAGTGCATCTTTTTCTTCTTACAGACAGCACCTCCTGGGAGAGCAGAATCAGTGCAATGCTTCCTATTTCTTCAATTTTTATTTTATTACTTTCTTTCTCCTTACTTAATTTACACCCTAATTCTCATCTTTGTCATGCACTTTAAAGTAAAGTAGAAAAAACAATAGTGAAATACAGAGCAAAATGGGAAATAAGGGTAGCTGAAGAAAGAACGAAATAGTGTGGAAGTGGAAAGTGAATCAAGAAGAAATGGTGAACATCTGATAAAAAAAAATAAGGGGAAAAGCGTCAACTAACAGAACAGTACAAGAAGAACATAGGAGAAAACAGGAGACTGTTCTGTGCTCTACACTGAATTAAAAACAGATAAATAAACATGGAGGAAGTACTTGTAAAAACAAGAGGGAGAGAAAGGAGAAGCTAATCAGCCAGTAGCAACAATCACAGAAACAAAGAGGAAAATTTATAAGTAAACCAGATAAACATTTAATCCATCAGACTGATCAGTTCTGTGAAAAATATAAAGAATCAGGTTCTGAAAAGTCACTTGAGGAAAGGGAAATAATTTCTTTGTAGCCTTTGTTGATACTGTTGAGGAGTTGCATATCCTAGCTTATTAGAAAACAGCAGAGCAGAGTAGCAGCACTGACTGAGGCTAAGGTCAGGAAAAATAGATAAAACCAAAAGCAACAAGTTACGAGGACCAGATAGTTATTATTCAAGATTTTTACAGGAACATAAGAAGGAAGTGGTTAAATTGTTAACAAAAATTACACACTTCATAGAATCCTCTACCGAAGTAGAGAGTTGGAAGGCAAGAAATTTACTTATCATTAAGAAAAATGCTAGAGTTGATCTCAAAACAGTGGTTCAGTGGTCATTGTTTAAGGAGCAGTAAAATTCACAGAAACTATGACTAAGTACTTAGCTAAATTTGACAGGATTGGGAAAATTTTGCAAAACTTGAGAAGAAAGTTAAGGAAACTCCCGTATGACCATCCAGGGACACTCTGGCAGTTACTCTCCCACCAGCAGAGACTTTAACAGCTGGGACCAAGGCCACTTAGCAGCAGGCAGCTCCAGTAAGTTGATGGGTTCCCTGTTTGACTCTCCATACACCCCACTCCCATGCAGCCAAACAAGGTTTCCCATAGCAGTCTCAGATGTCTGGCTTCTTTAATTTTATCACGGTGCAGCAAAAAAATAACAGCTTGAGCTGGGTGCCTTCAAGGAGGGACTTTGAATAAAGAACTACCCATGATTTTATACTCTGGCAGTCTAAGTGCTGGATAGCCCTGTGTCTTCCAGTTGAGTCAATGGCTCCTGCTTTCTCTGAGTGTCTGGCCATCTGACAGGTCCCTGTGCCCTGCGTTATGCAAAGATACTGGGCCCGTTCACAGCCTCTTGGGCTCCCGCCACTTCCCTCATGCAGAGCTCAGTCTGCAGCTCTACACTGAGCTACCTCCACTAAATGTATTCCTCAAACAAAAAGCCAACCACCCTGCTGTAGAGTGATTTTTTCGTATATCAGCAAACCATACATAGAATGTTTATCAACAATTACCTTTTGGAAAGCTTTTGAATTAATTTATTTTAAGAAACCATCTACTGAGGAAGCTAAGAGTATGCCTGCACTGCAGACATGCTCTTATACAGTTATGTAATATATATTATGATATGCAACATACACAGTACCAATTACACTCTCTGCTCAGAGCTGAAGTACTAGGCAGTATTGCCATGTCTATTCCAACTGGCCCTTTTACGAGAAAGCTTTAAAAAACAATACATAATTAATGCACTGACAAAATACGTTGTGAAACCAGTAGCTTGTTCTCCTCTAGAATTTATAAAAGGATAAAATACAAACTGATGTATTAAAACATATCTAGTTACAACAGACTTAAAGAAAAGAAAAAAAATTAATTATAAACTCCCAAGCTTCATGGCAGTTGCCAAACAGTAATAAGTGAATTTAAGAAGAAACACATCCTTTCAGAAGAATAATTGTTCCTTGCCAGTGCTCTGGCATCTTCTACAGGCACTGGTAACAGTCTTCACAGAAAACAGGACACTCAGCCATACTGACCACTGCTTTATAAATGGACATTCCCATACAAACAAGTAAATCTGCAATTTTATGGTAAAGGGAACTAAATTATTTAATCATATTATTAAGCTTGGGAAATAGAATCACAGAATAGAATCATAGAACTGCTTGGGTTGAAAAGAACCTTAAAGATCATCTTGCTCCAACCCCTTGCCATGGGCAGGGACACCTTCCAGAGCTTTACTCAGCCTGGCCTTAAATGCTTCCAGGAATGTGCCATCCACAACTTCTCTGGGCAACCTGTTCCAGTACCTCATCATCCTCATAGGGCAGAATTTCTTCCAAACATCTAATCTAAACCTACTCTCTTTCAGTTTGAAGACATTCCCCCTCGTCCTTGTCCTTGTAAAAAATCCCTCTCCATCTTTCTTGTAGGCTTCCTTCAGTTGCTGAAGGGCAGCAATTAAGGTACTCTGAAGCCTTGTGCTGGTTCAGATGTAAACCAGCAGGAGAAAGGAATTCTACACAAAAAAGATTATGAGTCAGAGTTACAATTTTAATAACAATATTACAATAAATACAACAGCACAAGGAGAAATTGGTTTTAACCCACAAAAACCCAGTATCACCCACCACCCTGGGGTACAAACCCCACATGGTTCCCCCAAATCCCAAAATAGAGAGAAGCAAGAAACCTGTTGGTGCAAATGATGGTCCCAGTCTGGTCAAGAGGGGTGGCTGCAAGCTGGTTGAAAGTGATGA
>JAOXXN010000446.1:38260709-38276932 GCA_026770055.1 Myrmophylax atrothorax | reverse complement strand
TTGATTAAACTTCTATGTAACTCAATTAAAAACTAATTTATTCTACCATCTTATTAGCAAATGTTCCAGTGATTTACTAAACATTGATTCTGCAAAGTTAGTTACTTATCACTGGACAAAAGCCAGAACAATCTATTCTTCAAGTCTATTTCAACTTAAGGAAATCAAGAAAACTCTTAGAAAACTTTTATGTTCCTTAGGTACAATGCACATTTGAGTACTTTTTATACAGAGCCTAAACATTATTTTACACAAAGTCTCAAGAAAAACTCAGTAGTTCCTCATTATTCCAAACCCAAAAGATGCTCTACACTTTATGTTGACTTTAATTAAGGATACTTTAAGGCATAATAATAAGCAACTAAATTCAGGAAAAAATTCTAAACAAGACAAAAATTAGTCCTTTCTTTACCAATAATTCAGAACAAATGTTTTACAGTATGTCTATGTTTCTAGTAATCTCACATTTGGTCTCACCTTCTGATCTCCAGCTTGGAAAAATCATATAAATCCAAAGATATCCTTAAAAATCCCATTGTAATTATTATAACTGAGTACTTGTAACCATAAATGTCCACGCAATTATGTTCTTTAACTCACGACTGCCTGTAGAAACCAGCTTCAGTACAGTTATATTTCATATATGAAGATACGTTCTCAATTTTGAGACTACCTTTACATTTCATTAATTCTCTTTTTTTTAAACAGTAACAGTACAACAACTTCAGACTTCCCAATCAGTTGGAGAGCAGTTTACCCCTTTCTTTATCCATATTTTTTTCCCAGTTACATTAGACATAATTCTGCCAGCTTAAAGTGGGTTTCCATCAGGGGAGAAAACTGTACCTTATACTCAGCCTTCTACATAGCCATGTCAGCTTTCAGATTGCATACTGATACATTAAACAAACTAAAGCAATGCAAAAATGTGGTTCAGAATGTCCTGGTGGCTAGTTTGCTTTTTGAAGCCATAGAGAGAAGCCTTTCTCGCTCATTTCATTTTCGTGTTATCTTCTCCATCAAATAAAAAGCATCTGAAAACCAGGACTCTGCATGGTTCAGTGGTTAAAATACGTCAAGATTAACAAGCAACTTAAAACTGGGTGTTACAATGAAGAATATCTGGTAATTTCATCTTAAACAGCAATGCTGACAGTCAGTTTAGCCACTTTGGAGAAAACTTCCTATGGCTTCAGATCGTAATAGTCTTATTCCAGGACCATTTAGGAGATAACTTAATCTGACAGTCACAGGCTAAAACGCCAACCGTGGATGTGAAGTAATGAAGAGACACAAAGGAATTGCAAGACAACAAAGGCATTCAAAGGAAAGCGTGATGATCACGATGTTGTCTGTTTAATGTGAGCACTCTTTGTAAGATCAGCATTACTCCGAAGTATTAACAAATTTCTTAAAGATACAACTAAATTCAAGCACATATTTTCATTTTATGAAGAAAATAGCTACTGCTTTTAACTGGAACATTTACATGAAAACTTTAATTGTTAACTTAAATATTAGCACAGAAGATAAAAAATAGCACTAGGCTGACAAAACAAATACTCAGAAGATGAGACTTGGCACCCAGCAAAAGCTTTCACTGACCCACCAAAATTTAGGCTTGGGGTTTTTTATTGCTTTCTTTTTAAAGGAATATTGGATTATGATACTGGTAATATAGTTGTTTGTCCACAAAATATTTCCGCATGTATTAGAAAAAGCTTGAATTGCTTTCAGTTGTTTTAGATAAACATGGGGAAAAAAAATCAGACATATGGCTAATTTAATTTTTTGAAAGCCTGTAACTTGAAAAAAGTATAAAACCATTTGAGGTACTAGAAAACAAAATAGCCCATATTAAACCTTAAAAAGGCAAGATAGTATACTTTCAGTTAGATAGTTTAGTGTTTAATAAAGAAAATGAAACTTTTAGCATAGTATTATAGATAGGTACAGCTTTGAGACTGTTATTTCTGAGAAAGTAATCTGAAACATTTTATAAGGAAAAAGAAAAAACAAATGGGCAATTTACCCTACTTTACACCAAATATGCTTTCTAGCAATAACATTTTCCAATATCTATTCAATTAATATATCATGGCCATATAACCATTTCCACAATGAAAACTCTGGGGGAAAAAAAAAAGGCTTTTCATTGTTGCTCTGGGGATTTTTTGTTATCTGGATTTTTGGTGGATTTTTCATTAGCTTTTTTTACAAGCACAGGTGTAGTTATTTATATTTATGTACATGTCCATATACAAACACACATAGACATAGTCTTAAGACAACTAACATGCAGTCCTGTACACGTATGATTTTTTTTCCCTTTAATAAGAATGACCATGAATAAAATTGACAGTAAAATAACAACAGGGATGGATTAAAGACACAGTCTTTCAGGTAACATTTACAGGCTCCACCCCCTTCTTTCAGTAGAAGTATTTTCTTTAAATACTTCAAGCTGCTACCACTATCTCACCGCATACAAGAAGATGATACCACTACAGTTTTCACAGGTTGCAACTAACAAAATCTAAAGTTTCTTTTTCCATTAATAGAAAACCTCAGATATATTCCATGCCTTATTATTTTCAGTGATTCAATTTATCACAACAGAAACAGCTACACAGCTTGTGTTGAAGCAGTAATAATGACTAACAAATAAAAACAAGTGCATTACATACACAGCTCACTCAGTGACCACAGCGCAGATTAACTAGAAACAAAGGTGGCAAAGTTTACGTAAACAGCCACTTGCATACATTTAAGAAATCAAATGGGGAAAGTATAATGTTTCAAGAATAAAACAGTTTTGAAATTGTAAAATCTTTCATTAACTGCATTAGCATGTATTTTGAGGAATAAACATGTTTCACTGGAATTTGGCACGTGTTTAGCATAGTTAAGACAATCTGATGAGATTTTACAGGGAGAGGAGGCTGGAAAGCAGATGGTATTATCATGTGTCAATACCGTGAACACAGACAATAGTAACCACATTTAGAAGTTAATTTTTACATAGAACCCAACTTTGGTTGTTGTTAAGACTGCTAGTGACAACATGTGAAGTTGTTTCCCGAAATCTCTTCCAAAACCACCTACTACTACTGGTAACAGAAGAGATGCTGCAGACAACAATGTCTGAGAAACATTCCCTCCATCCCTAAATATATTTTCTAAGCAAAATAACCAAGTAAAGGCCAAAGTATGTATGTAGTAAATACCAGCATGAGACGTATAATCTGCTTATGTCAAATATATCCACTTACATTTGCTGTGTGCATCTGACATACACCATTCTAATACTATAATCAAAGGCAAATGAGAACTGTTGAAGCATTTAAGTGATGAAGTCAAGTAGTAAATTAGAAATGCTGTGCAGTAAGCAATTTAAGCATACAAATTATCACAAAATAATCTCTTCATCACTTAAACACAAAAATAAAACCATTAAGGTACTGGGGAACAAAATACTGAACATCAACCTTCAGAAAATTAGGATCTGTCATATTTTCAATTAGGTACTTTTGTGCTAGATCTACAAACTCAAAACCACTAGAATATCATTTGAAATACCTCCAAGATTACTTCAAGTGTGAGCAATTTAATCCCTGACAGTTAATAAAAGGGTCATTACAGCTAGAAATATTTAAAGTAGTTCCAATTCTCTAAAATTTGATTCGTCACAAAGAAAAGAGCAAAATCTTTATTATTGGTGAAAAAGGGAGATAATGAAAAGATTTTTCTTTTCCTCAATTTGGTAAATGAACAAGCATCATTTTCAGTACATAAGTAATTCACTAAGACGGGTCCTGTCTTTATTTAGTACACTGGATACTTCTGAACATAGATGATAGGGTTGGGCTTTTTTTTTCCTAATTCAGTTACCATAATCACTTTTCAACATCAAAGCCAGATAATAACTTGCCTTTCTATGGGCAAGAACTGATAATTAGTGTGGGAGTAAGACCAGCTTAGTCCAGTCCAAAACCTTCTGTACATAAAATATGCATTAATGCAAAAACAAAGGGTATGAGCATAATTTTAATACATCACTAAAATACAGTATTTGTGCAGCAGGAGAACAAAGTTAACATTCAGTATTTTGATGTCTGCGATATATTATAGAAAAATACCAGCAGGTTCTGCCTATTACACATCTCAGAGGTTACAATAAAAAATTCATCTGGTAACAGAGAAAATGAGTTCTCTCAATAGAAATACTTACATCTATTACTCTCTTCCAGATCTACATTTAACCTAGGTATTGTATGATGCAGTAAGTGTAGCAGTAGTTTTGGTAACACGTTAAATTGCTTTAAGTTCCGTTATTTTTAATTGGATTTTTGAAGCACAGCTTCTTAGGTCAATGAGAACAGTATAGATTCCATGGGATGTCGAGGAAGCAGGAAGATCTCCAGAAAGTTTATCAAGCTTACTAGTGCTATTTGGAGCAGGGAAGAACACCTTCAATCCCTGTTCTAAGTACTGACATTTATATTGAATGGCATGCATGAGTCAGTCCTCCTCAGTGCTGTTTAACCTCTAACTCACCTCATCGAGACTGCTGGTACAATGGCATCAGTACAATTCAGACACTGAGTTGTTCACATCATGTTCAAAACTGAATAAAACCTCTTGAATGAACACATCCATGCTGCAAGTCAGCCGGCTGACCAAAACTGAGCACAGCGTTTAGCATTCCTTGGACATATACCAAGCAGACCTTGCCTATATAAAGACTGTATGCCATCTAATAAGAAGTGCTGGTACAAATTTATCTATGTTTTCCAGTAAAGCTTTAATAACAAGACAGTAAAGAATCAGTGATGGAACAGCAGCACCTTGTTCTCCCTGTTGGATTAAGAACTGCTGCCTTTCCTTCTTGGACATCAGCAATACACGTTTCATTATTTAAAGGATGGATTACCACAACACACAGCTTGCCCTACCTTAAGAACTACTTGTCTATTACTGTTTCTTACTAGTGATGCTCTTTAAGTAATATTAAAACAGGTGGTACAATAAATGCAAACTTCTGTGATTCTTTAATACAACAGATTAGGAGTTTTTAAAGATTTTTTTCACTTACATTAAATTCTATTAGTTACAAGAATCATAAGCATTAAATTTTCCAAAGGTAATCCTGAGTCCTACTCAGCCATAAAGTTCTCTTTGCTAGTACCTGTATTCTGCCATCACAACATTATTTAACAAATTAAATACTACTACCAATTGTGTTCGGGAATGTGTCAAAAACCCAGCACACCATGTAATTTCAGACAGAAAATTGAAGTCACATTACTTGGGTGATAAATTTTAATAGATATATTGCTTGCTACAATAAAAACTAAATTGTTTTTATGAAGCACTACCATACATTTAAAGCCCCAAGACACCACAACAACATAACTATCTTGTAACAGAAAGATCAACTTTTTCCATTTCATAAAATCATGGGATGGGTTGGGTTGGAAGGAAACTTGAAGATGATCTAATTCCAAACCCGTTACAGGCAGGAACATCTTCCACTACACCAGGTTGCTCAAAGCCCCATCAAATCTGGCCTTGAACACTTCCAGGGATGGGGCATCCACATATTCCCCGGGCAACCTGTTCCAGTGCCTGAACCTCACAGTAAAGAATTTCTTTTTAATTTAATTCTACCCTCTTTCAGTTTAAATCCCTTCTCCCTTGTCCTGCCCCTACAAGGCCCTTGTGAAAAGTCCCTCTCCAGACCTCTGGTAGGGCCCCTTCAGGTACTGGAAGGGTACCACAATTTACACACCCCAATTGGGCAATGTTAGCTTTGCTGGTAAGAGTTGACTTGCCAATTACCAGATTACTTGCATTCATTCCTGGCTGAGCAGAGTATCAGCCACTGATATGGTGATCATTCAAAAAGCTCAGAATCTGTCTGATCACTGCAGCTGTAAACCGCACAGACCAGATTATTTATGTGATGTCAAAATACCATTTTAACCCAGCAGACCACAACCTACTGCTTCAAATGCTCCTTTAAAAAAGAAAAAAAAAAAGCATTTAGAAGTATATCTGGGATTTAGAATGAATTGCTAAATCCTCTAAATCCACAATATTCACCTCTAATAACCTCTGTGCTGAAAGCTTTGAGACCGCGTATAACTGACAAACAGCTTTACAAACCTCATGTAAATACATTACATCAGGCCCATAAAAAAAAAGAAGGAAAAGAAAGAAAATCAGGCTAGCTTTACAGGTCATTTTAATAATGGTAATAAAGCTTTCTTAATTAAAGAACAACGAAATCTGAGGGCACAGTTTAAAAAACCAAAAGCGAAACAAAAAAAACCCACAAACAAAAACAAACAAAACACAAAA
Source organism: Myrmophylax atrothorax (assembly GCA_026770055.1). Taxonomy (NCBI): domain Eukaryota; kingdom Metazoa; phylum Chordata; class Aves; order Passeriformes; family Thamnophilidae; genus Myrmophylax; species Myrmophylax atrothorax. Next base: position 38,270,569 of record JAOXXN010000446.1, on the reverse strand, counting down.
CCCAACAAAACAAACCCAAAACCACCACAAAACCAAAACCCCCAAAGTATTACACTAAAGTATGCAACTTTTTTCTCCCAATTCCTAACCTGCTTTTATGTGAAAACCTGAGTAAACAATCAAGTATTCAGATTAAATACTTTGTGTTCTTACATTCAGGTATTGAAAATTTTTAATGAAATATTACAATCATAGATATTTTTCTAAATAACACTTACTTAGCACTGAAACTCAGCAGTAGCTACACCTAGTTTACTGTATGTATTATAACCAATCAGAGAAGCCAGCTTAGTTTCCTTTGTTATCTGTTTGAACTAGGTATCCGTCAGAATTCATCAACAAAATGTAATCATAAAAATTCAGGATACAGTAATCTCCAAACATCCAAAAAATCACTAACTTCAAAATGTTATCTAGGGCACCAACATAATTCTCATCCACATATTTCAACCACCAAATATAACAAAATCTTCCCAGAAAACCTATTTTCAGCTCCTCTGGGCAGAAGATTCCCCTTTATTTTTTAAACATGATGTATACATGTGTTATCAAAGGTGGGGGGGAAAAAAAGGGGTTTTTTCTACGTTAATGCAAAGATAGTATCTTTAATTTCAAGGGTTTGCTATTGCCAATGTAGCTGCTATAGCACTAACAAGATCTGTTCATGAATTCTTTGGCCAATTTGAAGATGAGTCTATGTAACAGCATACCAAAAACATAAGTCTCTCAGCCTACTAGATTTGGCAAATTAGCACTTCTAACCAATATTCTCTCCCATTCCATTTCCTGAAAACTAACCCAAGATGTAATAATTTATGCCAAGAGATTTACCATTTAGTTCAAAATTAGGTGATTATTAAGGAGCTTTACTGTCTTAGGATTGTATAATAAATTTGTTCCAATTTTCACTTTTCTGTAGCAAAATTACAGCCCCACCATATAGTTTTGGCATTAGATAATAGAACCTTCAGTTGGAAGATAGAAAGCAATCCAAACCCAAACAGAGATCTACATTTATTGTGAAAATGAATGCTGTCATGAAGACCTTATATTATATTGTCAAGAAACTTCAAAACATTGCAGAAGTTGTGCCCCCTAAGTTTTTTTAAAGAGATGTGGCCTAAGCCAGAGAAACAGACTACAAAGTTAGGGGGAATTTAAGAATAATTCTTAAATTACTGATCTCTAACACAAAGCTATAAAAAAAAGTTGTGTTCTGTTTTTCACTGTGCCGAATGAAACCATCACTTGGGAAAAAACCTGATACTATAAACAATTAGCACTTGTATTAGATAGGCAGAAGCAATAATGGCAAATTTATTAAATTAGCAAAGTTTTGCTGACCTTTATTCTCGTATTTTTGTAAAATGTACCACATAGGTAATATTGGCATTGACCTAAACAACTTCCAGAATTCAAAATGAAGCTTCACAAAGAACTGCTGTGCTAATTAAAAAAGGCAACCAGCACTTCAGAAATGGCATCATATAAATGCCACAGAAGATTTTCAAATTACTGTATAGCTCCACAATCATCAATCTCTCTACACAGATGTATATTAAAAAAAAATAAATCTGACTAAACACAATAGATCAAAATCCCTGAGCAAAGCAGCTCAAATCTCTCTAATCTCTTTTATTCAAGGCCTTAAAACCGTATCTTGTGCATCATCCTGCTACACATAGTCCACCTCAGCTTGCACATAACTATTTTAGTACCGCCCATAGAGAAAATAAACACATACAGAAGACATACATTAATGCAAGACCATCTCAAAATTACAGAAAATCACTCTGGGTACTATCATAACAAGGACAAGCTGCTCCTACTATGGGGGAATAAAACCAGCTCCTAATATTAAGACAAATGAGACCCATCTATCATTGTTGCAGTGTTCTAAAAGCTGACACTAAAGCTGCTGGGCTACACCTCATTTCTACAAACACTCCAACCAACTTGAGGGAAGGGCCAATACCCCCTTAACAAGAGAAGGTCTGGAATTTCCCGATCTCTTCCCATCATGTCATGTCAGTTTATGCTGCTGAAGGATTTTACGCACAAAGAGCATTTAAAACTAAAAGAACGGCAAAGTCCTCTCCATTGAAAGCTTTTAAGCTGAATAGTTTCGCTGCCTTTATCCCACAGCCTCTTTCAGGGACCAGTTCAACTCGGCATGAGGGTGCCAACACTTACTACAAGGACAGAAAGGCTTGTTCATTACCTGTTCACCTGCTGAGGAGCCACACATGAGCTTTTGCTTCTCGCTTCCCTTTGGCACAGCTGACAACTGTAAGCCAGGAGGAACAATCAAGTTTGGGTTGAAGAACTAAACAGGTTCTTCAGAAGAAACTGCAGAAATCTCAGACAAGAAGAAGCAGCAAACAATACCAAGCAGGACTAATCTTTCAACTAAGGTGCTGTACTTGATTCAGTCCTACATTCTAACAGCCTTTACTGTATGTAGAAGAACTAGATGTTTTAAGTTACATGTCAAATATGAGCCTTTTCAGCAATTGAACACCAATTTTCCCAAACATTAACTTTCATTTTGAAAGTGTTATCAAATATAAAATCAAATTAAAATCACTATACTTTATCTCTATAATAAAGATATATGAAGTTTATACCATTTGAGAGCATTCATGCCTTCATCTATCACAAGAATAAACATTTTTATTTCTAAATTAATCATTAAACTCCAAGCTACTTAATCAGGTATCAAACTGTTTCCAAAAGTCCCATTACGGAGCAGGAAAACATCAAACAAAAGTCACTGTAAAATTCACCTAACAAACTGCTTGAATCAAAAACAAATGAACAATTTTTTAAAATAATTTTATTGGGACAACAAAACATTCATGTTGTTTTGTTCTGAACAAGCCACTGAAACCTGCAACGTTTTAGAGTAGTTTTATAAAACTACACCAAGTTTAAAATGTTGTGTTATTAATGAAAGCACTCTTTCAAAGTTTGTCCTTCCAAACTCTTTAACCTTCTCTGTCATTAGGGCTGACTGATAAGCCACCAGCTGTTTTTTTTCTTCTTGGTGCTACAATGCATTCTCTTCCTTTTTAAGGCTAGTATACCCAGCAACAAACAGCAGCTAGAATATCACAAACCTATATATTTAGCTCCCATCTCATTTATTGCCATCCCTCAGTGTCAACCATTTAATGTCCCCTTTGCTTCGGTCTCCTGACATTCCTCACCGAGCTGACAACACTGCAGGCTGGATCAGCAGACAGAAGATACAAGAACACAAAACAACAAAGTAGAGACCTTATCAGTTATCAAAGACAAAAGCCATGCCTTGTCAAACATGCTCAAGACAAAAAGCACTTTGGGTTTTACCTCTCTCTCCCCATTTCTGAACTAATTTTTACTGTTTATAAATTGTGCAGTTGTTCGTACAAACATTAACTTTCAATCTTCAGTGAAATAGCAATTTGGGGGGTTAGCACGTTTAATTAGCAGCATTGGATCTACATCTAATAGTACAGAAACACACACCCCCCATTAGTACTACATTATTTTACATTATTTGCTTCACTCCTGCTTTCTCACTACTTTTCATACATAATACAAACTATGTTAAAGTCACATTTGTTTTCCATTTTAGATTGTTTTTAACATTAACCCTTTTCCTCAAGCCACAAGTTTAAAGAAAATCTTAATAGGGTCGTCTAAATTCCACTTGAAGTAACTATAAAATAATATCTCTCAAAATTAATTTTATGCTACACGTTCTGTTCATGTAAAAACACTAATCTAATTACTGTCATATTTTGGAAATAATTGGATTTTAAATTGCTTAGAATTATCAACATAAGTGAGAAAGCTGCAAAGATAGACAAATTAACAATTTCATGGTTTTAAAATGGGAATTTCTGTTATCATTACAGTCCCATTTACAATTATTTAAAGGCCCACAGAACCATTTGGTTGTTCCCTCCTTTAAGTGGTCCTAAAAACCTTTAAACAGTAATTGAAAGATTCTTAACAGAAACTCTCTCAGGAAATCAGATCCTGTGAACAATCTAATAGTAGGCATGCTTAAGCGAGATAGTGAATAATCTGTTTCATCCTATTCACTGAGATGAGGTTTTCAGAACAGTGACAAGACATCAGTTTCAATAACACCAGGAGATGAGTAAAACTTGTTCAATTCCATGCTCTACTTGGGAATCGTGACACATTTATCTAGAGAATTAACAAGTTGTGCTGTGCGTAAATCGGTCTCCAAATCCTAATTGTAGGATCCAGCAGTGCCCTCTAAGCCTCACAGTTTACATCATTAAACTCATATTCCAATAACAAAGGATCCTCAGGATATACAGTCCAACAACTAATTTCCATAATAATACCTTTTAATTAGATGTGACTACATGTGACATTACCCAAGGCACTTAAAGTTGGCAATTTAGCTGTAGACTACTTCCATTTCTCAGTAATTAGAAGTGAGAAAGATACATTTAAATTGGAGCAACACTGCAGATAGTGATACTATAGTTAAAAATACTTTGAAGAAATGGAAATTCCTATACTTAAGGGACACTATTCCCTTTTTTAATTTACCAGAAAAATGCAGTCACTTTTCCACCTCTCAAAAGGAAGAACTGACTGTGCAAAACCAGGCTTTGAGGTTATACTCAAGTTTACGCAGACAAGAGGTACTGGGTAACCACTTCATTTTATCTTACTAGTTACTGAAACTTTAGAAAAAGTTCTGCATCCCTTTCAGGCAACAGATTTCAAGCTGAGTTACTGTCTTTTATAATTCTAGTTTGCAAAAATGTATTTATTAGCCACTGTGAAAGGCTAATAGGAAGGGGGTAAACACAGAAATTGCACACTCAAAAAATTTTGGCACTTTAAGACCAAAATCAGAAGGCCTAAAAGCTTTATTATATAAATAGTAACTAACCTTTTTGTCCTCCACAATACCACACTGACAAGCAAAGTTAAAATAATGTGGTAGAGCACCATACCTAGCAATAGAGCAACTAAACCCATGATAAAGATGCATAGTAATGCTTTTTGGATAAAGTTTAGGCATTATCAATTACAACTGTGATGAAAGTTTCCATATTCCAGCAAGGTATTTTGGGGAAAAAACGCATTTTATCAAACATCTGAAGTGAATGACAAACTAAGGTATTTAACATTCCTAAACATAAACATGGTTTTCAGTCATGTGACTGATTTTAATGGCTTCATTTAGCTGACTGTATTGCCACTGATAATCACAACCAATATTACCTAATTTTTGCTTTCCTCCTTTAACTGCTACACACATTTGAGCATTGGCAATGCAACTGCAATTGCATTCACAGATAAAAAGCTCTATAGTGAAAACAACCTGAATGAACGTACAAGGGAAAGTAAATCGGAACTCTCAGCTCAGTTAAGACGTAATTAACTTCTGAAATACCTATTTATATCTTTCAACATGTTGAAAATACTCCAAAGTATTTCACCAATCAGAACTACAAAACTTCACTTTTTAAACAGAAACATCATGCTTAGTCATAGGAGCTTCATATATCACCATCAATGTCCATGCACACAGTTTAAACTCGCATTATGTTCATTAGGAGTTCATTTACCAAACTAGGTGTAGAATTTTATGCCATGAAAATATTGAAACATGTCACAGAAAGCAATTTTAATTTTTTCTCACCAAAAAGCCCGAATTCCCCTCCCAAAAGTTTAGAACAAAACCCAGCAGGATTATGTAACTGGTAGCATTTCTCGTTCTACTATAGGCCTCAAGTGACATACTTCAAGCAAGTAAAAGAAATTTATACTTGAGAAATTTAAGACAAGTAGCTCTCAGTGTCTACTTGCTGCTGTAGAATTATTTCTTCTAAAAAAGAACTAATAAACTCATTTCTCAGTGTTGACCATATTTAGTGAAAAACTGAATGTATAATTTAATTGTAAAAAGATAGTTATAAAAAGTGCTCACTATTATATGTACAGCTGCCAGAATTGGTAAGACTGCAAAATCCAAGCCTAGAACTGCAGGAGAACAGGGCAGAAACACAGAAGATAGCTCAAAGCAATATTTCCTTTGGTGTTTTCAGATCTAATCTGCCTTGTTTGTTCTAAATTACTTCTGCTAAAAGCTACCACCAAACCTTAACTCTCTGCTCTAACTGTAAGAAAGTAATGCATAAAAAGACAACGAATCAAAACTGAAAAGCACATAAAACACCTTAAAAGCCCACCTGGTTGGGAGCATTTAAGAGTACAAGTCTCAAAATAAAGTTATGTGCTTCAGCCAGCATCAAGCAGTACAGAGCAGCAGTATTACAGTCTAGTAAAACAACAGAGGCAGCACCTTTGGACGTCAAATCATACTGAATGGAATACCCCAAATATCTACAATTACAACACAATTCAAAGAGGAGGATACAAACAATTACTGTATTCAGGCTTCATTTCTAGCTTTGGCATTTTCTGCTGGGGCTTTTGAAGTAACAAGATGGGTATTACCACTTTCTGCAGTCCTGTGATGACCAACCCCACCACAGACACTGCAAGAGAAGAGGAACTACCACATATTTACCATAGGAGAAACAGCATAAGAGTTATCCTCAAGCTTTGAGATGTACATCAGGTTTACATGCCAATCTACCTGTCTGTAGTGACTCTGTATGTTATCTGGCAGCCCTATTTATACTACAAAGCCAGAGCTTCAGGTCTCCCTCCTGTTTCAGCTTGCTGATCAGCTGACCCACAGAAGAATTAAAATTCTTCAGAAAGACTCAAAAGCCCCAGGTCTCAAGGGCAACATTTGCACTTGTGGCAGAAAAAACCCAAATACGCAAAATACTATTTTAGCCAGAATAACTTGAAAAAATCTAAAGAGACTGAAGCCCAAGAAATACTATTTTAGTACTTGTGTAGAAGCAGCTTTGCTTTACTTTCAATGCAAGTGACAATCACTTTAAAAACAACAGAAATCAAATAGTTAAATGAGTTCAAATGATAAAACTCAAGCAATTAGGTTAAATAGTATGACCCAGACATTTAATATGTTAATTTGAATAATACATTCATTATCATCAGTACTTACGATACATTAGCAAGATAACTGGTCATTTCCACTAATCATGATAATAAAATTGGAACAGCCATACAGAGATATCTACTGAATGCAGCATTCACAATTTTAGACCACCTGTACTTGCCAGGGGGGAGAAAAAAATCTGATAAACTGCTGCATATTTAAGACAACTTTAAATCATAATTCAGTTGACAGTCTTCCCAGAGAAAGCAGTCCTTGTATCACTGACAATAGGGCAAAGCCTTCAGTGTCCTTTGACACCACAGATCATAAGGTTTGCAACCAGAATGATCTTGAAATTTTAGGTCAGTGTGTTCTCATTGTTTATAAACCATATAGCTGAGGGATATTGATCACACTTATGTCAGTACTCTAAAGAAACAGAAACCTTCTGAAAAAGCATTACTCAAACTAAGCAAATGAAGTGCTGGGGGGATGAATGTGCACGATTAGGACAGGTGCATGAGCTTTCCAGTTGAAAGGGAGTACTATATAATAAGAGACAACTAAAATGAGTCCAAGTTAAGGTGTAAAAAAGGAACTGGCTGCTCACCAAGCAGCATTATTTTTCTTAAAATACTGAGTGTAGTGAAAGAAAAAAGAATTTGCTCTATTTCAAAGTATGGTAGCAAATTTCAAAAAGAATCAGTGCCTTCACAGAATTCACTGCTTTACATTGCTCTTAAGAAAGAGAAAAGAAACATAAAAGCTTAGAACTGTGAATTAATATTACACCAAAGTAACTGAAATGAACCAATGGCGTCCAACTACTGTTCCTGACACCTTTAAAAACAGCGGAGACTAATTTAATAAATTGTGTAGATCCACAGTACAGTGAGGCATGCTATTAGCTACACAAACTCAGAATCTCCTATGCACAGATATCTGTGTTTTCTTCTAAATCCAACGCTCAAAACCAAGGCAGGTAAACAACAGTTCCTAAGCTATGAAACAAAACATGTAAGAAGAAAGGAAATGCCTAAATGGAAAGTTTACTCCAGAAGCCGGATTTGTGTACAATCTTCCTCTTAAGGAAAATCATGCAAAAAGACAAAGTGACCACATTGATGAGACAAAAATGCAGAGAACAACAGCCCTGTTCTTCTGAACTATGGAACAAATTCAGATCAGGAATGAATGCTACAAATGCAACATTACACTGAAAACTTTTCCTTGACAGATGATATACACTTTTTAATGTATTAATGAGTTAAGAACTTCAGAAACAGCATTACCTAAAAACACTGTTTTAAAAACCAGTTGACCATATGGCTTAAAAGGTAACTTTTTTTCTTAATATGCACCCCCAAGGCTTGTGAGCAAAACTACTGTAATAAACAACAGACCTTTTAGTATTGAGGGCATGTAAACTGATTTTTACATAAGCATATGGTTTAGGAGAGATATAAATTAAGCTGATATTTTGTCTGGAACTCAAAACTACTTTTAATAGCAATTCAGGATGGGGCTTGGTGCCTTCTTACCCGGGTAAACACAGAGCAAACACAATTAGCAGAGAATTTTATTTCACTGATCTACCTGTATGAAGTTACCGAGCTCATGCTGACCTCTGACAGCAAAGCATTGAATTACTTTTGCAAGGGCAACTCCTTAAAAATCTGAGTGCACAAACAGTAATACTTAAGCTACAGAATTACTAAAAAGGAAGAAATATCTAATACATCTACATCTGCCAAGAGCTGAGTGAGCACTGCAGGGATGGGGCAGATAGCACGGTATTATAATTAAGTTTCTGGGCAAAGTACTGCAGCTTAGTCCTATAGGTCTCCTTTGTCAACTAATCAGAGGGATAAAAAGTTTAAAAACCTCTTAATTCTCAGGAAAGGGTTTTTCTCTCTGTATTTCCTCCTTCCTTAAACACTGTACTTCTCAAATACCAACCAGCCCCATATCGTTCAGGAGTCCATTTCAGCTCTCTGAAGCAAAGGGAAGATCTGGTTTTGACTTTGAGTAAGGGAGCACAACTGCTAAGGGTTCTCTGATGCCAACAGTAATTTGCACATTCACGTATGTGTTTTAAACACCAACAATACCTTGCCCTCTTAAGTAACATTCTAGCACTTGGTGTATTTCCATGTTCACTGCAGTCTCCAACCCTAGTTAAAGTACACCAGGTATTAATTCACAGAAAAAAAGGTATGCAGGTGTACCCAAGCATACCTGACTTATTCACAGTAGCAAGCAAAAATACCAAGCTGAAGCACTTCCTCCTCTTTTTATAAAACCTCTTTCCTACAATAAACATTTGAAAGAACAGATTGAACAAAAACCCAATGTAGAACAAAATCAATATCCCACAAATATCTCTGCCTCACAGCTGACCTTTCTTTATTTGTATTTGCACACAACTCTTCTCCTGCAAGAGCTACTACACAAAGTAAAAGTTCTGAGGAAAAATATTTCAGCAAAAGCAAGCACTGACAAACTGACCCCATAGTTATAGCACAGATCAACTGAAACCATGCACCCAAACATTTCTGTAGTACATGAAAGAAAAACATGTATGTGCATAAAGTGCAGAATGCAAAACAAAAGAGAGTATTAAGATGACAGCTCTGATCAAACAGATTGCCCATTGAAAGCCTGACTGCACAGAAAATGACAGGAGCCATAATGAAAGGCACAGTACGAGCAAAAACAAGCACGATGGGATGTTGACTGCTACAGTTGCTCTTCAAAAGTTCAGTTGGACACATTCTTTGCACTCTTAAATTTCCTAATTCCTGAAGTTAAACATTTTTAATAGGATTAATTTATTAGAATAATT
>JAOXXN010000446.1:38163714-38214044 GCA_026770055.1 Myrmophylax atrothorax | reverse complement strand
CTGCCGGGGCCGCGGGGGCGCGCACGGGAGGCGGTGGAGGAGCGGCCCGGCCGCCACCGGCGCGCGGCAACGAGCGGGGCCGGGCGGGAGCTGCTTCCCTCGGCAGGAGCCGCTTTCCCCGCCTGCGGGCCCGCGGAGCGGCCGCGGAGGGTCCCGGCGGAGCGCGGAACGGGTTGGACTCTGTCCTCGCCGGCGCTGCCCGGCGCGGGGGAAAGCGCGGCCCTTGCCCCGCATGGCCCGCTCCGCAGCGGGTACCGCAGCGCCCGGCACGGCCCGACAGCTCACTCTCGCCCGCTCGGGCCACGCCGCGGGGCTGCCCGGAGCCCTTCCTGCTCGTAGGGCAGCGCCACTTTCGGGCATCGGCCGTGCCGGGCTTGGCGGGTTGGCGTGGGAAACGTGCTGGGAGCAGCGGCGTCCGCAGCCAGGACAAAACTAACGTGCTCCTGCATCCACTGCAGCCGCAGAGGCAAACCAGCGCGACGCGGTTGCTTGTACGTATTCCTCCTTCCCCACGCAGCAACTTGGTGTTCTTGCTTGGTTTTTATCACTTAAAGAAGCGTCAGGAAGCTTTGACGTAGTTTTCTGTAGCTTGGTAGAGCTTTCGTTCCAAAGCTGGATGAAAATCGCTGCATTCTTCATGTAGCTCTCTGAAAACAGTCATTTTTTTAATAGGACTAGGTCTAAAGTCTGGCTATTGGTTGATATTCTGTAAAAAGTTTAAATGTATTTCAATACATACTGCACATTATTAGATATTTTAGGTTAATCACTTTCAAAACTGAAAAGAAGCAGAGACACGTCATCTTGACAGGTGTGCAGTGTCATTGGGTATTGCCAAGCAGCGTTAACTCTGCTTTTCCCGAAGGATGTGCATTGACAAAATTGTAGAGAAAGCGTAGTTCTCACTGTAGTAAAAATGCTTTGGATTATTGCGTTCCGTCTAGTGTTTATTGTGTATTTCCCCCTTAAGCATGTACAGATCATTATTTGGTCATGAGAATTTTTATTTCATTTCAGTGTTTTGTTTACATTAAGTAAAAATTAATGGCTTATGTGAGGTAAGTCACTTTTATTGCTTCTATCATTAAAAACTATGTATTCAGTCAAAAATATTATCTTTGCTATCAAAGAGTTGCAATGTTACAAACTATTTTTTTAAATGTAGATTCTCAGTTCACCAGCAGCATGCCCACTGCATGCTGCAGTATGGCTATGGATGACCAAACAATGCAGTTTCTATTTAGTAACGAGCTTGCATTTGATCTTTTCCAACCTTGTGACAAGCTAAAATAGAGCCTTAATGCTTACCAAAACTGCCAACCTTTTGCTTCTTGTAGACCAGTCTGGACAGTGATACATTTTTGTAGCCCTTTACTTGCCAATTTTTAAGCGGTGATTGAAGGCTCTTTTTAACCCTGAGAAAACATGCTGTCAAATCCTTCCATTTGATGAAGGGCATCCATCGAACAGCAAGCTTTCATCTTAAAATTAGATGAACTCAGGTGATGTTAGAATAATTGTTCTGGACTGATGCTTCTCACAGTAAAAAGACCATATGGAGACTTTTTTTCAGCAGATTTGTTGCAGCTGTTCCAATACCACCTCAGTATCACTTCCTGCACATGAAGTGTTACCAGTGCTTGAATATGAGCAGATACTACGAGGTAAGAAATACCAGCACAAGTTGTTTTCAGCAGCTGTCAGTCATCTTAGCTACTAATAGGAACAGTATAGCTTATCCTAAGGTGTTTTGTACTTATTTACTGGAGAATGAAATGGTGCACACAAGCAGTTGAGGAATCACTCATGCACCACAATGCAAAATTCAAGCTCTCGTTTGCTCTGTGTTAGTCTGAATTATTGTTTTGGAACAGTACGGAAATTGAGGCAAAGCTGTGTGATGAAGTTGCCTATTTAATTAGGCATAAATTACAGGAAAACCTCATATGTTTGATTTTTTTTCTGTAAATCCTTCAAGACTCTGAATTAAAATCTTTGGAAAAAAGCCAGTGGAAAAGCTGAATGTTTTAACAAAATGCAGATAATCCAGTATTAATTTTAAATGAGCAAATCAGCATGATGTATTTCTTTATCAAACACACAGTAAAACCAGAACAGCTACCTAAAAGCCCTTCTCAGTATACCTTTTTCTTCTTTCGGCCTTTACCTGCTCACACTTCCACATCCTAGGAAAGGGTATCTTAAGAGTTCCTGGGAGATGAAAGTTGAATTAGTTCTTGTTAAAGAGCTGTAAGAAGGCGTAGCTGCTGTCAAGACTGGCATGGCTACAGCCTGATCTACAGAGGCACTGAAATACTCTTGCACTGTCTTAATTTTGCAGCTTTCCTGTAGGGGAAGAAGGGTGGGGGGAGGACATGACACAGAGCTGGCTAAACAGGTTCTGGTAGTATGAGGGAGAGGTTGTGTGGTCTTGATGTCAGGGGAAGGGGAGGGGGCAGGGAGAAAGGCTGATAAGTCTTGTTTCAAGATAATCAGGTCCTGTGGCCTCGTGAAGTTCTTTTAAGTAACTACCCAAAGTCTTAACTTCTGTCTAGATGAAGGCAGAACGCCCTTTCACTCTTGTGTTCTCTTCTAGGTAGCCATTCTTGTATCATGTAACCCATAGTATTCACCAATAGTTTCTATTTTAAGGTGAAGTTTTATTGCATTAATCTAATCTCAAAGTTATAAAAATTATGATAATGCAAGCAGCAGCCTCTATATATTACAATAAAAGCCTGCAATGATAATAAAAAGCAAATTCAATTACTGCTGTAATGTTCATAGCTGATAACACCTTGGGAAATCAGAAGGCTAATGACTCCTTAAAAAGTGTTGGCTGTTACTTCCAGTGTCTCCGTTGACCAAATCATAGGCCTACAGTATTGGTTGTCATAAGCCTTTTGCAATGCTGTCTCTAACAGGAAGATACCACTTTGCTGTACTACTACTCTTTAGGGAAGGAAAAAATTCTTCATTCACCCATTACAGTCACTTGAAAAAAATACCCTGTGTGTGATTTAGTATTGTTCATGGCGTTCAAGGTTGTACCTACTGTAATTGTAGTGCAGTAGTCAGACATGCCCAAATGAACATCTGAATTTCACTTATCTCTGCAAGATGATTAATTCATTGATAGAATAAGGTCTAGAGCCAGACCAAAAACTCAAGAACCAATTACAGTGAAATTTTGTGCAGTGTGAAAACAAAAATGTATTTCTCTTGACATAAAGTCAAATCAACAGGTAACTTACCAAACAGAAGCTGTAGTAGAGTGTCATTCAAAGTACTAAGCAGATGATGTCGTGTTCATAGTTTAAAAAGACATTTCTGGTTGTTCTGTGTAATCCTGGAAGCGAGAATGCCTAAATTCGTCCACTAGTGATGTCAAGTGATTGCTGGAGAAGTGGAAGATACAGGTTTTAAGCACACCTTAAATCTTGAAGCATTCAGCTTTGTATCTTTATACTTGAATTACTTCAAGCTCCACAACAACTGTGAAGAAGGGTGTAGTAACCAACAGTTTTGCTCCTGGTAGAACTGGCTATTCCTCAGGTTGGAATAAAGAAGAGATACTTCTGTGATTCACCCACTTACATAAGAGTAGGAAGAACTGCATTCTCGGTGTTCCTGTGGTTAGGTATTAATTATGCAATCATTAAGCTGGGGAGAAAAGACAATGAATGCTAAGTAAAACAAAAAAGTATTTTTCCACCTGTGACCTAAATCTTGTACCTGGCAGATTTCTTGCTAAGTCATGCATTTCATATACCTTAAGTTACTGTTACATAGATAGGATGGAGGGACCTAAATCCTGCTTCATAAAATACTAAGCATTATGTGTAACTGAGTAGTGAGGGAAGGCGTGGGTATCTGTGTATCAGGGTCCACTTCAGCTACCTAGCAAACAGTCATGGTTATACATGGAAAAGATGTAAATCAATATATGGTAGAATGTATTACATCTGTGTGCAAGATTAGCATAGAATGATTTGCCTAGTAGATTGTACTTTTAAGTAGATTATTTCCGTGGGTATGCAATGGCTGTACATGCAGCTTCTTTAAGTACTATGTAGACTTCTCTCCTGGAGAGATAGCATTCTAGCAACAAGAAAAGGTGTGTCTGTCTAGAGAGGGTGGTAGTTCTGCTGTGCTCTTGGGAAATCTCTGTGCATTGAAAACAAAGTTTAGATTGGCTTCATTTCACACTCTCCAGTAGGAGATGAAAATGAAGTCTCAAATATGCCAGTTTTATTACAGTGTTGCTGAGAAAAGCAGAAAACAGTGAAAAGGAGGAAAACAGCAATCTGACAAGGCATAGAAAATAAAAAATACCAGCAGTTAGAGAGAAAACTAAATTGAGGTACTGCATTGCAAACATAAAATTTACCTACTTTATCATCTCTTTCATAACAGCACTTAAATTTTAAAAGCCAGGAGGGAAAAACTATTTACAGAATGTATTTGAATCCTGTATTTTTGAAGGTGTGTTTTACCTGTAAGCTCATAAACACTTGCATTGTTTTAGTGCATTCTACAGTTGGATTATGAGTAATCGATGCTCTGCCTAGGTCAATAAAAGAAGCAAAGTAATCTCTTGAAATACACCATGCACGTTTCCAGTGGTTCTAATCCCATGCACAGTCCTGTAGCTTTAGTTAGTGTACTAGACACGACACTTTCCATCTTTGCAGTCATAAAATTACTACCTTAGCTCTGCTCACGTAACAGGGAATTTCACATGGCTTCTGGCCTGTCCCTTTTGGAAAGAAAATATGAGCAAATCTGTGCCATACATTGCAAAGTGGGAATAGCAGTGAGTGTGTATTACTGTAAGTGCTGCCTAAGTCTGTGGAGGCACTGAATTGAGCATTGCTAAACACAATATCTGTCATTGGGAGTCCACCTAACACACACTCAAGTTTAAAAGAAGACAGTATTATTATATCTGGAAATTAGAAATATTGAGAGGTCTTGGCCATTATTTCAGACGTATTTGGGAGTTTTTTACTTGCTGTTTTGAACTAGATGCCCAAATTTAAAACCATTTAGGATAACGTTCTGCACTTTAATTGATGCAGTCCATCTCACCTGTGCCCTCAGCAGCTTTTAAAATGTGCTACGTGTAATTCAAACTATAAGACCTACTTCTGTGTAAGATATATAATCAGAAGTATTTTTACCTTTCACCATAGTGAGAAATATTTTCACTTTCACTATAGGTTTCAAAAATAAAAAGTTCATATCGGGGAAATTTGAAGATTTGTTTTGGCAACCACAGTGTCAAAGAACTGACACATAAAGAAACAGCTAAGTTGTGTTTTTCAGGTGCATAATCTTTTGGTAAAATACCATAGTATATTGGTGAAATACAAATATTTTCAGTCTTAGCTTTGTAAAGAGATTTAAATTAACCATTCTTCTCAATTGCGACTAAAACCAAATAGAATGTGAAATGCAAGTGAAGTGTTAATTCCTCTTTTTAACTTGTGGAATATGAATGTATATGTATATTGACTTACACTGTGGGATTGCTAGTGATGTGTTGCATCTGCTTCTTAACGTTCTGTACTCAAAAAGCAGCAGTTCTTAAACTGAACAGAGAACGTCTAAACAATTTATAAGAAAACTTTAGCATTTTTTAAAACTTTGCAGTAATGAACAAGAAACATTGGCATTGGTGGGCCTTCTAAGAAAATTAGTCTGAAAAGTCCAGAATCTTATTTTTTACTAAAAGTTGTCTTTTCCTTGCTCAAAATACTTGATATTTTCCAAGTCTTTATTAAATGTGAGCCCTTGTTTTGTATACTTAATGGTGAAGAGAAGTATCTGGAGCTACAAAGCTGTGACAGAAGAAAGGAACTAAGCAATATGAATGGTGAAAGCTTTTGGAGATGAGACAGAGTTGCTCAACAGTGTTCATCCAAAGGACAGAACATAGCAGTGCTACAGTGCTTGTCAATTTACCCACACAAAGACCATTGTGTTTCCCTGCTATAGTATGCTCAGAATCTTGCTCTCCTTTATCTGTTCATTGCTATTTGTGCTTTCTCCCTATAAGCAAACAGCAGTGTTCAGTTTCTTAATTTTTTTTATGGTACTTTTTCCCTAGGAAGCCTAAACTTTGTTTTGATTGTGGATGACTTAATGTCTTCAGTTCTTTCCTCCTACCCACAGTCTTTTCTGTTGAGTGTGGGAGACTTCTCCTGGAATATAGTAGTCACATATATTTGAGTTACAATTTGCCCCAGAACCTACTTCACAGTTTTCTACTCATCAGAGGCTATGAAACACTTTTTAGTCAAGTACTTCAAGTTGCTTGGATGAAAGGCAAGAGTGCAAAGAATTAGTGGTTGAGCACTTGGAGAAGCTCAGAATTTCCTCATAGAAACAGGAAGCATCCCAAGTCTCATGCCATCCATTTTGGAGTTTGTAGGCTGGTGCGTATTAAGTCTCTGTTTGTCACCAGAGCTCAAAGGACAAGTCATAACAATCAGTAAAACACAACTCTTGGGCTCAAAGCCAAAAGGTGAATGTTTCTGGGTTGTTTGCTTGTCTAGGAGATGTGACTCATTTTGCACTACAGTCACTTAATACAAGACCATATAATTTTATATTGCTGATACTGGATCTGATTATTATTTAAAATTATTTCATTGCTTGATCATAGTAAATCATTGTTACAAGTTTATAGGCACAATAAAGGATAGGATTCATTGGCCTTATAGTATTCCACAGGAATATCCAGAAGGTCACTTTAATCTCATAGTTGCCATGGGGCATCTGCCTGCTCCATGCAGATGTCTCTTACACCCTTTGGATATCTGGAGCAGCCACTGCAAACTGTTGAGCCATCAGCTACATCTCACTGTAAACATGCAGAAACATTTTCTATTAATCACTTTTGCTCTCAGAATAATCTGAACAACAGCTTGGGTTCAGGATTTTGACAAGAACTAAATTACTCTGTTGAAGGTAATGCAGTCATTCCCTAGCTTTGGCTTTCAGAAGTGTGTTATTATTTTACATTCATCAAGTCATTGTGTTGGCCAGACCACAGAGTAAGGGGCAAGGAAATAAGCTGAAAAGTTCACTGTGGTGTAGAGGCAAAAGACATGCAAAAATCACTGCAGCTAAGTTTGAAATGTGTGTATGTTTTGCTTTACACTGCTGGCTATCTCTCAGGTTCCCACAATTTTTTGTTATTATTCTTAGTTTGAAATTTTTCTGTTTGGTCTCAAATTGTGATTGAAATAACAGGGAAGGGAAACAATGCATTTCCTGTAGATTCAAATGACTTCTGTACAGATCCAGTTCACACAAGTCTAGATGTTCCTGTTCATTTAGAACAGGAGAAGCTTCTGTGGACATATCACAACTTTTCTTGTAACTTGTAGAAGTTTTTAAGGACCCTTCTCTAAGAGGTAGCTTTTTATTTTGGAAGTTATTGTATAATTTGTAAATAAAGGTGATCACTGAAATGTTAATGTGACCTCTTACTGTACTGTATTTGTTTAAAAATACATTTATAAAAGTTTCATGGGCAGTTTTTCTTCACCTTTTAGATATTTACATAACTTGTCAAATTTTTAAAGAAAGATTATTACACTTACATTGATTACAGATTTTTGTTTTGACAGAACATGTGTGACATTGTCTCTGGTTTTAGCATACAACCCCCCTACACACCTCAAATCCTTGTACAACTAAGGAACTGTTACCCTGTCAGCAGCACAGAGAAATGAAAAACCAGTTTCCCAGAGAGTATACTCTGCTACCCAATTTGCATAACAATATTGTTTGGAGATGTATTAACAAATGAATATTTAGTCTGGTACTACAGTGTGCTCGAAACCCAACACGTTGTTGAGGTAACTATACAGGAAACACTACTTGAGGTGAGGCAGTAAAAAAGGTAGAGTTTCTGTCATAATGTTTTGATTAGAGAAGGTCAGCATGAATACAAATACAAATTAGACAGCATTCCTTCTTCCCACCCTAGAAAGGTCCCTAAAGTCCCTGTTATTTGGCAGGCTGGCAAACTATTTCTCTGTTAAAGGTGGAGAAGGAGAGGCATTGCTTGGCTTCAAGCATTTCCCCATCTCTGGAATTTTTCTGCCAGCTTTTAAGAAGTCATGACATAGCCAATTAGATGGCCAATTTCTTATGCCAGAAGGTGGTCTTCCCCTTAGCAAGTCAATTAAAATACACATCCCTACCTTGGTTTTCCTTCCAGGTAGTCAATTTATAGCTATCCATCTGATTTTCGTTACTGGAGGCATAATTGATCCTTTGCCCCATTTTGTAGTTTGTATGCACCTGTCCTACAGGTTAGTCACAAAATCAATTACCCCTCTGGCTACAGACACATCTTGGTACTTCATTAGAAGTTTGTCAGTAGGCGGAGTCCTTTGTGTTAGAGTGACACCGGGTGATTTGTTTGCATGCCCATGCTTGGACCTGATGTTACATTGATGTGGCCGCTAACAGGGTTTTGAGGAGGTCTGGTAACAAAAACCAACCAACGAAAAAACCCTACTTCAGCTGAGTTCATTTAAGGAGGAGATTGAAATAGAGATTAATTTGAAAGTCATATACTTGGACTTTTCTGTTACCACAAGTACGTAATGGAAGATTACCAATGTAGTAAGATAAGTGAAAATTATGTGACTAAAATGACCGGTTTGCATGTACTGTTTATTTAATTTTGCTGTAATTCAATTCATCTGATTGATTGTAGTTTGATTAATTCTGTGAGTTACATGTATTCTAACTTTGTCCTCACGAAAAACAAAAATCACTCTTTTGGCTGCTTATGATCAAGAATTTTGTTATGTGTGAAATCCTTATTTGTACCTGACTAGAGACTGCAGTGGCCTGTATGCCCTTTTGGCTGAAAAGAGCACCTAAACACAGCAGTTGTATATCAGAAGTCAGTAGATAGCGTGATGTATTCCTCCAAAATTAATTTGATCTCAGATCATAAAATAAAAGATAAGTAATTTTTACACATTCCTTCATTTAAAAAAATTAAAATACATTTTAAAAATTGCAAAATCCTAAACAATTATGTGACTGTTCAGTTTTGAAAATGCATTAAATCCTAAATTTTACTGGTGTTCTGATTTCTTATCTGTAATGTTTGACAGTGTTGTTTGTTAGAAAGAGTTTTATATGTAAATATATACAAGATTGGGTCCAGATTGTGTGAGTTTTTAGCTGTACAGAGGATAATATGCTTTAATCTACACTGTGATCTCATTATCTCTCATTAATCATCAAATTATCTAAAATGCTTTTCATATAACCCATTTGTTGTTTTATGTAAATGTTTTAAGTTTGTATGTCAGTGTGTGGACCGCAAACAAGTAGAGAAATTTCTCCAGCTTCCAAAACATGAAGTGTTTTTCTTCTCCTCTCGAAAAATTACACGATAGAACAAAACTAGGAAGAAAACACGCACATCCTTTGCAAAGGCAGCCTGTTGGGTCATGCGCAGAGCACAGCCAAGCAGAGACTGAGATTGTATTGACAAGAACAAGATGAATGGCCCCCTGGAGACTGTGGGGTTTGTATGCTCGTTTCCACCACCTTTTCATCCTTTTGTACCCCCTTTCAGTTCATATGCAGATTAACTCAAATGGAGTGCACACTAAATACTCTTTTTCACTCTTGTTTTGGAAGGTAGGTGGAGGATCTAAATATTTATAAGGCTTTTTTTGCTCTGGTTTATGATGCACTCTTGTTGAATGTTGAGGAATTACGTTAATGAATGCATGCCTGCACACACAGACACAGAAACCAGGCAAAAGGAAAAAAACCCACACAAAGCATTGTCAGCTCTAATGTCGGCACTTACTAAAACAGTTCCCATAAGAAGAAAAAAAAGATTTAAAATCCATTGCCAGGAGAAAAATAAATTGTGTGACTGAGCACAAAAGAAAGAACAAAGTTTCATCTTTGCTTTTCTCAGCTGTAAATGAAACTCTTGTTTCAGCTCTGAATGAATTTGAAATAAAACATGTTAATTGAAAAATGAAAGCTTGTCTAAAAAGTCTTAACTGGATTTGTGTTTTCAGTAATGAAGAAGAGGCAAAGCTGCAGTCCTGTACAAGTTTCCTTTAACATCAGTAGCAATAAACATGATACGTATTTTCTGGTATGATAAAAGACGTAATTAGGTATGCTTTAATTAGACTTACAAGTCAGATAATTCAGTGACACTGTTTTTGCCATGACTTCAGTACATTTATTCAGGAGAGTTAGTTTTTGTCAGACCGAGGTTTTTTTCTGAAAACTAAAGGGACTTTTTAAAAATTAAATAGAATAGAGTGAGATTATAGCTCTATATACTAGAGTATTATTTTAAGAATGGTTCAAAACTAACTTAAGGAATGTGCTTTTTTTAGACAGAAGATTATATGGCATTAAAGTACTAGTTCTGAAATATGGGTATATTCTTTTAATACTACATTGTCACGAAGAGACAAACTCCCAACTTTTTAATCATCTGCCTTCCTTCTACCCCTTTTTATTCTGTGATACACCCATAGCTGTGCCAGACAGGGTCACAGCTCACACAAATGGGACAGTAAATTCTTTCACATTCAGGAACCAGAACAGGAGATTTTAAAATGTGCTTTTGTGCTGTCACTTAAAAACCTACTGAAGCAATTGCAAAATAGCTCTTCTAGTGCACTGTCTATGCTCAGTTTTTTGCATTTATAATATGCCCATCTGAAATTCATAAAACACTGCCCTAATATGTACATGTTGTACTTTAAGTATTCAATTTCATATGTAATTAAATCCAATAAAGCCATCTATATTTCATTTGTTCTAAAGTTATTATTTATGATCTTAAAATAATTTTGCTATTTTCAGTGACTTTGCCTGTGACACTCAAGGGTTAAGTGAAACAATTTTGTTTAGCAGATCCCAAAACAGTAAAGCTGTATATGACCGAATAACAAATCAATATTTAACAACTGAAATCGCATCACTTTTTTTTAATCTTTCATCCTTTAGCCTAAATCTTCTCCCTCTTGCCTGTTATTCCTGTAAGTCTACATAGCCAGTTATGGCCACAGATACAATATTAGATATTGCTGAAGTAATTAAACTCTTAAATGTAAACAAAAAAAATCGCAGTTTTGTCTCTTAACTGAGGAGATTTCAAACTTGCCTGGACTTGTCCATCCTGGGCATATTGAAGCACATAAGTGGTATCTTAGTGAAACGGATTTGCACATCTGTATAATGTGTCCCTTTTTTTCCTGTAGGTGGATTTGCCAGTAGAAGCAGGACCTCCTTCTATATACACATGTACAGCACACAGTGGATTTTATAGGCGAATAAAGAAAATGCATCAGGGAGATAAGATTCTTGAATAAGCTCTGAAGAAGGAAAAAGAGTGATGCGGGGTAGAGGCAGGCATAGGACAGCTATGACATAGAGGACAGTAAGGAAAAACGAAGTTGATAAGAGTCCTTGGCTTGAGCAGGGAGCTTTGGGGTTCCCTTTCAAGTATTAACATTCCCACACAGAGGAGGAGAAAAATAGCACACCAGCCAAGGTGAAAGCAGGTATTTTGGGGATAAGAAAGACGGATGAAATCTAGGCATAAATCAGAAACATGCATGTCAGAGTCCTGTAAAAGGCTTTAATTTATAATACCACATAATTACATCTCCCATCTCCCCCAAATTATGGTGGTAATAAATAATTAAATAGATAAACCAAAATCCCCAAAGCCAAAGAAGTGGTAGCCCAGAGGAGTGCCATGTTAATGATAAGGAAAGCAATTACCTGTACTTTTCGCAAAAGGAAATGGCACAGGAAAATACAAAAATGTACAAAGACCATGAGCTCAAGGTGGGCATCACAGACATGTGCCTGTCAGAGGCATCTGAGGCTGATGTTGAGGACAAGGCTGATTCTCCAGGCTGAGAGGTCCATGTGAGGAGCCAGAAAGTCCTGCTTCCAGAAGATGAAAATGCACATATAAAACACATGTTTTCAGTGGATTCTTAAAGGCAAGAACATGAGCCTACCTAGAGATGTTCCTGATTAAGTTGTGCTTCAAAAACAGACAAGAGGAGGAGCACATTCTTTTTTGCCATGATCAAAGGGTCCCACAATGGATTCAGATTTTAGGTCCCAGAGCAAAATCCTAATTCCTCGGGATGGTGGGAGATGCGGGGGCGGGTGAGGTGTGGGGAGAAAAAGGTCATGGAACTGATTGTAAGGATCCAGATCACAGTGCTGTCAGGATTACCAAGCAGGTTAAGATTTCCAACAATAGAAATTCCCTTTTAGTTGTTTGTACTCACTTTACATAATTTAAAATTTTTCCATTGAATTTGCTCAAATTCAGAAATCACAAGATATATAAGGATAAAAAAAAAAAACCACCACAAAAATCACCACTAGAAATTGCAGGTAGCTTCTCTCCACACTCAACTTTTGAGGTGAACACTAAAAATGAGCAATCTTCCTTTTTCCTAAGGCTGATTCTGAAGCATTGTCACATTATATCTGAAGGCAGTGGGGTGCAGCCATATGTTTTCAAGAAAGTACTTTCATGAGTCCACTTAATCTTGAGGCTGGTATTTTTCCAAATGGCATCCTGCATAAATTTGCCTTTTTTTTTTTAATTTCCCAAAAAGAAATTTTCTACAGATGAATCACAGCATTCTAAATGGAATCTGCCACCTGCCTTAGCTACGAGAAGTCTAGCTGTTTCCATACTAGTGTAACAGAGTCATCTCCCAGATGGGAGGTGTATCTCAACGGACAGCATTGAACTGAAAGCAAATCTGAAAGGATTTGTTTTTTGTTAGTTTGATGTACAGGCTTACAGAATTTGTCTTTTGGTGCCTAAACAACTGATCAAGGTGTAAAATGTGAAAATTCTCTGTCTCATTCTGTACTCACAGATGCCTCAATTTCTGCTTATAGATAGAACTAGAGCTCTTAACAGACAGAAAGGTGCAAGGTACTGAAGCCATTACTAAAGTGATTAGGCATCTAACATGAGATGTTCTTAGATAAATTTCTCAAGAGACATTCCCCTCTAACATTAAAAAAAAAAAAAAAGGCAATTTTGTTCATTATCTCTGAAAATATTGACAGAGCAAGCCCGCAAATTTTCTCAGGTTGTTGTGGGTGATGCATGCTTTTTTCTTCTCATACAGAGGCAATGTTCAAATTCATAGTTCAGATTCATAAGCATAGTTCTATTAGGACTCCCCTGCCAGTCTAGTGTTCAGAAATAGCCCTTCAGACACCTAACCTTCATTAATTAATTGATGAAGGAACCTGAGCTCACCTTTAGACACAAAGAGTTCTTACCTTGGGTACAGAACTCCTTTCAGTGTCATAACAGAAAACTTGTAAGATGCTAGTAAACAGAACACAATTCTTCCCTCTTACACAAATCAACTCCAAATTTCTTCACAAGTCATCAAGAGGTTTGCGGTTGCTCTTCAGGCAAACAGCTTCCAACAGCTTCCAACAGTGCTGACCTAGCAAGGAGGAAGATGGATTTGGGAAAGTTTTAGTCTCCAAGAACAGTATTTCTTGTACCATGCTTTCTCCTGTTTTAATTTCTTCATGTAAATGGGGAAGGGCAGAAGAACAGGCTTCTGTTTGATAGCTGTTTCTTACCTATTCCTTTTGACAGCAGAATCTGCACACTTTATAGATACAGTGATTGAAAGGCGAAAGAAGATACTGGCAAAACTTGCAGACTTGAAGAACACAGAATAAATGAATATTGAGCCTGTACTGTTATTCCAAGAATAAATATTCCCTGTTTCAGAACATAATAATTACCTTCATTCCATTTTTGACATTTTTTAAGCAGCACTGTTGCTAATTTGTTTTTCAAGGATTTTCATTGTAGAAGTGTGAGAATTTCTGTTTTAAGAACTGTTGGATATCAGGAATTAAATCAATGAAGGAAGCTTACATAAGCCTCAAAAATCGTTTTTTCCTAAAGATCATTTAGTGTTCCTAAACTCTGTGGACTGAATTTGTTCATGTAAGTGTAATGCCACCAAATAGCAATGCTTATAAGTTGATTATTAATTACATGATCTAATTTGGGGGCGTTCTATAATTTTATTACTGAATCAGTTATCTTTTGCTTTTTTCATTTGTCAAAAAATAATAAAAGAAACTATCAAAGCTGGAAATAATTAACATTTTGTGATATTTGGCTGAGGAAGATAAAAGGGGTTTGTTCTTTAAACAGTTTACTAGAGTGGTTTTTAAGAATAATGTCATCTAAATAAGGGTAATGATCTGGAAAGGCACTGAAATGAGACAAAAAAATCTGAATTTAATGTCAACTGTTGATACAAATTTTTTGTCTGCATCTCATCTAAAAGGTTAAACAGAACCAGGACTAAGCTGAGCGTGTGAAGCTGATCACCCTGGGCTGGCCATGTTCATACTGTTAAGATTTTATCAGGTTACAGTGGTAACCTGTTGAACAGTACCTGGCAAGTCTTTGGGAAAGTGCTAGTTGGCCTTGAGTTAAAAACTGTGTCGGGGCTCTTCTGACTCCCGCACAGCTCTGACACTTGCACTCCCTTGCACTGCAGAATTTCTCAGTGCACATGTAATCCCCACGAGTTTCATCAGATCATCCAATGTTCTACCGTTAAGTGCCCCATTAGTGGGGAACAACTATTTTTCCTTTCTTCCTCTTCATATCTGCTACATCCGTTTAGATTATAGTATCACTGGTAAAAATAATCTCTCTGTTACGGGTAAAACATCTATTACAGTCAGATAATAGCTTTAATTTGAAGTTATTACATAGTATTAATAATTAGAGTAGCAACCAAAAGATTGCCAAAATTTAGAAAAGTCTGATAAAAGAAAGTCTTTGGCTCCTCCTGCGAATATATATAATTTCTCTAAGTGTGAATCTGTAAATATAATAATATACAGTAGATGTGTGCATATATTTTTTTAAATGTACCATGCAAAAGAGTTCTCTATTACTGCACCACTCTGCCACAGAATTAAAATAATCTAATACACAGCTATTTGACAGAAATGTTGTAGCTAATTAAATAGGCTTATTCTTGCATTATGAATGATTCCTCCGAAAACTTGGACACATTTCCACATAGGCATATATGACATTTCCCTCAAAACTGACAGTGTTTCACAGAGAAAACAAAGGTAGCTAGTCTCTTTTTGATACTCTTTTATGTTATCTTTAAGATCATATTATTTAATTTATAGCAAAATAAAAACTACTCATGAAGGATGAAGCAGAGAGATGAGGGACAGCACAAGTGAAATAGAACCCAAGCATGAGACAGGTATTTTAGTGGCTATGTACTTAAGAGTGAACTTCTAATGCTGGTAGCTGTAGATGAAACAAGAAATGTAGTAAAGAAAACAAATGACAACAGTAACTGCACAAAGAGGGACCTTGCACAACAATACAAAACAGAGAAAACCAATCTAATAAATTGGAAACTTTAAACCAGGAATTCAGAAAACTCTAAATACTTTTTCCTTTCTTCTCGTAATCATAGTTCCAAGTAAAATTGGTGAAATAGCTATTAAATAAGCAAAGTAGCAGTCTAATCATACTTTGAAATGGCAATCTACAAATACTGTAGACCTCTGGATTTACTAGCTCCATCAAAAACATGAATGTAGTACCAGCTGCCAACATTTCTGTGAACAAATGTATTAAATAAATACTGCAGTGTGTGGTAGAATTTCCTCAAGTGATGGTAAATTATGTGACTTTGCAAACTGATACAGCACCTCCTCCCTTGGTCCAGGAAAGAAGCAAAAAATAAGTGATTGAGCCAAACACTTACTAAGGCCCTTCAGACCTGATTAAAGTCAAACTGAAGGAAGGGTTTAATATAAAATATGTACAAGACAACCTTAATTAGGCACACACATCTCTCAAGATATCAATAAATGTTTCCTTTTTGATAAGTCTGATTTAATACACCGAAATAAAGGGCATGTTTTTGAAATGTCATTCAAGGAAGTGGGAGAAATAAACAAGTTCAAAATTTAAAACTCTACACCAATTAGCAGACCATTATTTTTTAAAACAAATCTGAATTTCAATTTTATTTAGCTTCAGTCAAACACAATAAAGACTTGGTTTTGAGAATAATTGGTTTCGAGACTTGAGAATCTGTTTCTAGGTGTTGATATCTTTGTTCACAGAAGGCTACATAAGCAGCAAAATGTGTTAGATGCTTTAGGTTTTAGCAGTGAATCAGAAAATAAATTTAAAGACAGACCTCATCTGAAAAGTTTTTTTGTCTTTCCTTACCTTTGCATGAAACAGAATCTGAGAGGTCAGAAATGGGATCTCTTGTCCAGCTATCTGGTAACAGCACCATGTTCAGCTTAACCATGCGAGTTCTCAGCAATTTCAAGGAAAGTCTTCTGTGTCCATTCACAGAAACACTTTCAATCCCTTTCGGCCATTTACACCACAAAAATGCTTTTTCAGTTTGCTTAACACTGCCAAGAATGAAGCTACACTATCTCATCTTGTAAAGGTTTCTCTTCGAATTCAGACATGAAGTGTTTTATTTATGTTGAATGGTGGCTTGCTGGTTGTGTTTCAGAGGAGATGACAGAAGGAAAAATAGTCACAAAGAAAGACCTGCAGGAAGAAATGAGGACCCAATGTGTCTCCAAGCACAGGAGAGGGTTGGGGAAAGGGTTTGTGTCTGGAGTCAGTAACAGGTGTAAAACAAAGGAGTGACCTGATCCTTAAATCTCCCATCATGTGATGAGAGTTCTGTGGCAAAGCCCAGGGCTGCAGAACAAGGAGATAGCTTTACTCTAAAATTATTTTCTTGCCAGCAAAGAAGAGGAGAATGAGCATTCCTATGTGAGTGCGACCTGTGAGTACTCTCCCCTGCATCTG
Source organism: Myrmophylax atrothorax (assembly GCA_026770055.1). NCBI lineage: Eukaryota > Metazoa > Chordata > Aves > Passeriformes > Thamnophilidae > Myrmophylax > Myrmophylax atrothorax. Next base: position 38,197,111 of record JAOXXN010000446.1, on the reverse strand, counting down.
TGTTAATATTACTTCATTTTCTCAAAATGGTTTCCTGAGTATTGTTGGGCTCAGTTTTTCATGTGTGAAAGTGAATGGCCTCAGTTATTCTGCTGTCATGGGATGTGAAGCAAACAATTGCTTTTGTTCAGGTTCTTGTAATTCAGAGTAAGAATATGTGAGTATAAAAGCAAATAGTGGATTTATACTGCAGTCAGTTCATGAAGCCAGGTAACACTGCTACTTAAACTAGAGAGAAGATTCAAGCCCACTGACATTGATGGATAACTTGATTCAGTGATGCCAGCATCTCGTCCCTAATTTTCCAGAACAATGATTAAAATTACAATACACCTTTGAAAGGAGCTTTTCTTTAAAAAAAAAAAAATCAAAGACAGTATTTGGAAGGTTTTAACATTGTGTCTCATAAAAAGTGTGTGGTATGTACAATAGAAGTAGCAAATATTTAATCTGTATTATTGTTTGTTACATCAGATATTTAAACATGCTGAAATAAAATACCCCCAAATAAGCAGCTGTAGAAATCATAGACCTTAAAATACCAGAAAACTTCACAATATCATTAACTGTAAATAAACTGAATCTTAAAACCAGCATTTTATATTTTTTCATGACATGACTACTTTTTTTAAGACATAAAATCTTTTAAAAAATTAAAAACCATGCAGATATGAACTAGGACATTCAAATGCATTATCAAAGAAGATAACTGAGGTTTTTTTATATTGCTGCATTACTGATTATACCACATCAAAGTAAAACCTGCATTTTAGCAATGGTTTTGCTGCATTAAAAGCAGTGGAACTGCCCACCCAGGCTGTCACAGTATACTCAATGAAAGCACCTGGATACTGTATGATGTCCTTGTAGGTAATCTCTTTAAATAATTTGCATGTGGTGCTGGACTATGTGCGTATTTCCCTTCCATCCACGAGAATGCTGAAGTGGCCAATGCATTTCGAGGCCTTTGATGAAGGGGGACAGGGGAAGAACAAGGCTCTAACTCAGGTGCTTCTCACTCCTGGTGTCTATCATTCATAAATCTTGGCAGGGGTGGGGGAAGGCACCATGAATGGAAAGCTTGTTTTCTCAAAGGTAAATAAAAGATGAACATGCAAAGAAGACATTCCCCAGGACCAGAACATCTGGAGGTTTTGTCTGCATCCCGCCTTGCCACTGCACCAACCTGGTCAGGTCTTCCAGAATTTAAAAACCACTGAGACGACTTCACCCCTTCCCAGACAAAGCCTCAGTCTCAGCAGATGGGATGTAGGCCTTTTTTATTCACTGACAGAAAACTCCAAGTATTCCCTGGAATCTTTGATGCACTTAAAGAAAAGGAGAACGAACAAACAGCAAAAAAAAGCAGCAAACTAATGTTGTGGGGTACCAGGTCACCTGCAGAAGAACACCTTCTCTGAAGCAAGGAGGCAAGTGTTCTGCAGTGTCTATGGGGGTCAGGAGCTATAGACAGGAGGAAAGGATTTAGCATAGAGCTTGAGTGCCTCGCAACCTCAGCAGCAGCAAAAATGTAACATGAAAGCAGAAAAATGCAAAGAATTGGAGCAAAGAACAAAATGAACCCAAGAGGAATTCAGAGGGTGGTGGCGAAGAACACTTGTCATGAACGGGACAGAGCAGCCACAGTAAGGAGGTGATAAACAGAGTGCCAGAGGCATGACGGCATGTGCTGTGGAAAATAAAGCTTGTAACTGCGGACATTTTAAGAATGCATTCATTCACTGAATACAGTGCAAAGCATACAATGTCTGGAGGGCTGGGGAATGGTTCCTCCCTGAAAAATTAACCCATTTTTCTTTAAAACTTACTTTTTCTGGTATTGGACCATACTCACACACATCACTGAAACTTTCTCCCTCTTTTGCCTCTGTTGTGCTGAATAGAAAAGTTCTATAACTTTCCATCTGAATTTTTTTATCTGTGCTTCCATTACTAGCAAGTCTGAAAATAAACCCTTTGAGACTGGGTACTGCATATAGATTAGATGTCACTAAAATCAATGGTAACTCCTGATCCTCTGCCACTGCTTTGCTTATTATATTGCATAGATAATCTACCAGATCTAGTGTTCTCTGTTCTCCCACCTACAAAGGATCTATTTCCTCCCTTTCCCAATGCTTCTGTTCCTTCTTCTGTCCCCATAATACACATCTCATGTTCAAGTTCCTTTTTCCCCCTTACCGTAATCTTCCATTGCCATACTTACATCTAAATCAGATATACCTCATCCTTAGATTTAATTTACTACTACTTCATAGTTCAACTTTTCATCTTCCTTCTACCTCTGAGTTCCAGGTGATGCCTTTAAAGTCTCTCAGGTGGTTACATCCTCCTTATTCCTTTCACCTGCTACTGCAACTTCAAACATGTAATTCAAACAATTAAATCTACTTAGTTTGTTATTCTGCTACATCTCTTTCCATCTGTCTCACAACTCCTGACTTGGTAAGCTGTTGGCATCATTTCTTTCCTGCCTAATCACCCAGGCTTGTCCTGTAGTGCCGCTCTCCCTGATCTGTGCTAGTTCAGTAGGCTTCCATATGCCACGTCCCCTTGTCCTGCAGTAACATCCACCCTTTTCTCATGGCTGATCCTCTTGAAATGTGTATTTTGACACAACCAATGTTTCCATGTTGCCGTGTTGTGCAGAGACATAAAGGTTTCAATTAGCCTGTAAGCTTGTCAGGACAAGGATCTCTCTTGCCGAAAGTATAAGGGACCTTTTAAGAACATAACAAATGCAGAGTTTTTGGCACCATCTTATTTCCAGAGGCTTTATTTTGTGGAAAGTAGAGCTCAGTGTTTCCTCTCCTCCCCCATTTTCTCTTTGCTGCCTCTCCGATCCATTTGGATCTCCAGGCATAAACATGATTTCACCAGAGTTGTTTTGCAGCTCAGTAGAATTGCATCAGACACAAAGAAATGTAGAGGTTTTCTGGGGTGGCTGTTTCTGCCTGTTAGAGTAATACAGCCTGCTGGCTGCTGTGTTCTAGCACACTGAAAATTTCAGTCCACATCTTACTCCAGCTACCTCTACTACAAAGTGTAAGTAATGGAGAAGTAAGGAGTACAAATTAAGAGAAACAAACGCCTCGTGTTATCCTTTCACGAACTCTTTTTTGTATTTTCTAAAATTAAAATTACATTTTACTGTCTTGACTCATACTTTGGGTGTTTCTCAACTAAATCTCATTACAAAAGTACTGTGCCTTTGAATCACAAACAAGAAGGACAATTAATCTGAGTTATGTCAGTCACATTATGAAATAGCACCTTCACCTTCTGCCTTTTATTCCACTATTAAGTAAAGTCTGTATCTTGCTCTACTGAATACTGAGAAGGATTTCAGTGCAGCATCTTCATAAGCAAGAATCAGAGGTGTAGTTTGTATGAACAGATTACACAGCATTGTAAAATGGAATCATAATTTAAATAACTTTTAAAATTTCTTTCATGGCAAAAATTACACTTAAAAGATCAATTTCTTCAGCTAATATTTTGCAAGACATTGAATTGCTGATTTTTGCAGCCTTCTCAAATGGAATCCTGATCCCATATTCAGTTTCTCTGGTTTTACAATAACATTGCTCAAATATCCCCCCCCAACAACATAGACATTACTCCATAAGAACAGATGGAGTTTATGCACAACTGTATTTTTTATCCATAACAAATCAAAATGAGCAGCTTAGACAAGACAGAAATTTGCTAAAATTCTGAATTCTTTCTGCAAGTTTAAAGATTTTATAAGTTATCATTCATTGATTATGCAGCATCCATGGTCACAAGCATCTGTTGTTTGAGTATGGGAGTTAAGACAACTTCCTTTTCTTGTGCTTCTTCAGAAGATAAGACACAAGTGTGTAACTTGATCAAAAAGAGAAGTGCTGCAGCAACTTTGTTTGCAGGATGTGTTCCCTGCCCCTTCTAAACTGGGGTGAAAGAAACCAGTAAAGGAGGATGTACTATATCACACACAACAAGAATGCAAGAGCAGATATGATAAAGCCAAATTTTCCCAGCTGGGCAGAAACAAGGGGAGTTGTGGCTGAGACTCAGCTCTTACAGCAACTTACAGGAAGATTATGAACAGTTCATAATAAGCAGAAGTCTTTCTGGCAACTGTTTCATATGTTTATGCTGATAATCTATCCATTTGGAAAAACTGCAGCCCAGGTATCTTTAAGGCTCCTGAAAATCATGAATTTATTCCTAGTCATCAGAAGACATGCTTATAAATCACAGAGCTTCATTAGCAGCATTCTAGCCTTCAGATTTCTGCCTCCAACCTCAGCTGCTTGTTTCAGTCCATTCAGCTCTACAAACACTGGAAAATATGAATAAATCCTGGTTTATATTCTTTCCTTTTCCTGCCTATCAAAAATTCAAAACCAACCATTAAATATGAAGCATTTACTTAATGGCATGCTTTGTTAAGGAGCATTGTTCAGTCCTTTTGAACATGCAGAAACCCAGGAAAACAACTTTAAAAATTTTAGGAAAATTACTCTGACTCATTCAGTTTGTTTCCATTTTTCTACCCTGATGAAACACTGAGCTGTAAGAATGGAGGCTTCCAGGAAGCACTAGGGAATTCTTGTCACTGCTGAGTCCATTAAATATATCACTATATTGTGCTATTTTTTCCCCCCAGGCTTATAATTACCAGTTTTTTAGGTTGCTTTCCCTAAAGGTGGGAGAGGAACATGCTCAGGAAATAATGGCAAAGTCAAGAAAATATCTATCATGGAAGAAAAAAGAAAAAAGAAATCCCACGACTCCAAAGAGCAGAAAGACAGATAGCCATGAATTTAAATCAGTAAAGAGCTGGGCTGACTGGGGTTTTTTTATCCTGAGTTGAGATCAAGTTCCTGCAGTTCAAAACTTGGCACATTTTTCCCTTTCTCATCCATGCTGCCTTCTTCAGATATCTTCTCCTTTTTACTTCTGTTGTCCAAATCTAGTCCTGGCTTTCAACTTTCTTAAGTATCCCATCTTTATTGATAAAACCTTTTCCTCTATGAATCTCAATTAAGTTAATTAATTAACACAATAAAGTTAAACTCACATAGACTGGTTTTCAACCAGTACTTAAATCAAAGTTCACTATTTATGTTTCAGACGTGAAATTCAAAAACCTTTTTTCCAAAAATATCATTTGGTCTCATAAAAGAGATTTATTTCCTCTCTCTGAAAGGAGCTATTCTTTTGTGAACACTACCACTGGTGTGCTCTTGGACCTAGCTTTTGTGTGTTGCCGTCCTGTGCTATATATCGTATCTCTCTGATTTACATTGTGTATTATTAAAAACCAACACCTTGCCTATTATAACCATTTTATCAAGAATGCTCCACAAATAACAGTACCGTGGGAGATCAGTTTTGTCATTGCTTTGCTAAAATTGGTACAGCATTTTGCTTATTCATTGCACAATAGTGTCTTGTTTAGGACTAGGCTGATCCAAAAGGAACTTTCAAAGTTTGTATCTAGATTTTAGAAAAAGCCCAAAGTACAAGGCAGACTCCAAAGTATTTTCACACCCCCCCCACCACACTGTTGCTTCTACAATGCAGTATAATAAGATTAATGTCTTCATTTTCAGTCAATTTATTTTCTAATTTCATCTAGCTTTGTTTTATACTTTCACAATCCAGTGACTCTACTGACACCACAAGACAGGAGTAAGTCACATACACAATGTTGTGTTTGGATGCTGCAATATATTACAGAATTGAGACAGAAATATAAAATGGCAAAGCATGTGCAAAAGTCATCTCATAACTTTTCCATGGCATTCTGGGTTTTTCTTAGTCGGGGTAGTATTTTACTCAAAGTGTTGCAGAATATGCATGAATATTTTTGTTTTGCATAATGAACATTGTCTGCTCAAAATAATGTTCCTTTTTCAATATAAACGAACCACAGCCTCCATACCTCTTATATTTAATCCACTGTAACAAGTAAGGGGGATAGAGAGATATTGCAGAATATTTGCCCTGCTTCTGTTTCTTGACTTCCAAGAACTTTGGTCTTTAACAAATGAAAGAAAAAAAAAGTCTTTGTATGTAGAATCTGTTGGGTGCTAATTTGACATGGCAACAAGATGAAAGTTGGATTCATGCTAGTTTCAACATCAGAGGATTGGAATGCAGCCTACTTAGCATAGAAGTCAAACAATTCACTGGCAATAGATTGCTTTCCACTTCTAGAGCTGCTAAATAAATAGAAAACTAATTAACAGTGTAGTATGGCAGATGTAGCAGGTTTGAATTTCATTAGAGCACTGGCTGAAAACTGAAAGAATCTCAAAGTCATTGTATGTCCCAGCGTGTAATGAATCTTCCTTGCTGTCTTTTCCATGGGGCAGACAAGATACTATTTATGTGCCCTCTGCTTAAAAATTTCCTAATAGATTTCCACTTAAAATAATAATCAAAATATAAGCATTTGAAATTATGCAAATATTCTTTTCATTTCCCATAAAATAGCTGTGGTTCTATAACAGCAGTGTTACGTTTCTTGGCATTGCATGTTTCTGTTCATCTACTTAAAGCTTATTAAAAATGTTTTTCTCAGGGCATTTCTGTTTCATTATCTAGACTTCTTTTTCCCTGATGAAAAGTGATAAGACGATGTATTTCCTGTAGTGTTATGAACAGGAATCACACAAGGCAATATCTATACTCACATTCTGAAAGGAAAAAAAACCCAAAATTATTTTTAGACTTTTCCCCCTAAACACACATTAAACTGGACTTCCTATATCCAGAATTGCATAACGAGATTTGGTAGTATTAATTAACAATAAAAGTAGTGTTTTGCCCCAAAAGAATCAATAAGATAATTATGTTACTTAGGAAATGGTAGTCATATGATTTTGCTTTCAGTGCATAATGAACAACATTAAGTTTTGTGCAACAAAAAGGTTTTACAAACCAAACCAAACCAAGCCCTAGGACCTATCTGAAATTCTTCCAGGAAAGTCTGATTGAAGCCCTGTATTAACTACCTGATTTTACTAACTCTTATGGGTATGTATATATGCTTGCAAACACATACTCATTTAATCAAGTACATGAATTCTTAAACAGTATACTCCCAGGACATAGTTTTGGCTGGCATGCAGGAGCTACCAGGACCATCACTGTATTTTAATATTTGGACCTTGGAATATTTTTACCACACTCGACATAGCTTCATTCCTAGGCAAAAAAAAGAATTAAATGTCTTTCAAGTGGCCATTATAAAGCTAAGTGCTGTACATAAATATGCATGAGAAGTCATTATTGCCAAGAGATGATTCTTAAAAGGTTCAAGTGTCTCTCACTAAGATTTTCCTCCTTGCTCTATGGCAATAGAGTGAGCACTTCAAAGGTGTAGTTGCATCTCCAGAATTTGATTTCAGTGTTTTGGCTTCTACCCTTTTTTCTTGTGGGGTCTCCTAGTGATCAAACATACACTCGCAGGTATTCTCCACAGTGGGCTGCTAAGACTTTACAGTGGAAATTTACAGAGATGTAAGTACATTTTAGGGATTATTTGTACCAGGGGCCTAGCTGGGATCCCTATCAGTCCCTGGGAACAGCAATCACTGCTAGCAGACATCAAACACGCTCCACAACCTCTGCTTTCAGCCTCAGCAGAAGCCAACTTCAGAGCTAAGTAAATGTCTTGGATTCTCCTTTCCACACCATACAGCTGCCAGCCTGCTGCTTCTCACGGTCCCTGGTCAGAGGTATCCAAGCACAATCTGTCCTGCTGCCAGCTGCTGCAGGAGCAGGCAGGGTGGGAGAGCAGCAAGGCAGTGGTGACACAGCTGGCTCGTTCACCACCAGCCTTCCAAGAACAACGGGAAAGTGCAGCACAATTGGGCAAGGCATGGAAACTGAAAGAGCAATCATGGGTGTAATGACAGGAATGAGGAATGCAAACATACACGCCAGGTAACTTTGGATTTCAGTCTATTCTTTGACAAGGCAAGGTTCAGTAAAGATCATTTAGTCAGTGTACTTAGACATGTCTACAGCCTGCTGAGGCTTTTTTTCAGCATTGCTAAACAATTACGTCTCCCAGCAATTACTGTGGGAGCTGCACAAAGTCATCATCTCTCTCCACATCCTGCGGTAGATGCCTATCACACACCATTTTCAGCAGTTCTGATGTGCACAGGATACCTACAGCGGCAGCAGCTGCACTTGTCTGATGCCATATTTACTGTGTATTTCCACTGCTCTTGGTGTTTTTTCCACAGTTCTTCCAGTGGGGATTTTGGCTGTCTCACGTGCATATTAGCTTGGTATGATATCATTCTTCCAACTACACAAACCTTTCCAAAATGCTTCTCAAAGCTGCAACTGTTGCAGCATTTTGTAATTTTTTGTTTGATTTCAGGGATTTTTGTTCACTGGTTTTGGGGTTTTTCTTCCTGAAAACCTGCGGGTAGAAGTACAAAATACGTATTCACAGCCTTTATTCATATGCAACACGAAAGTTTGCTCTCTTCTCAACACAGGGTACACCCTGGAGAAAGTGACTACATGGTCCCTGGCTGTTGTTGCTCCTTTTCCATCAAGTCAGTTAGTCACATCCTTTGTTACAGACGACTGGCTTCTAGGTAACCCATAAGGCTAATTTACTCCTGTTCCTCTCTCACCCAAATATCAATTTCTACCACAAGACATTATTAAAATGAAAACCTGTAATTATTTTTGCTTCAGTTTTTTTATTTATGATTTCAATTGCTTTTAGTCTGTATCCCCTCAGTATGTCTAATTCCAGAGCCATGGTTCAACTTGGGAGTATATTGGTTCTTGCTCTCTGGTTAATGCATCCATTTCTTGAGTTATTGTCTTTGCATCGATCTCTATCGATTCAGTTAAAAGATGCTATCCTTGTCTCCATTTCTGTGAGGAGGATATGCTTGTATTGCTGGACCTTTAATGGCAGGGTTATCTCTCCTGTCATAACCTTCATCTGCAACGTATTTTACTGATTATTTTTCATGAGTAATCCTCAGCAGAGGCTGCTCAAGAGATGGAAAAATATACATGTCTGACACTCTTTGGTATTTTGCACTTAGCTAATGAACACACCCATGCAATATGGGTCACTGCTGGCTTGGACCTATTCTTCTGTGCTAAGGAAGGATGTCGTCAAACCAGTAAATCTATCCAGGGCATGAAAGGAACAATATCCAAAAGTATGCACATTAATCGAACAAAATTAAAGATGCAGTAAAGATTCGATAACATCGTCTGAGAACAGCAAGGAAAAGAGCAGAGGGAGAACTGGCAGAAAATTCCCTGCTCTTTTACAGCCAGATGTTAAGCGAGGCAAGTGGAGGCTGTGTGCTCAGACAAGAAGCTATTTGGAAACAAGGGAAATGACATAGTGTCAGGAGGTTCACTTCCTCCGCAAAAAACTGTCTGGTTTCCAAAAAAACCCAACCCTTTGCTAATGAAAATGTTGCAAATTCAGCAAAAGTAGCAGTAGATGCTTTCTTTACTAGCTCAGCAAGGAAAAAAAAAGTGACCATTTTTTCCTCTCATCTAGAAGCACTGATGTTTGTGTTCTAGGACTGCAGTGTTTGCTTGTCAGGCTACCTGTTAGAGGGGAGGACAAACCCCAGCAAGGCAGTGGTGTCAACTTTGTTTCCTAAATGATCTTGGGACAGCCTGGGAGCTCATGTCTGAACATTTAGTGCATTTTAGGGAAATGAAATTCTGACTCCCAAAAATAAAAAAGGAGAAATGAATCTGACTAGCTTTACATCGATTTAGCTTTCTGCTGGTCTATGGCATGTTTCGAACACCAGCTCAGCTGCCTTTTAAAAAGAAAATTAGAGCTGGGGTGAGCGATGGCTCAGCAGCTGGGTTTGCCTGATAAATACCCATTAGATGCATCAGCCTCCAAGAGCCTCAAAGTCAAATAAAATCTCTGGAATTTTAAGCTTCCTCTTTCCCCACCATCTTCCAGCTTCTTCCTAACAAACTATTAATTTTAAAACAATATGTCCCTAATCCAATGTATGGTCACCAAATCACAAGATGAAACAGATCCTCAGGGGAAAACTCATGTCCCTGCATTGTCAGTAATGAATGGAATTATTTCATGCTTCACAATGCCCTTGAGGGGGAGTCATACCAATTAACATAACTGGGTTTTCTTATTACATGATTGAAATTAATGAGGAGAGAAAAAAAAAGGGAAAAAAAGAAGATGGTATGGAGTAGTGTTTTGTAATGCATTTTGATCAATAAATTGAGGATGTATGAATATATTAGCAACAAAATGCCTCAGTACTAAGAAACTGGGGCTGGTTTTGTCCATGTAAGTTTGTCAGGACTGAACTCTATTTCTCTATAAGGTTTGTGTGATATTTAAGTGTAGGACAGGCCTCATGTTTACACCCAAGATGTTACCTGCCCAAGTTCACTAGGGGTAAAGATCTCTTGCAAGAGAAGTCCATGTTTGCTGATAGAAGTGTAAGGTCATCACTGTAAATGCCTAGACCACAAGGAAGAGTTTATTGTTCAAGGAGGCTGTGCAGCAATGGCAAAGCAGCTCTGGCATCCATTCATTTCTTGCTGTCTACACACACAAATACAAAAATAATTGCTTTGAAGATAGGTAAATGCCAACAGCAGTTAGGTTAGAAGTTAGGATCCCTTATTGGCATTGTCACAGTCAGGAGATAGTAAAGATTTCCCCATCTTTTTGAGGGCTAGATTCATGAAAACATGCATTAGGATGCAGTTGGTGTCTCATGGTTTCCCTTGCACCTTGGTCTACCTGTCATTTACAGTAACAGCTTAACAATACCAGTTTGAAATACATAGGGACATTGATACAGTAAGAAGAATTTCTTCCAGGCAAAGGCAAGCTACTTACAGCAGCTCACTGTAAGCATCTAACTTTGGTGTCTAACTGGGATTGTCAGGCTGCCTCCATCGACCCCAAAGCTTTCTGCTATCTGCTTAGGGCCCCAGGGTATCAGCCTTTCCTCTCCACTTATGCTGTAACTGCAGAGAATGTCACTACCTCCTTTTTGTACCAAGATCATGGGGTCTTGAAGATGATTCTTCAGAAACTCTCCGTTAACTGCACTCCATTACCTCCCCTCTGAAACTTACCCTCTGCCATTTCCCCACCAGCAAAATCAATTTTTTGTCTCACAGTTCTCTTTTTAATTCTCAGGTCATCCAGTTTCACCAGGCATTTACATTTCCTAGGCAGGAGAGCTAAGCATTTCTTTTATCTGGGACATAATTCAATTTAATCAAAGAAAGATATCAGTCAATCTGGCATAATCTACTGCAGTAAGCTGAAATCTAGCATTTTCTTCCAATTTCTCTTACCTCCATGTATCTGAATATTCTTTTTTCAAAAATTCTTCTAGAGCTCTACATGCCCTTAAGGCTGCCCATTTTCCCTGACTTATACTTACTCACTAACCCTTCAGCCTCCCTCCTTCTGCAGATGAATGCTGGAACCCAAAACTTCAATATTAACATGTTCAATCTTTCCCACTTTCCATGTCATGTTGAAATACTAACAGCAGCAGTAGGGCACCTGGGCTATGTGGGATGGTCTTGCTGGGCCCCCAGCTCTTGTTCTCTCTGTGAACCAATTGCAACACGTAAAAATTGGAAAAGTTTTCCCTGGAAGGAATCTCAAAAACCTAACTCAAGAAGGTGTCACAGAGGAGAGCTATGGGCTGAAACACTCCAGGAAGAGAGAGTGAGCTCTGAAGTCAATGTCCTTACATCCCAGACACATGATCTGATTACCATCATCGTAACAGGAGGTTGCAAGAAGTCAGCCGAAAGGAGCTCCTGCAACCCAGCTCTAGCTGTGCTCCAGTTCCACAACACACACCACACGGAAAGAGGCACTGAACCACTTTATGCTACTAGGTGTCTGCAGCACTTCTTGTAGGATAATTGCCAACTTAGTGTGAAACAAGCTTTGGATCCTGTTGCTGGGTAGTGCTGTCTCCTCAAGCACTGTAAACGCAAGTGTTAAGGTTATGAACTCCATCAAAGTACAAAAAATTAGATGTCGCAATGTTCACGCCTAGTCCTTTCATTCTCTGAACCTTAAAAAGGAACACAAACAGAAACTTGGCTGCTACCCTCAGATATTTTTCCTATGCTGACTTATCCCAGCTATCTCCTCAAGGCACCTTTACCTTGATTTTCTTTTTCCCAGCTTTGCATTTTTTCAGGTTAAATTCCACATACCAGTGCAAACATCCTTTCCTTCCAAAAGCCTTCCTCTTCTTTACTCTCCAATGCCTTTTTCTTTGATGTCTTTGCTTCCTTGTGCTCTTTCTTCCAAACTGGACAGAGCTAGCAGTGTTAAATATATAAGCATGTCACTCTATTACCCACCCCTACCCTAAATAATTGCAACATATTTTTTATCATCACCTGGACTCAGTGATCAATCCCAGCATCTAAAAACTCAGTCCAATACCTCCTATCTTACACAGTGATGTCTCATGGAGCACTGAATCCCTGTACTCTTTAATTTGAACATACTCAAATTTCATCTTTTATTTCTCAAACTCCCTTTTTAAAATCTTTTATTTAATGAAGTAAAGAATTTGTGTCCAGGTATATTTGCCTTTCTGGTAGTGATAATCAGTTGCTACAAGTGCTCCCTGAAGCTGATAGGTACTTCTTCCTCTATTATCCCCCTTTAAAAGGCTGGGATGCATCAATGTCTCCTCTTAACTTCTCTGGTACTCTCCATAGCCAGCTTAATTTTTCTGGATGATTTCATTCTTTTAACATCTGTTTTTCAAAATAGGGTGTAAACAACAAGCTTTTAAAATAGTTATTTATCTAGGTGGGTTTAGTCAATTGTTTGATTTCCTGGTAGCCTTTGGAGTTAATGACTTTTTTTTTTAAATTTCTGTCCTTGAAAATTCACACTGTGACAGACTTTACATCTCTCCCTAATGAATACTGAGGTACAAGTAGTAATTCCTTTACCCAGCAATATCCCCCTTTTTGTCAAGGTAGCCTCCCTGTTGCTCAGGAAGATGATGGCTGTCTCCCCAGCTGACCTTTGCCTTGCCATATACCAAATTTATAAAAACTTTCATCGTGTTCACATCTTTTCCCTCCTTTTCCTCCCTCAGCTTTTTCTGACAATTTTCTTGCATTCTTCTTTCACAATTGGCTCTTCTACCCACTCCTGCAGTGCTGACCCTGCTGATTTATAGGTCTCATTTTCTTCTCCATTTATTGCTCTTTTTGTTTCCCCAGTCAGCCACAGTGGTCATCTCTATTTCAAGAAGAATTATTTCTCAATGGTATACAGATTTCTTGATTTCCATCGACTATACCTTTGATATTTTCCCACTGTGTCTTACCTTTTCACTACTTTTTGCCGTTTGTTTAAGAAAACATATGCCCCTCTTAGTGTCTTATGAGGGTTCAAAGCTTTTGCACTTCTAATTTTGGGGAGTCACATGTTCCTGATTTCAGAACTCATGAAGTTTGGCCTGTGTTTTCATATCCTTTTCTGTTAGCTCTTTTGCATGACACATGGTGTATCTGGACAGGTGCCAAGTGCCTTAATGCCAGCCCACAGCTTTAACTTTATATTCATAGTCTTTGCTATACTTTCCATACAGCCTATAAATGCTTCCCAGACATGAACACACTTGTTTTCACACCACTCTATGAGTAAAGAAAGTGTTATTATTTACATTTTGTGAAGAGGGAAACCAGGGTACTGAAGTTATGATCCACATTTTTGAATGAACCTAAGTGCCTAATTCAGTTGAAAAGAAAAACATTTTCTTAATTAAGTTGTTACTTTTTTGTTTTTCTCAGAAGCCCAGCTGCTTTCCTCTGAGGAGCTTCCTATTTTTTAACACTTTCTGGTTCCCTTGTCCCACACACAAGTCCAGCCTCCACTAGCACCATTTTGTTCATTCCTCCTGCCCACATAATTCTCTCTCAATTTTCCCATTTCCTTTCACAGATCCTTAATGTATATATACCTCACACAGCTAAACGCTGGGCCAGCCTGCAGCCAGCATCACTTCCAGCAAGGCATCCTCTAGACTCTGATAGCAAGGGTTTATTCAGCTTGCTTTGTTTTCCCACACCACCTAAAGCATAGAGAACACAAATATGACCCATTTGCTTTGTAGTGATTTAAAAAATTTAATTCCTCAATGGTGGGAATTTCTTTCCTACAGAGGTGCAAAAAATGAGGAGACAAACCTCTTGAAAACTCAATCCCCAGCAGATGTAAGAGGCAGTAGCTGCTGTAAGCCCCAAGCCCCCAGCTCCATTGCCAGCTGCTCCTGGAAGATCATAAGAATTGAAGACTCTCATACTTCCCCTGCTGAAAACTGACAGAACCATATCTGCCCAGACAGATACAAAATGATGGTGGGTTACAAAACCGATGTTCCCACCACCTCTCCACCATTTCCCCAGCTTTTGCTCTCCCCCTTGCTCGCTGAAGATACATGCTTTCTGACAAAATGGCCTGAAGGAGAAACCCACCCTGGCTGTGGCTGCGGGTGCAAGGGCTGCAGGCTGTGCTGGCTGACCAAACCCCTGAGGTCAGGGTACAGACTGTTCCTGGTGGCTTTCTCATCCACAGCTCCACAAAGGATTTATCAGACAACACATGGGGCAACTTGTGATAGTTACTCTGGACTGAATTTCTCCCAGTCTGTGCTGTTAAAACTGTTTCACACCATAAGATTTTGTCACACGTTTGAACAGGAACCTTGGAACCAGGGATCAGACTGTGCTCTCCTTTTGGTTGGTGAAGGTCAGTCAGCACAGTCAAGGAAAGATTCACTTAGCATGGAGATGTCCATCTGACTGGCTGATGTACTGACCCTGTTGACCACCAGTTTGCTGCACACAGAACCAGCTCCCCAAGCCAGGCCATGGGAAATCCACCCAGATCTCCCAGCATAGCAATCCACCCCTTGAGCCATAGGCTTTTTCTTGCTGTGTCGCGGGTTATTAGCACAGGTGGCATCTAAGTCTCACCTGCAGATGGGAAGAAATGCATTGGTGCTTGGGGGAGGAATTCAGCTGGAGCTCACAGCACTCCGGACAGAGAGCAATGCTCTGCCAACAGGCAGAACAAGGCAGATAAAAGAGAAATTAATGAAGAGAGCAGCAGGAAGTGCCACAGCCCTGCCTTTGCCTACATTGCCAATTGATTGCGAATGATCCTGTTTTATCAGGCACTCAGTAACACACCGCAGTCTCAGCACCAGCAGTTTATGGAACTACCCAGTTTGCTGTTACAATAAGATGCTAATATTTTGAACAGTCAGGTACCCACTACCATAAAATAAAGCTAAGCACTTTAGATCCTGTTTAACAAGCCTGCTATTGAAATCAATGACACATTTGAACAATAAGAACTGCCCTGAAGGTTTTCAAAGCCTGCTGTCCTTATTTTTCATTTCATGAGCAGATTTATTCTTTCCAGGAGGGCACCTTCTGTTTGAAAGGCTGCAGGACCAAAAGCACAAAAACAAGAACATAGATTGGTTTGTAACAAGCACAAGCCAATAGTGTCCAACAAGTCACTTCGTCTTTCCCTACCTCAGCTTCTTCAGCTTGCTGAGAGTCAGATAGAAACACAGAAATGGCCTTTTCTAGTGCTCAAGCGCTTTGTGACTTGTGGATGGATGGAAATACACTATTAAAGGTTACAGAGAATTATTCTTAAATGGGCTCTAGTGATGTTCATTTACACAATGTAGACTGGATAAAACAATTTCAGATAAAACATATATCAAAAACATTTAAGCAAGAGCATCTGTCACAACCTACAATATAGAATTCTGTGAGAGGTGAGAAAGAGAAAATGGGAGCTGTATAATTGCAGGCAGGAAAGGACAATGGGGAAATAATGACAAATCAAATATAGCAACTTTTTCTCCCTCAAACGACACTTCTCATCAGCTAGCTGATGTCAAAGGAAAAAGGAAAAAATCTCCTGTGATTTTTGTCTATTAGTTTTTGCTTCACATACTTGCCATGCTCTGGAGCTGCGGCTGCAAGAAAGCCCAGCTCTGCCACTCTCAGCTAATAGGTTTGATTGTTCTCTCTGAAATTATACTCACAGATACTGACCTGTGAGTCAATCTGCCACTCAGCTTCACACTGCAAAGACAGGCCCCCAGATAAGGCGGCGGGTGAGCGACATGTGCAGACCTACAGCCCACAGCAGAGCGCGGCCACCCCTCACTGCTGCCTCTCCACTCACCTTACAGTCCTGATGGTGAGATAAGTCACTGTGATCCACAAAGTACTGGTGTTTAGTATACAGTATTTATATTTTATGAATGTTAACAAGCAAGAAGCCCTGCACAACTGAGCAGTTACAAGCTCAAAAGGCTTTGTGAGATATTTTCTCTAAGGGCTCATTAATGTGGTCTTTTAATGGAGTACTTGCATATCTGAATCTTTAACTGTAGCTATAAATAGAGTTTATAAGCACTTGACAGTGTGTGGCAAAGCTGTGTTAGCAGTGCTTGCCCTGCTTTTTTTCCAAGTTCCATTTGCAAAAGATATTTAAGAGAGGGAATTTAAACATTTTCCAAAATGTAAACTTGTATACATCCTAATAATGCTGCATAGTCCATTTCCCCTGAGTCTAATGCATTTGGCACATTCCCTCAATTAACAGAGCATCACAACACCTCCACAAAACAACTAGTATTCACATGATACTGAAGGGAAAATTAGGGCATAAAGAGGTCAAGCTACAACCCAACTGTCCAGCAACAAGTAAACAGGGGAGCAGGGGCAGGAACCAAGGAGCTCTAATTACCTGCCCTAATCATTAAATCCAGAGAGACAAGTTCTGTCACTATTTTCACTGATGCTGAAGTAGAGTCTCTCCAGGCAGGCAAGCCACTGGCACTGACTGATGTAGCAAACAGCAGGATTTACCCTTCCATACTGGGTTCCCTTGCCCAGCAAAACACTCACACTATGTTGACCATGTGGCTTTTTCCCCTTTTTTGATGGTCGGTTTAGAGTGATGGCACTTTCAGCTCACTAGCCCACCTGATGCAACCTTACATGGTTTTTCAACCTTAGTGAAGAACCAACAGAATTACCCAGCTTAATGGACTATACAGGAGTGCTGGTTTACGATGATACAATAAAAGCTGCTGGAGAATCACAGCTTTTAATAAATCACCATATAGTATTATCCATAAAATTGCCATTTCCATGCACTGCAGTGCTTGTATCAGCTCTCCTGTTTTGCCTGGCCACCTGGGGCTGTGCACAGGTAACACACCAGCACCATGTACAGGCTGCTGCCCCATGCAAAGTGGCAACCACAGGTCAAGCATGGCAAATTCGAGGGGCTAGTTTCTGAAATGCCAGTGACTTGAAGCATCCAGCACACCCCAAGGAATCCACAAGGTGTAAATAAGTCTTTTTTTTAACCTATTAGGTTTTTTGAACACTTGGACAGAATTTACGTGCATTTACCAGGGTGTGGGCCCTGAGCAAATAGACATCGAGTCCCTTTAAGATAATTACAAGGCATGTGTTGTCCTTTCAGGCTGACATCTACTGTGGGTCATTATTCGGATTTTACACTAGCAATTCTGAATTGCTTCTATTTTTGATTCACCTCTAATGCAGCTGCAATTGAGTTTTCCGCATGCATACATTCTGAATTTATTTTAACTGTGCTCAGTGTTTAGAAGGTAAGCGAGGATGCTGTTAGCTACCAGTCTGCATCTAAGAGTGATCCCTTATTGCTTTCTGGTTTGGTTCAGACATGTGAGAGAGTATGTTATCTTGTAATGAGACTGTCATGGGCTACATTGTTTGAGGCAGCCTGTTGTCAAATTGTTACTTTTATCTAGAAGAGGGGGGAAAAAAATCAACCAGAATAATTTATAGCTTTAAAACACTGATTTTTCTGTTAGCATGTTTTAGATGCTTTAACACCATTAAACTACTGTAAACCAAAACACAATTAAATATTTAAGCAGTATTCTCTTTCTTACACAGGGCTAAGTATCTATCTGTCTTGTATAACAGTTGCAAGCACTTAATGTCTCTTCAGCACTGTGGTGTCCCACAGCACATACTCAGGATCAGTACCTCCTGGAGAACCATGTGCAAGCTTCCCAGTATTGTTTGAGAGGTAGATCTAAAAGCCCCATCCCTTCTGTTAGCAGCAAAAGCACTCCTCCTCAGTCACTCATGTCCACCTGCTACAGGAACATGTATTTTTCTCTGCTTCTTAGTTAATTTGCATCTTGTACGTTTTTCCCCTTGACCACTTTTCCTTGCCTTGACCTTCTGCCCCTGCTGCCTTTCTCCTCCCATGCACTACTGACCTCCTCCTGGAACATTTGTTCCTTTTCTCATTGTGGTTTTTTTTCACCTTCCTCCTCTCAATCCTTCAGCCCTTTGACATTGAGCACTTCCTCCTATGCTCATGTTGCCTCTTCAGCACTTCCCTGCAAACCTTAATTTCAGAGGAGCTCAGCTCCATTTTTCCTGCTTGAAATGGCCTCTGTCCCTGCCCAGAGGCATTTCTGAGCAAATGCTGGTGTGCTGAGCTAAACTCCACAGAAAGAAGAGGAGGGGACAGGCTGGGACCAGGTGGCCAGATCAGAGCAGCAGTTGCTGAGAGAACAGATTATTTCTGCTGCCTCTCCATGGCTAGCAGGGAGACCATTCTCGGAGGCATAATTAGTCAAGACATTTTTGCCCAGCTGCAGGTCAGTTTGGATCCATCCCTTGAAACAACAGCTGTATATTTCTCTTTTGGCACTAAGAAGTTGTCCATAGTAGGACTTTCCTCCTGGAACCCAAACACTCCATTAGATGGGGGGACAAAGCCTAACTCACAGGGTCTATGTACCAGCCACATTTTCCACAGCACATACTGCTGCTTCTGTAGTCTGGCGTTCAAAATGCTGCTGTAATTGTTGACTCAGCAGCAGTAGATCATCAAATATCAGCAAATATAGGGCTAAGCTAAAAAAAAAAAAGAAAGAAAAAAGTGTAACCAACTAGGAAGGCTTGTTCTTCCCTTCTGCACACAACTGTAAATGGGGGTTAGTGAGGCAGTGGAGTGTGGGAAACAGACCAGACTATGAGATATGGAAAGAGCAAACTCTGATTGTGGACCTCAGAGAAGGACAATGCTGGGAAACACCCTGAATTTTACCAGCCACATACATGAGAGACTTGTTGGAGTTTTAAAGTTAGTGTTTTACTTGTACAGTTTTCAGTTCAGAAAGTTTTCTGTATCACCTCTCCCTGCATTATCACCTTCCTGCAGTGTCATCACCACCCTTCCCTGTCCTCCCTGGAGGCTTTTGTTCTCCAAATGAGTCATCACACACTAGTTAGGCACAGGCATTGTTTCTCCCTGGGCAGCTGCTGGCACTTGCCCAGGCTTGCTCCTACCCCAGTCCTGGACAGGCTGGGGCTGGCTCTGTGCCAGGACCCCCTGCCTCGTGTCCCCGGAGCAGCCTGGGGCAGCATGGCATCACTCCTTCTTCCACCCTGTCCTAACCCTATTGGTTATCTCACCCATCTATCCCCAGTCCCTGGTTTTCTATTGGCTGTGGTTCCTGTCATTTTTCCAAGGGCTAGTCAGCACCTCAAGCCCTCCCTTCTGCCCAATCCTTTCCTACCACCTTCCCTTCGGGATGTCATAAAAGCCTCACGAATTTTGCAATATAACAGTTTTCACCACTCACCCCCAGACTGAAAAATCTGTGTCTCAGCACTCCCCAGCTCCAGAGGACAGGCAGTAACAGCTCCCCTCTCCCCAATGCCACATTAGTGGAGAACACAAGATAAGATGGGAAAGGGAAGAGGGCTCTGTTTTTTGCCCACAAGGGGTAGGTCTCATTTTACTGGAAGAGAAGCTGGGACCAAAATTACAGAAAATGGTCTAGGATCCAGCCTCAGGCCGTGAGGGCAAACACTATGGCAGGGCTTGCACCATAGGCTGAGCTCTCATTAGCTCTGCCTCAGGATGTCCACATCCATATAGGATACCTCTCCAGCACATTCCACCCTGCAACACACTTGCTCTCAGCTCAGCAAGCAAAGCCTGCAACCAGTCGCATTTGGACTCCCATATGAGATTTAAAATTTGAGGTTTGGCCTATTAATCTTGTTCTGGAGAGCCTCCTCTTCCAGATGGGCCTGGAGGGAACACTGCCTTTGTATCCATGAAATTTTGGCAGAAGGAGTTGTGCCAATTGGGAAGGTGCTGACACAAATTTACTCTAGCAGAAACAAGAACTGCTGAGGTGGTCCCTACCATCTCCCTGCCTGTGCATGGGCAATTATGTCCTTCCCCTCACTGAGGAGGGTGTCATAGTTACAAGGTTATAGTCAGTCTTATACTAGAGTTATTTTCATCTTGCTTCAACTTTAATTCATATTTGGTCATTTTGTTTTGGTTTGGGTTTTTTCCCCATTTTTGCTATTTGTATTGGGTTTTATAGGAGAAAGTGAGTAAGGCATAAATATACAGTTTAATGTTTCTCTGTTAAATTCCAATTTAAAGGCTATTATCTATTTCACTATAAGCAGCTGCTGCCACAAAGTTTGTTTCTCCTTCCCCCACAACTTAATTTCTTCCACAACTTCCATTTTAACCATGCTTACCTGTAAGATGAAGTGGGTTGACCCCAGTGTGCCACACCCCCCATCTCACAACCCTTCCCTGCGGGCAGGGAAGCACAGCCCTTACACCCCTCCCCCCCTCTCCATCCCAGGGGTGCGGTCCCTGCCCCACTCCCTTCCCAAACACCTTGGGGCATCAGCCACCCCTGTTTTTTGTTGATATGTTATTTTCCTCCCTCAGGCATGGCATCAGATGGGCAGCTTATGGCAGAATACACTTGGACATCACGTGCTGAAGGCAAGATGGGTTTTTGCAGGCACATGGTGAGGAGGTCTCAAAAGGAGGCTGGGTACTATATGCAGCAGGAAAGCTAGGCAGCTGCAAAGCCCAGAGTGCAAACCCTCTATATGTGCATTTACAGTATTCGGTTTACTGCAGTTTTACTGGGCATTTATTAAAATAAGTAAAGAGATGTAAAGTTCACAGTAAAAAAGAAATGCCTTTCATTGCAATTTCATTATTCTTATTATTGTCTGATAGCAGCAGTTTTCTGTAAGTTCTTAAACAAATAGAAAAGAAACACAGATTTTTAACCTTAGCCAGTGTTTAAAGAAAGGTGTACAGTATTTTTTTATCAAACCACGAGATGTCAGGGACAGAGCTCTCCAGATTTCTGGCATTTTCTGTAGAAAGTGATTTAGACAGAAAACTGCAGGTTGAGAGCTAATGAGTAAAACACATTAAAAGTGCATGAACCAAAGTGACATGAAGAAGACAACTGAAAAGTCCCCACAGCTGTAAGATGGAGATCTGGTTACATGCACATACAGCCCTTCTAAAGCACTGTTTCAGGTATAAGAAAAAATATACTGGAGAAACCCCCCTATGCAATCTACTGTACAGCAACAAGCTTAACATAATCTCAGGAGTCAGCTCTTGCTCTTCTTTTTGATATAAGAAGTCCCTTTGACTTTATTAAGGCCAATCTGAAAGCTGGAATGGGCAATGTTTAGCTGCAATTCTGGCTCTGCATAGCCAGAGCCAGCTCAGTCCATGCTGAACTGAAACCATAGCAATCACACGGCACCTCTTCCCCCTTTTCCTCTCATTGAGACTGAGAGGCAAGGAGGAGGTCTGGCACCAGATCGGCATCAGCAGTTGTTAGGGCAAGTGACTGGGTTTCACCCTCTGCTCTAGCACACATTTTCTGTGTGACTGCAGTTTGCTCAGCTAAAAGCAGAAATAGCAACACTTCCGACTGCAGCAGCACTTCGGGTTTCAGCTGTTTTTTTGGCTGTCCCTGGGGAGATGCCAGCCCCCAGGATGAGGGCTCTGTGGTGGTCCACCCTGCCCACTGTAGCACTCCACCACATCCACTGAGGAGCCAAAGAGAAAGTGGTCCTTTGCCAAGCCTTAAAAGTGAGTGGTCACAGTTCTTCCCCAGTCTCTCTCTATTTGCAGCATATACATCATTCCTGCCCTTGCCTGGAGCAAAGCTAGTCCAAAGAAGAAGCAGAGGCATCTCCCTTGAAAAAAATATCACTGCGTTCAACTCCTTGCCCTGCTGCTGCTTCATCCTCTTCCTCCCAACCACCAAGCCTAGCTGATGCCAGTTGCCAGCTGCTTTTCTTGGCTGCAGCAACCATCTGTTGTGGAAGGAAGGAAGCAGATGTGCAGAGACTTTGGCAGCTCAGTGCACACTGGGCACAGGGAGCATCTGCTTTTGCCAGGAGCAGGCTGGTCGGTGCTGCAGAACTGGGCTCACCATGTGCCCAGAAACCACCAGGGCCGCACACAGCTAGGCAAGGTGGCCACTAAACACCCCCACTGGCAGTGGGAAACGTCCTTCCACTGACTTCCCCAGGGGCCACAGCTTTGGGAGCATGTCCCACTCATGATTCACATGCCCAGCTCCAAGTTAGTGGAGACCAGCACACAGCTCATTTCACCCCATCCCCAGACAAGTTTGCAGACCTTCCTGCACCTCAGTGGCAGCATCTGCCCTTTGAGGAACATTTATGAGAAACAGGAGCTTTCCTGAGTCTTAAGAATGGCAAATACACGTGTACACATGGACCAGGTAGCCCAGGAGCATCAGCACCATGGTTTCACAGGAGGGAGGGGGAAACAAATGTCATGAAATATCTCAGGCAGAGCAAATGAAATTTCTCTACATGATTTTAAGGAAAACGTTTAAGTTTTCGTGAGAAAATTGAAACTGAAATTGGAAATTAAAAACTGTTGTTTGTACAACTGCCTTTCTATTGATCAAATTTAGAAAACAGCCCTGAGTGAGGGCTGTGAAGAAACCAATCACACACTCAACACGCCATCCATCTTCATTCCCCAAACATAATTACAGCAATATGGGGGACATGAAAATACAGTGCAATGCTTCACAATGGTAATGAAGAGCTGAGAATACTATGGGTATGAAGGGAAGGTGCTAAGCAGAGACAATAGAACCATCTTCCTGAGGAGCTGAAAAATGCTCATGGAGTAAAAGCCTTAAAAAAAGTCCCACTGAAAATAGAGGAATACTATTTTTTTTGTCTTCAAAGAGAAAAAACTCACCATTATAATAGGTATGATAAAACACTGCAGAGCTCTCAACTGCCCATTTTTCCTACTTCATGTGGTACCAAAATTGTCTCATAATTAAAAACTGCTATAACACAAATGACAAAAATCAATCCTGCACTACGTCAGTAACAAAATCACTGACAAAACAGTCTTATCAAGTTAATTTAGGCTCTTATTGTCATTACTGGATTTAAGTAGGAGGATCTATCCCCTAAAGAAGGCCAGAGCACTGTTACACAGATTTATATATACACACACACACGTATGTAGAATTTAAAAGCAAATAGTCTGAATTTACTAACTTAAATTTATTTTTGTGATAAGGATTTATTTTTTTCCTTCTACTGATAAGGAAAAAAACCCCTTATTAATGAGGCCTCAGTAGTAGTAGTTACACTGCTGCTGCTACACTGTGAGAGATATACACTTTTTTTATTTCAGGTAGGGTTTAACTGCTTTGTAGATCCATAACAATATTTCACAGAGAAAGCTTTATTCAATTGGAGCTCCTAAACCTCCTTTGTGAAATGTTGTGGTATTTTGTCTGATATGTGGCCTTTGCTATGCATGTGACTCTGGCAGGTTTCTAAGCATACAAGTTCAAGAGCTTCATTTTCCAGGTATTTTTTCAATCAATTAAGCTCACTGGTAAGACTACATGCACTACAGAAAGGAGGAAAAAGAATAATACCCGCTAACTCTTCCTTCTGCAGAAGCAGCTGGATTTGCTGCCGTTGTCTCTGCAGAGCAGACCGGATGGTGGCTTTGCCCACTTGCAGGTTCACAGCCCTGGAATGTTTCTGGTGGGTTTTTCCTCCTTCATTCTTGCGATGCGGGGGATTCCTATCAAAACTATCATCACCCTCACAACACAAGCCATCCCCCAGCCTTTGAATACAGACAGCTGCTGAGCTACAGAAAACATAGCTGTGCCTCTACAGAATTCTTCACAGAGGGCTTTTTTCCTTAATGTTGCATTTTAACGTGCTTATACACCCAGTCCCTATGGGGGAGGGAACACAAGGCCTTTTAAAGGCAATCTTTCAGAATGCTCCAATTGTGCCCTTAATTGCATCTAAGTACACGTGGGCTCAGCTCTATGTGGACATAGTTTTAGCTGTAGGTTGGTTTCAAGCAAGCCACACATTTTATACCAAAGCAACACATAGAAGCACACACAGAAGAAGACAGCTTTAATTTAGTCACATTACTCCTGTAAGTAATAATGCATAGCAAACAATAATTGGATGCAAGAAGTCTAGAGCAGATGTTTACTTTGATTCTTAAGGCAGTGCAGTAGCAATTTCTTCCTTTGTAACAGACATAGATGATTCAGTGTTAATAAAAAAAAAGTTTCAGCCACAGAGTTCTTCCAGTAAATAGCTGAGGAAAAATTCACACTGTGAAATGTGGGGCTAAGTGAGGACTTCCAAGTATTTCCCCTTACTGCACTAAGAGCATTTCGAAAGGGATCTGGGGGTTATCTTTGGACTTACAGTAGTTGATTTAAAGTACTATTTCTGCTAGAAACTATTCTTTTTCTTTCCTTCCCCCTCCTCTCTCTGAAAGAATTTAGTTGCTTTCCAAAGAGGTGGAGAATTGCAGACCACCCTCAGGGTCTCTTGCCCAGCACATGCTGGGGATCAGACTTGCTCCCAGCCTGGGACAACACCATCAACAGCAGCTGCTCTGGCCCCTGCAGTAAAAGGGGAAGAGGCTTGGCAGGTTGTGCTGCTGGCTAGGAGGAGCCAGACACAGCTCTGTGATGCCAGACAACATCCTAGCTGTGATGGTGACAATATCCCATCCATGGGGGCAGGATGTTGCTATGGGTACACTGGGGCAGACATGGCTGTGCCCGGAGGAGAAGGCAGTTGAACATGTGCTGTGTCCCCAGCAGCAGCTCCAAGTGTGCCTCGAAAGTCACAAAGGAAGCGAGAGAAGTCCCAGGCTACTCCACATGGCAGCACTGAGGCACCTGTTCAGCCCTCCATATAAGCAGAGCCTAGAAAGCTCCACAACACAAAACCTGTAAAAATCCCAGTCACAGAATGAACCCAGGATGTAGCTGGGGGACCAGGGAGTCAGGGGGTTGGGATGTGCAGCTGCAGTGGCCCAAAAAGCTCAACAAATGGCAGTCCCTCAACGCTCACAAGCCCAGAGCTTCCCACCATTTGCTCTCATTCCTGTCCCACACCTGCAGCAGAGCTGATGTTTTTCTCCCAATACACTGAAGGATTATGCAAGAGGAGAACAGAGGAGGACTTATTCCAGAGATGTTTTGCCTCAGCTGCTGCCCAGGGACACAAGTTCCCCAAAACTCACATTTTCCAAAATGTAAACTGCAGAAGAAAAGCCTTTGCCGGAATTGCTGTTCAAT
The DNA here is from genome assembly GCA_026770055.1 of Myrmophylax atrothorax. Taxonomy (NCBI): domain Eukaryota; kingdom Metazoa; phylum Chordata; class Aves; order Passeriformes; family Thamnophilidae; genus Myrmophylax; species Myrmophylax atrothorax. Next base: position 38,171,498 of record JAOXXN010000446.1, on the reverse strand, counting down.
CCTGGTCTCTTCTCATCAGCTGCCCCCCGGCCTGCCCAGCATCCTTACCATCTCTTCCAGCTCAGCACAACACCACAGGGACCCAGGAGAAGCGGGAAGCAAAAACATGCAAAAATGAAGTAATTGGACTAATGCATGAGATGGAGATGGCCAGATGCAGGGATATCATTCCCTGCTTCTAGGGCTGGAGTTAGGTAAGCCAAGCTGCTTTGCACTAATTGCTCCTTAGGGAAGGGCTTTGGAATTACACCCAGAAAACAAAAACTGAAATCTGATACAAAATTGGATGGACCACACATTTAAAGCCCTGATTAATGCAATAGTGTGCAAGATGAGGTAGATGCTTTGTCAGACATTAATTTTGCCTGCCTATATTCAGTTGGCCTCAGCCTCCCACACTGTTGGACAGGCCATGCTTGTGATGTGAAGACTGCTTGAGCTTTCTGATGCATTTTGAGGAGTTTGTGCACAGGCTTTCTTTGACCATTTGACCCATATTAGAGAGCAATGATTTCAATGCTAGGTCAGTATGACTCCATGGCAGTCACAGAGCTGCAGTGGTTATGAATGCCAGTGACTGCAACACTAATTGCAGAGCAGTATGCTACCAAGTTGTGTATCATATGGCTACAGAGGTGGAAGGGGTGCAGAGATGAGACCCAAGATCAACATGTTCCCACAGTGCTGCAGAGCAAACTGCAGTGGCAGGCTGGTGTGCAGCTGATCCCATTCTGCCTTCTAACAGCCTCAAACTCAGATTTATTTTTTTTTCAAAACCATTATGCTGATGCAGATGAACACAGGAAGTTTAGATTGCTGAGATCACTTAATGAACTAAGGGTGTTTCATAGTCTTTTCTAAAGACTGGCATACAAGCCCCAAAACTTTACTACTCTGTTGAGGTGCTCCCTTTCTTCTGATTACCTCAGTGCATTAACCCACCCTCACCAAGGCAAAGTAAGCAGGCTGGGATTTAACTTCTCCTTTCAGGATTTGAAAAGCACCAGGATTAGTTCCCATTTCATCCCCTCTCACCCCATGCCCCCAGCAGCCAGGTTCAGCAGACCACAGCAGATGCAGAGGGTTCCTGTGCACATGGACACCCACAGCAGCAGCAGAGAGGGTACAGTCCCAAAAATCCCCCTAGTAATGCCAAACAGCTGTGCCCTGAGCTTCCTCCTCCATGAAGGTGCCCATTCCTCTGTAGCTTAAGGATTTCACTCTGTGGGAGGGACTCCATTAGCAGCTCTGTTAGCAAAAAGTCCAAGCAGCCCCCTCCTCTCCACTGGAAGAGGGGAACTCTGGGCACACAGCTGGCTGGTGAGTGCCACAGCAGGGGGGCCAAGAGCAGGTGCTCCTGCTGCTAAAGGGGAAGCCCAGAGAGGTGAGCACCCTGGGCACACTGACCCTGTCCTGCTGCACACACAGCCTGTATCACAAGCTCAGGGAGTTATGAGCCAATGGTTTGTGAGAGCTGCTTAGCTTGCTACTGAATGTTGCTGAAAAATAAGAGCATTTGTGGCATCACAAATGGGACATAAAGCGCAAAACTGACTGCAAGCTTCCCAAGAAACATACTCTTTCCTCCCCGAGGCTGCAGTTTGCTGCTTCAGTTCAGGCAGGCTTCCACCCACCTCACCAGAAGCCACCACACACTGTCCCAAGGAGGGGAGAGCCCCACCAGCATGCCTAGCAATTCCAGCTGGGGTAAGAACAAGAACAGCAAAGATATGCCCCACCACACACACTCCCCTTCCCTCCCCTCACATGCCGGAAGGATTATGGGGCCAAAGCAGGGAACTTTTTGTCCTGCCAGGGCATAAACCTTCCTCTCCCGGTCTCCAGGAGGCACAAAGCAGCTCTGAGAGGTTGCAAGCAGACAGGCTTTATATGGAGTTCCCACAAACATCACTGCTTTTATTTAAGACAGAAAACACAGGATGTTACAGATGAGTGGAAAAATGTGATGTGCCCCACTGCCTGCAGAGCCCCTCAGACAGGAGAATGCTTTTCTGGAAGTCAGAGGGTCTCCAGACAGGATTAGAAAAGCACATAGTGTCTGCTCTAACTTTTTATTTTTGCCCTGCTTGGCTGCAGCTACACCTCCCTGCACCCCACGCGCACACCCCCTCCCAGCTAGGGTCCCATACCTTCCCTCCCACTTACAGCTTCCCACAGCCCCTTTTGTATTTGACTCTTGGGAGGCCCTTTTCAAGCTTTTTTGGCAGCTCCATCTCTTTGAAACACTGGAAAGCTACCAGTGAGAGGCCTGGCTCCAGCTCCCTGCCACCACTGCTGGCAGCAGCTTGCCTTGCCCTCTGCCAAGCTCTGCCCCTCCGGAGGAGCCCGTGAGCAGCTCCAGGCAAAGCTGGGCAGGAGCTGCAGCCACCCCCACTCCTGCTCACACGGGCAAGTCATAGCATTCCGTGGCTCAACAGTTTACACAGTGACTGTTTTACAACACCTGCCAGCACTCTCAAAGTGCCAGAGTTCCCCAAACTATGACACCTGTTACAGAATTCCCTTACACAGCTTTGGGGAGGAATCATCAAAAAGATTTTATTTAATTCCTCTTTTGGTGATCACACAAGACAAAGGCAGCCACAGGTAGATTTTTGGGTTTTTTTTGCCCCACTGTTACCATATGCTTTTTATTCTTCAAGCTAAGCAGCTACCAGACAACATATCTAACAGGTTTATCAAGATAAACTGGAGATATCTCAAACATTTAATTTCAGGAAACCAGCACTGACAACTTACTTAACTGTCCACACATTTGTCCACTACTGCTCCTTACCTTGCAATCACTGGAGAGATAGAAAGCAGCAGAAGACCTCAGAGTGAGGCACAAACCACATTACTCATGTAAAACCAAGTTAGCCTCAATTCCACTACGCTTAATTTATACCCCTTGAAACACCTGGCCCAGAGTGCCTTTTAACTGATTACAATTAGAAACTGTTGATTGGCTTGCCCCTAGTGTCAGCGACCACAATTACATGATCTGGTAAAAAGAGGCAGTTACCATTTTTTAACCATAATTCCATTTTTTGAGCATAGTAAAATAACTAAGCAGTGTATTGAATGACATAGTATTACTCATATGCTTAAGCACCTGAGTCCTTGATCTTGTGCTTTATAAAGTGCTCTGAGCTGTGCTGTAATTGCCTATAAATATGCTGCTGATCATGCTTAAAGGGACACTGTCAAGGTTGGAAGACCTACAGTTTGACTTAGTAAAATGACATGTTAAAACAGTTTAATCCCAGTGTTCCTAAATTACCTACCTATGGTTTTTATCATGCTTCTTTTTATCAGTCCTGCTCCTAGAAATAATAAGGTTATGGGAGAATGTTCACTTTTAAAGCAATGGACCAGGCACAGAAATAGTGTGATAGAGGCAAATGTTCCCATCCTGAACATGCAAATAAAAGCAATTTGCTTTAAAACCTATTTTTCCTGATGTGAATGGGCATGACCTCTATTGCCCTTATGGTTTGCCATAAGGTCACCCCTTGTTGAACCAGTCTCGTGAAAGAAATCTTCAAGAAAGAGCACAGGGCTGAGGGGATCAGGTCTGGGCAAGTCTGCAGCTTCATGAAGTACCCATTTTCCATGGTGTCTTTGTCAGTCAGCAGGGAACAGAATTACAAAACTGTTGAGAAACTTGAAACTTCATCTTATCCTCAGCAGTGCTGTTGGGAATGCAGAGGGGTGATGGGGATGGGGAAACCCAGGGATGAGAGCCCTTTCCTGCACTGTCCCTTCTGTGAGTGGCTCTGTGGCTGGAGCCCAGTGGTGGGGGAACTGAAGCCAGCTATTTAGGAGCTTTTTGATCTCAGGCAAAGAGCAGTACTGGACTTTCTCTTAAGGAAAGAATATGAATAGCTGAGGAGTGAAAGGTGGCCTGGGATTTTTCCTTTTATGAAGGGCTTGGTTTGTTTCCGAGCTGAATAGCTCAGCTCTCTCTGAGCTGCAGTGCTCCAGCACACTCTGTACTCTTAGGAAACCTGCAATGCCACAGTAACCAAACACATAGACACCAGTAAATGAAAAAGTATGCCTCACTGATGCCAGGGACAATGCAAGGCAATGGGGAGAAACTCCTAGCGAAGGCTGTGCTGTAGTGCCAGAGTGGCTGTGTAGAAAGGCACTTTGGAAGAGAAGATGTGGCCTTACCCACCCTGCAGAATTCTGCTAGCCTCTGTGCTGCCAGGTTTGAAGACAAAGTCCTTGAGTTTCCAAAGACACAGGCCTAGAGCCAGGCTTCACCCTTCTTTCAGCCCAGAAGTTGAAGGATTTACAGATACTCTAGATATGAGGCAGCATTTTGGATGTGCTTATCCATCACAGGTGTGTGTTGGACACAGGACAGACATTCTCTGCACCCTAAGGATCTGAGGGAAGCCCTCACAAAACTGTGTAGAACAAAATGCAGAAAGTACAAAAAAAAACAAATAGAGAAGAAAGGTCTCTGGAGCCTGGGAAAAAAGCACACCTCTAGCAGCCATGCCTAAACCGGGGGCTGGTGAGTGCTTGCAGCTGGTGGAATTGCTTGGTGCTGCAGTTTCCCAAAGAGGTGGGAAGAGTAAAATTCTTCACTTCTTTTCAATTACAAGAAAGAGAAGAAAGTCAGAAAAAAATCCTTAGATTGAAGATGCCACAGAACAGAAAAAGGCAATTCTAATGTCAGTCTAACAACAGATATGGCTCAAAGTTTCAGCAGGTGGGAAGGTGCTCCCCACACTTCCAGTAGGCATCCAAGAGAGCAGGGTGGTGTAGGGGCTGTGTCTCTCACTTGGGCAAGCCTTGTAAGGTGTGAATATGGATATGGATAAGCACTTGGAAAAATCTCATGTGTCTAACACCAAAGAGTGCATTTCAGCCTCTAACAGTTACAGAGAAACACTTGAAAGTGCAACTTGCATATATTTTAAGAGCTTCCAGAACCCAGAATAAAAGCAAAATGAGCCCAAAATCTGTACTTGAAAAAAATCTCATGCTTTTTAGGCAAAGCTCCCACCTCTGATTTGTTTTGAGCTGCCTCAATAATTTTAAATTGTTGTCCTTGAGAACTGTAAGACTTGTTCTATTTTTTGTAGTTTTATCCCACAGAAATGTTTAAAAAGCAATACAGTAAATCTCAACAGCCTTTCTTAAATTCCTGATTATATCAGCTCTGTGTTATGGGTATGCAGGGAGAAACTATCCGAGTAGGAAATTGTAAGGGATTCCTGCAACAATAGTTACATTGTTTGCACACATACATACCATAATAACAGAAAAGCAATAGCAACCTTGCAGCTACAAAAAAATACCCAGTGCCCTTTAAAAATGTATGTGTATATTCTATGTTTACCCAGATTAAGTGTTGCTAGGGACAAACACTTTATGTACCCTATATCTTCCATCTGATTTATTCAAGTTTTTTTCTGGGCTTATTTACTTCAAAACTGTGGTTGTGCCTTATGTTCACCGAGAGGAACCCAAGTTCCATGAAAGGTAAACACCTGCAAGCCGAGAACAGGAGTGTGTAAGAAAACTGGATTCACTTTATGACAGTGCTTTATAATGGACAATATAAATTTTCTTGCTGTAATTGGTATATACATTCAACAGTTTTATTGTATGTCAGTGCACATTATTCTGCACAGCTGCTAGAGAGCCATTGCTGAACTGGTGTTTCTCTTCCATGACAAACACCTATTAAGCAGTCAGCATAAACTCTTCTTGTTACAGCCTCTGACATCACCCTCAGGGCAAGCGGACACAGAACAGCAATTGCTGAATCGCGTATGAAAATTATAGTTTTATTGTCTATACAAGTGAAGGTTTAACTCAGATTCCTGCTCGAGTCAGTTCTGTTATAAAGGAGTGATTCTTTCAGGGAACAAACAAGCACAGTACACCATTGTAATCAGAGGAACAGACACTATTTATGTTTTGGAAAGCCTTGTTCACAATAGTGCTAACACTCTAATGCCCCAGAAGCCGCTATTTTAGCAGCTGTAGGGAAAATAAAGCATGACTAACAAGATGCCATACAGAGTCAGATACAGTTTTTTTAGTACACAGATGGAATCATTCCATTTAATATAATTCAGTTTAAAGGCAGGACCAATAAGTGGGAACCATGTATTTAATGTTTATATAAGCATTTTCTCCACCGTAGCGTTCAAAGGCTTCCAGTGTCTCTTGAACGAGAGCTCCGATATTTTCACGCTTCTGCTGGCTGTATTCTATCCCATCGCCCAGATTAACTGGTTAACAAAAGACAAAAAAAAAATTATATTGGAAGTCTTACACTTTGAAATAATGACATAGAAAATTATAATTGCTGGTCAGTCACTGTGCCTCTATTAGAAACTTTGTTCTCTGACATGAAACAGAGCTGGATTTGAAAACAGGATGGGTCTGGTATCTCTTTAAGGCTCTGCTCAGGCTCCAGCTTCATATGCCTTCAAAATTTATGAATGCATTACTTTAGTATCTAAGCAAAAATCCTAATAAAATAATGAAAACATGTTCTTTTATGAGATGGACTCTCTTACACAGTTATTATCATAAAACCATTCCTTCTTTATTTCTAACATTGCTTACTTAAGACAAAATTCTACTGCCAGATGCATAAGCACTTGTCTACAAAACATGACTTAATCTAGACTTGTTATGGTTTGAAATCTGAAACAGGTATTGGTTTGGGATTGCTCCATGTCAGACATCATATTCACATGCTTATGTTGTTTGTGATAGAGGGAATGTCATGTGGCCTAAATGAGATTTCTGGAGTATAACATGGCACTCATTAAATTTCTGCTTCCTGAAAAATGTGTAAAATTAAGCCAATGTCAAAAGGACAAATTATTGCAGCCCCCAGAAGCAGTAACATTTACTGCTGCTTTCTGTAACATGGACTAGCAAGAGTGACACATGATCATGCACACAGAGCATAATTCTTTAAAAGTCAGTGTGAACAACTGCGACAACAAAGTAAGAACAATAAGAAGTAACTTCACCTGCAAAGATGCTGAGGGATTTAAAGGAAGAAAACATAATTCATTTGGTTTTAAAACAATATTCTAAAAAGTATCTGAATATATATTTGCAGACATATATGAAAAATAATTCAGTAGCAGCACAACATACTCAGATGGTGGTACGTACGTATGGTGTAGTGGCCAGGTGGGGCAGCTGTCACACTGCTGTAGAGTAGTCCACATGGAAGCATCAGTGGCCTCGCTGTGGACAGCAGGGACAATGTGCCCATGAGAAACATTTAACATCTCAAACCCTGTTTGCTCATTGACACTCTCAGCAAAAAAAACACTTGTCAAGACAACGCAACCAACTCCTGGGGTAGTGCTGCCTTTCACATTAGGAACATGGCACACACAAGGGCAGATTTTGCTCCCAGTGCTGCCTCCAGAACCCCAGGTCGATGAGACATAGATGTAAAAGTGCACCCATCCTCATAGCCTCTCCTAGATCTAAGCCCAAGGCCCTGGTTTTAAAGCTTATGACTTTGTTACCAGTAAAAACTGAAGAAACATGCTCATGAAAACAGAGCTGGTAAACATGGGTAAAAATCATCCTTTTGCTGAATTTTCCTATAATATATCTGATAGCACTCCAAGTTAATTATGTGTATATCAATTTTTCAAACTGCTTACATATATTTATGTCACTTTGCTTTTTATGAAACGGTTACACAAATACAGATGTGACATACAAGGGCTGTGCTTCTGACTGGAAAGGCAGTAATTTTTTAATGATGATTACTTTTA
>JAOXXN010000446.1:38106084-38119558 GCA_026770055.1 Myrmophylax atrothorax | reverse complement strand
CAATACACTTACATTTCCATAATCAAAAGTGTATGATAAGACATTTCTGTGAGATCAATCAAAGCTCGAGTATGGGATTTTTGCAAACCTATTCTGAAACTGCTTTGCAGTCAGCACCAGAAACGTTAAAATACATGCGGAAGCTTTACATGTCTAGCCCAGAACTACAAAATTTGAAGAAAAAAATTTTCTGTATTTCATTGTAAATATCCATTATGTTTTAGTTAGCAATAATAAGAAAACCACTCATCACAATAATAAACAACTAAGGAAGAAGAACTTTACTCCAGTGATGTACTAAATGATATGCTGTGAAAAAGTAATAGAAATACCTTGCCTGGTAAAAAAAAATTAGAAAGTACAGCAACAATAAGGCAATGAGAAGAGGAGGCTCTCCTATTTTAAAGACGTGCTGTGGATTGACTCCTGAAAGCCCAAGTTAATATTTACTAACTCTAAGCACATTCAATAGCTTCAGATTTCTTTTCTTTTAGTGGGGCCACTGCTCCTGTAGTTTGAAGACAGAGCAAAGCTGTGAATAATGCCTAAGAGCAAAACTAAACCACAAGTAAATGACTTTTTTAATGTGAGACCTTCAACCTCAATTCAAACTCCCCAGAGGCCATCTTTGACTCCTTCTCATGTAATACTCTCACAGGCATCATCTGGGGATAAAGATTCTTCCACAAAGAGACTGATGAAGAAACTGCTGCAGAGAAAGGTGAGCTTACAAGTCTCTCTTGACAGTGGGGAAGGGAAGTTAGGGCAGTGTCACTCAGAATGGCCAATTTAAATAAATGTGCTGTAGGAGCTTAACAGTGACTACAGATAGCAAGGGCAAACTAAATAGCTGTTAAACCAGTCAGTGAAGGCTCCTGCTCAGCCAAAGTAGTGCTCAAAATGAATTAATTTTGGGTATTATGCAACACTTGTTGGACTGCTTGAGATGTATTTGTTAGTGCTTTGTGTTACTGGACCCTTGTACGACTTGTTATGACCCAGTTAAAAAAAAAGTAAGAGTGATTTTACATGGATAAATTACCATTCCTCTCTGTATCATAAGGGAGGCTGAGGGCAAAGGAAAAAAGTCAGATTTTTTACTTAGTGGCTGATACAAGCAGTGCAAGTGTTAAGGTTGTCAGGACTTTCGAAGGAACATCCCAGGGAAGGAATGAAATTAACAACTTTCGTCATAGAAGGTGAATTTTTAGTAACATTTTATTTCTTTTCTGGAGAAAGATTTCCAATCTTTTAAAGTATAATTTGTTTGAGTTTAAATTCTTTTGACATCCATTCTGATATTTTATAATAAGCTAAAGGTCTTGCATGATTTCACAATATATATAGTAATTTTTCAAGTAAAATGTTTATATTTAAAACAGCGCTACTTTCCTCCATTCATACACCCTCTCAAAAGTTGGAACTGAGCATTACAATTTCACAGAAACATGAATTTTTAAACTTATGTTTTTAAACTATTGATATGGCATATATTTTATTCATTTATTATGTCAGTTTACATCCTCCTATCTGTGATGTTGATTTCATATCTCAGCATTCCTATGTTCAAGAGCCCTCCTCATGTGTGGCTTTTGAAAAGCATTCCCCTGCTATTTTCACTGTGACAACATTAGGTGGTTTTTGCCCTTTGTCCAAGTAGTCAAGGAGGCATCCGAGATGGGTTTATTTAATGACTATGAACACAGAAAATAAAAACTAAAAAAAATGCTAGGGACATGATGTCCTGTTAGAGCAGTGATTAGATATTTGCTGGTTCACCTTCAGTTATGGAAGATAACTGAATGGATGCAACTTTCATAATGTATTGAGAGTTACAGCAGATCTTACAGCATAACACAAACATGTCTGTGCACACCATTCATTTATCAAAGCAAAAACTCTATACAAATAAAAGGCATACCATAAAGCTGTAATTGTAAGTGCAACTCTTTAACAAAATGTTTGTATTCTAAAAGTATGTAGCAGTCTTACATAAATTAACTTTCCTATTGAAAGCTACTTTTCTGCTACTAATTTAAACATTAGTATTATTTAGAGTTACTGAACTTCATTTACTAGAATATAATAGAAAACTCTTACCTAAAATATTATTAATTACTCTATTGAATGCTTCATGTCTCATTATTTACTACCTTCATTAAAATCACCACGACTATTGTCATAAGGGAAGGATATCAGAAAAAGTTATAAATATTTATCCCACTGTCTTATCTAGTAACTGAACCTGCAAAGTGTTTATTTGTGAATTAAGACAGACTCTTGCTCTTAACCAGCTGTAAAACAAGCCTGCCTTTCACATCTGCTTCTTCTCAATAAAAAAGACTTATGTCCACTAATAGAGGTTGCATACACTAGAATTCATGAAAAAACATACTTCTTTAAATTGAAAATTAACGTCTCTTTTTCATCCTCTAGTAGCACAAAATACCTATCAAAAGATGATAATCCAAGTGGTTTGATATTAAGTTTAACAACAAAATAAAAAATTAAAATATATTTTTGCATTTTAAAAAAACCCAAACTGGAAATTCTTGATTTGTTCCTCAAATCAGAGATTCACTGTATCATAAGGAATACTTCTGTAGAGAGGCATTTTCTGTTTGTAAAAAGTGACTCTGTACAAATTTATCTCAGTTCAGGAACTCCTACATAGCCCAAGATGACATTAAATATAGCATAGCATATGGGAAGTTATTTTGCTGTTATTATGCATTTGTCATCATATTTATTGATTTGGTATAATATTTTATTTTAAATAAGATCAATACAAAAGATCCTTGTTATCCTTGCCAGGTTCTTGATATTATTTTATAATTATTTTTCTTCCCTTATCTCTCCTGTAGAAGTAAAGACTCACTCATCTGTGAGTGAAGTCAAAGTTCACATTGAGCTGTACAAGACAAAATGAATCCCAGAGTAAAATATCTGTCTCACAATTACAGAATAAATGAAAGTTATATCTGGTTCTTCAGGAAATAGTAGATTTGACACAATGCTAATTCTAGAGATAAATTAGATTGCTAACACAAGTACAAAGAATTTGTCAGAAATTACTACTGTCTTTTAAATAGTGCTCATATTTAAAGTCATGATGACAGGAAAAATGCAGAAGGCAGAGGAAACATTGCTGTAAGAACAGTCATAAAAAAAAAGTTACTTCCATATGTCATTACAAAGCTAGCAGCTGTGTTGATGAAATCACAATTCCTTTTGGTGACATCCATATGGAATGCGGAGCTTTGACATTACACTTCAGTAAAAGCTGTGGTCTGATTTTCTGCATGTATTAGGCAGTTGTCAATTTTATTTGATATTTTATTCCAAAATAAAAATGTTACAGGGCATATATCTACAAGAAATTCAGTTACATTTGGTGTGAAATATGTTGTGGTGGGCTTTGTTCCTGATGTAAAGAAAATTGTCTGAGTCACGAAAATCATAAAGTGATTCAAGTTGGAAAGGACACAAGCAGGTTTCTCATCCACCCTCCTGTTCAAAGTGGGATCAGTTATGAGATCTGATCAGGCTACTCAGATCTTTGTTCTGCTAGGTCTCAAAAAACCACCAAAATTGGAGACTTCAGAGCCCCTGCGGACACTATTTTCTAGTGCTTGCCTGTCCCAAGGATAGCTTCATACAGAAGTTTACAGCAGAAATTACCTGTCTAAAATTTCCACAAACTGACTTGAATTTTCTACTAATTAACTATCAGGCATGTTCTAACTTTTATTGCTATTGTACCCTCTTTGGGACTTCGTTTTTTGAGTGCAAAGCCATGACAACTTTAGAAGTATATTGAGAAAGTAGTTCATGTTTTATACTTCTCGTAGATCTCCTAATCTCTTAATCCTTTAAAGAACTCCACTTCGTGATTCTCCAAGTCTGGGAATGGCCCATTTGCATCACAAGACAAGAAATCTGAAATTATGAAGGTACCCATTGCAGAAGGAATTTTAGCTCATCTAAAGCACACAAATTTTCAGAACTCAGTGGCCCAGCCATTGTCACTGAGAGACAGCAATGGTATATCCTTTTCCCACAGTGTGAGTGAGGAAATGCCCTTGCTTACCAGCCATCTTAACCTGGACATTATGATATAGTCAATGGTTATAATCAAGGTGTATGAATAAAATTATATGCAAGCCATACTAGACAGCCATAATCATTGTTTCTGACTTAATTAAGCTATAGATCATTATATGACATAGTCAGTATAAACAATAAATGGAAAAGAAGTCAGAGATGTTGCTTCCTCCCTATGAATGCCTGTTGCATTTTGAAATAGTAAGAAAAGTCAAGAGGAAAAACAAGGAACTCAGAAAACCAGGGAAGACTAAGAAAAAGCTACAGATCATTTTAATACAGGGTTTAAATATGGGACATAATGTATATCAAAACAGAATCACGTAGAGAACAAGTAGCTGTACATAATAATAATTAATCAAAAATGTTGTGTTTGTGCCTATCTTTATTAGCTACTTCTTGCTGCCATTTATACCAAAACAAGGTGAATAAACACCCTTTATTTTTAAGGTGAAGTGTTTATTTGGTACCATAAAATGGTATAGGGAACAAATAGACTCTAAAGAATAGTAAATAAACTACAACAGGTTGTACCTATTTTGTGGCCTATTATCTTTCCTTAATTGTCCCACCTCATGCTACAAAAGTGAGATTACTAGAATTTCCACTTTAAATTAAATTAAGCTGATGAAGGTGACTGGAAGAGTCTGCCAGTAGTTCTACATATGAATGTACAAACAGCAAAGGCAATGGAATTTTAAAAAGTAGATTAAAGTTTCTGTTTTATGATATATATAGTTCACCTGAACAATAAATGAGCTTGTCAGGGCTCCAGGCGCACTAATGGTCAGGGTTACCTGTGCGGAGTCTCAGTGCTGGCGGGGACTCTGCTGGACAGACCTCAGGCCACTGCTGTCTGTGGCTGTTGGTAGACCCTGTTACCAGCTCTGTCGCTGTGTTTGCATCCTGTATGCGACTGTGCTCACTGGTAAGGGTCACCAGCCTGTGCTGGGGTCACCTTTGGCTCCTGGCTTGTCCCCCCATCCATGGAGCTGTGCTGCTCTTTCTTCTTGACAAAAGTGCAGGTCCAAAATGAGCAAGCACTGCCAGGAGGACTGGTGTCCTTCCAGGTCACAGGAGGGCAGGGTGAAGAAGCCAGACTGCTAATTAATGAGCCAGAGTGACTTTTCTGTCTCTCACCCTAAGCAGGTCTGTTGCCAGCAGTATTAATAGGATTTTAAAAAAACAAATAGTTTGGGTTCACAGGCTAGTGAAGTAAAAGATTTTTGCTCAGAGCTCCTTCTAAGAACTACTTTTAAAAATGAAACTTGCAAGAAGGCTTTTTTTCAGTAAAAGCAGTACTTGTTGGTACAAAAACCTAAAAAAAACCAACCACAAAAAATACCCATTTACGAAACACCTGGATGGTGGAGTGTTTGTCATTCCACAGCTCCACCTAGCTTGACTTTAAACACCTGAGGAGGATTGAATTCCCTGATAACAGAGCATTCAAATCTTGACTACATAGATCTTTCATAAGATCTACCACTGTTGCACTTTCAGTGTCACATAGCAGTGGGAAGTTTAGTGCAGAGAGGTCACAAGATGTTTTGTCAAGCACCCCATCTGGCTTTGGGGAGACGCCATGGCAGGTCGGAATGCTGAGAGCCAGTCTATGCAAGCATTCCCTTCATCGCTGGCATTGCTGGAGCAGCAACCTGTGAGAGCAGTGAGTGTTACAAAGACTATAAATATGGCAGGTATTAGGAGAATAGAGGCTGCTTCAGGATTTGGATGATCATTTAAATGCTACTGAAAAAGCTTTAAAATTAAAGCAACAGGTGTTTTTCATTGCAGAATCAAGGAATAGCAGGCAATATTAATTTTGTCTTTCATTTCAGAGTACCTACTGATTGAAGGCAAAAATGCTACTGTTAAAGCATACACATGTAAAGAGAATTTTTCTGCATTGATGCTCTGTCTTGCTGCTTGTCTGCAACACCTGCCTCTTTTTAGTCCTAGTGTATGTGGCAGTAACTACATGGCACACAAGTCCCATGTGAAGGCATCTGAACTCTGAAAGCTACCATGGCATTTTGCCTAAGCCTTTGTCTCACTCTCTTGCAGGGTTAGCTTGCTAGAGCCACTGTACCCACTTTTAGTAGTCCCAGTACCTGAAGTAGGTTTCTTAGAGATAGCTTGTCATACTGCTTTGTGTAATAATTATCCTTACTGTCTGTCAGCTACTAGAAAGCAAGATGCTTGTCAAGTATTTTAATATACACTTAAAGATCAAATAATTTCTAAATGACAATGTTCACAGTACCTTTAATTGCAATTTCTTAAGAATTTCTTTTTTTCACATGATAAACACAACTGGAGGTTTCTAATGTTTAAAAAATTTTATTTCCTCTTTCTCAGTATGGCGCAAATTATTCCACTGAATAGATTACATTCAGGGTACTGAATGGATTCCCTGATTACTGTGTTTTAGAAGCCTTTCAACTATGTTTTATATAGTAAAGAAAACAATACACATTGAGTGTTAAATCATGGTATAAAAGCACCTATAAAACTGTCTGCTGGGTTTTTTAAATGGCACTTAAATCCTGATTTATTTCCCTGAATGCATCACTTCTGACAATTAGACTGAGATAGGTGTCTGGCTACTACTGTAGTTGTTTACCTACACAAATTTGCCTCTTCACTTGCTCAGTGAAGCCCCACTTTCAATGTTTAAATATCACATGGTAGTCACAAAAAATTGGAAAACGCTATTGCTTCTGTTGGATAACAGGACTAGCATAAAGAGAGATCTATGAAAATGCAAAAGTTAATAAATATTCTCTCATAACAGTCAAAAATAACATTTCACTCATGCTGAGATAGAACTGAGAGTGTATTTCTCAAATGTAAGCATAAAAAAGATGTAGGAATTGTCCCAAACTAAGTACCAAGATGGCAGGAAATTCAAAGATGAGATCATACCTAGAGAAAACCCCAATGCTTCGAGCTAGGCATGGTCTATTTCTTTTCTATAAATCCTGTTGATCAATTCTATATTTGGATTTGTGTTTGCTCAAACGATTTAGTTTCATGCGGTCAAAACTTGGTTTAAGATAATTGGGTGGCCCTCAAAACTTTGTCAATGTCTGCATGTTTAAAGCACTTAATTTTTCAAGACTTTTTTCATCTATTTATCTGGTATATTGTAAAATGATTTGGCTCATTATGAAGACTTCCCTCTCAGTATGAGCTATGGACTTACAGTAAGTTATTAATTAAGACATGAAGATAATCACTGAAAGGAGAAAAGAGTGAGAGGGCAAAGACAAAAGTGAAAAGAACAAAGAAAAGGGAAAAAGTTAAAACGATGAATTTTAAAGAAAAACATGGACATACTTTTATATTTAATGCATTCATTGGAAAGACATACTTTGTTATGTATAAAAATTCATATAAAAATACATCTCATTTCCTTTTTTTTTTTTTACCTTGAGAAGTCTACACTGGTGGTTGGCACTTGCCACTGAGCCCTGATCTTATCAGTGGCTCTTGGACTGTACACATGGAATGTATTTCTCTGGTACCACACATGGAGTGCTGTTATTGCAAACATGCGTGAGGAGTTCACAAGCATTTGATGTGTGAACACAGTTTAGTTTGTGATCTCGCCATCTGTAGTTCAAAGTTAATACCTTTTTATTTTGAACCTCTTTATGCATAATGGAACTGAGCATCCGTGTTGTTATGATGTAACAGGTATAAGCTTAATACTAGAAATAATTGAAAGCTGTGTTGCTTTCCCCACATATAGACTTGTCTTCAAATCTCTCCAGTCTAAAGTTGAGAAACCAGACCTCACAGAAAGTTATCACAAGTCTTTTATGCTGTATTCTCACCCTGTCTCCTTTTGAACTCTGCTCCTTTTTTCCCCTTTATCTACGGTACTCTGCTGTTTTTATGCATCCTTGTCTGCTTCACAGCTGATTTGGACTTGACCTTGCTCCCTTGTAAATGAATAACAAAACTTCACTTGAAGCTCAGGACATTTTCTTGGTGATAATGTTTTTAGTCTTCTAAGTTTAAAAAAGGTAATAGGTCTATTAAGATAACAAAAAAGTTTTAATGTGCTGAGGAACAGATAGACCTAGTTCTTAAATATGAGAAATTCCTGAAAAGAGACCATGCTTACCACACATCATACTTTCTTTATAAAGCGTAAGCTACAAAACCAGGCCAGTTGATTTAAGCTGAGAGATCAGACATATTATGTAAAGATTTTCTTCTCCAGTGTACCTAAGAAGAGCGACTTGGAAGGATCAACTGAACTCCCACCTGTTTTGAACTATTGTGACGGAAAATCTCTGTCTTGATTTATGTAAAGCAAATAAAACACTATTCCTAGCTTCAGTAGCACAGCATTAGTTATCTGTGCTTTGGATGTCATTTTGTCAAAGCTCTTAAATTGTGGAAGTCATCTGGTGTTCTAAACAGCAATGCAGAAAGAAAGTGAATTTAAAAAAACTCAACCAACCAAACAACCCCCCCCAAATAGTCATATCTATGGTTCTTTTCCCCTTCATTGAACTGAACATAAAACCATGGAGGCTCAGTGCTGAGGCTATTGCAAATATCTAGATAATCAGTTGTCAAGAAGAGCTCTGCCACACATTTGCTTTTCTGACAACCCAGAAGCAAAATTGCCTAGCTCACAATTTTCAAAAATTGACAGAGCTTTTGTACTTCAGTACAAAAGAAAGCAACAAATTCCAGTGCTGTACTGAATAGTAACCTGACTATAATCCTACTAATGGAGTCAGCAAACATGAGGATTGCTGACAGAGAACAATGGAAAGATTTTTTTTCCTAGGCATTAATAAAGTCAGAATGTAGTTTTCAAACCTGCAATAAAAGGTTATGAATATACTTAAAAGTAAGTAGAGCTTTCTCTGATAACAGACACTGCATATGTTATGTCAGTGTGGTTCTGCACTGAAACACCAGTAAATACTGATGTAGAAGGCCCCTGATGTATGGCAGCCACCAAACAAAATACCAGGAAAGGTAAACATGACTGCTGCATAACATAACACCTACCTGATCTTTGCCAAAGGAGTCAGAATGATTCCTTCACAGATAAGCCTTCAACTGCCTTCAACTTCTAATGATGCACTGATGGCTTGGATTTCTGTACACATGCTTGAGCTAGAGGGTAGTGGATAGTCTCACAGAATCAGTAAATTGAGACCCCAGGAGCTAAAAGAGTTTGAGATCTTCACAACAGCTAATCCTGTGACAGCCATGAGCTTTATAAAGCCACAGATGTCTGCACCTGTCCAAAGATTGACAAAGTGTTTCAACAAAACAGACCCTGTGGACTTGGAAACTTTGTTTCCATGAATTTGGGAAGAATTTTTTTCATCTGTAAAAAAATAAATGGTGGTGGACAAAACACATCAGGCCTAAATATAAGGCATGAAAGAATATAGTCCCATGTTTATGGAACAGATCAGGCTACTAGAAGCAATGTATAATAAACTAGTTTAAAGACAGAAATTTTGTTAGCAAATCACAAAGAAGATGTAATAAATAAGGAACATGGGTTTTACTGACGACAAACCAAAAAGAGAAACACAGCCTATCTCATAGGCCCACATTTTAAACTATGCATGCTATGATTATAGTCATAAACAACAGATAGTTTGTCTGTACATACCAAAACAAAGAACAGTTCTTTCTTAGAAACTGTCTGTAGGAAGAATATGCAATTTAGTCAACAAGAGAGATGGAATACCCTCTTGTATTCTTTCCAATGACTATAGTTTAGTGTTTAGCAGAAGGAATGTTTTTGTTCTTTTCTTGAGCTTTTTCTCTACTCCTCCTTTTTCTGGCAAAGCATGGATTTTTTTGTATCCTTGCACCCGGTCAGACAAACAGTATCCCCACTATTTTAACATATTCTAACCCACAGCACTTTTTTCAGACAGCTGCCATTGCTGTGCTCTCTGACCAAGAAGGCAAGCTTCTGACCTCTGCCACAAATGCACATAGATGATCAGACAGCATATAACACTCCAAGTAACAATTTCTTCTACTGTCCATGATGACAAACTGTATAGTGATCCTAGTCCAGCAATGCTGTCCTGAAATTGCCCTATCAACTCACTGACTTCATCATAAGTATGGGGTGGACACTAAATTAATTTGTGAACACGTGTTCTTTCTTTCAGAAAACCCGAAACTGTTAATAAAAGGAACAGGTGAATTTCAGCCCAAGTGTGTTACATACTAGGCGGCTTTTGAAGATGATAAAATTTAGTTTGGTGACAACAAAAAATATTTTCTTAGAATAAGTTTCATCATCACAAATAGTTTTTCTGTTCTAGAAAATAGCCATACTTTCAAAGACAAAAAAGCATGGGATGAGCATTTTTCTGTTTTGAGACTGAATGTCTCCATCTCTGACAATTTCTATTCAGCTTATGGACAGGTTCAGAGAAGAAAAAATTGCTCAGAATGGAAAAGGGAGAAACAAGTAAAATTTCCACATAAAAATATGATCCAAAGTGAATGTTGTCCAAAGCTTAACTTAAACTGTATATACTTTCTTGCATTTGACATTTCCTGGGATTGTTAATATACTACGGAAACACCCTGATTTAAGAGGTTTTACTTCTTTGCAGAAGTATTTTTAAAGAACCTTTTTTCTCGCAGCTTCTCTGTTAGTCTTGAAGATTCAGGTATGTTAAGTACTGAAAAGCAAAGTAAACTTTTCATAAGCAACCTTCAATAGAACTATTTTTTGTTTGACACTTTAACTGGTTTTGTGCAAATGCAAGTATAAGAGGTTTAATTCCAATGTGAAGGGAATGAAAAAACTTGTCTATAAAATAAATGTGAATTTTGAAATTAAACTGGTAGACTCTGAAAAGCAGTAGGTCACAAAACATACATTATGCTGTTCTATTCTCTTTGGCAAATATGTAGAAAAGTGCCTTTAAAAACACAGAGGATCTCCTGTTTACAGAAAGTTAGTGACATTTCTTCCATTTCCAGATAGTAATTATAGCCTTCAAGTGCTAAAGAAGCTTAAGAAGGTTGCAAATCATTTATGTTTTTTCTTGGATGCAATTTTTGAAACAATATCCTTTTATCTTGTTATTGTTCTTTTATTTTTTTAAGTATATTTGTTCCAGGTGACAAAACTTCTAAACAAAGGGTAAATCTACCCAAAATACCAAGTTGCATCCAGTGTATGTTTAAACTGTCAGTTCCTTAGTATCCTCCAGAAATCAAACTATGTAATGAAACCAGGAGGGTTTTTGCGCCTCTAACTCCCACAATTACTCCTGTTACTTTGAGAAGACAAGTGTTATTAAGTCTTTTGAGTCACCACATATTTACAGTATAAATTAATCCTATTTGCATACAGATTTATCCCAAAAGGCATCTTTGCAGGATTTTGTAAAATGTTGAGAATCAAACTACTTCAAATCAGCATAAAGGGAACATTCCACAGACAAAGTTCCTCATGGGAAACTGTAATTAATGAATGGAGAATGAGAGGAACTTCATCAGACAACCATGTTAACCCATTCCTAGCTGAGCACATAAAGAGAGGAAATCTGTCATGAGAAGACTGATGTAGAGTCTTAAACTTAGGGGTAAACTTTTCATGGTATCTGTCTTCAGGAAATTCACAGAATTTCCTCATGAACAGGAAACAACTTACCAGGACAAAAATGTCATTGCTTAAGATTGCTTCAGATGTTCTTCTGCTGACCATTTTTGGCTCTGGAAATAAGTACTTGGCATTGCAAGATGCCATCACTGACATGCCAACCAAGCTATACTTAACATCTTAGAATGACAGTGTGTGCCAGCTTTTGTAAATGCTACTACTGCATCTAGCATTGCAATAAATATACATTTTGTGTGATTTCAACATTTTATACCAGATGCTGATGTTATAAACACTAAAATGTGAATTGGTCTCTAAACCCAGTTCTGTTAGGGGGTTTATGTCACAGAAATAACATACAAGGCAAATAGCATTTTCTTGAAAAAAAATTTTACATACAATGTACGTGAAAAACAAAAGCAGAAGAAAACAGTGTTATGAAACTCTGATTTGGAATTAAATCCGAGAAACGAAAAGAAATTCTGGTGAAGTACATGGAATTACAGCATAATGAATAATCAGTTCACAAAATTTCTCAATTAATCAGCTCTTATTCTTAGTCTGCATTTGTCACTGAGTATTCCTCTTTGTTATTTGTTCCTGTTCTCTACCAGGCTGCCCACTTTTCACATAAAACAAATGTCTATTTATGGATTTATAATACATTAAGCAAAGTGAAGTAATTATCTACTGTGTTATATGCCCCATCAAAATTAGTCTGTTTTAGATATACAACACTGCAGAAAAATAGGAAATCAATAGAACTGCTAATATGTATTTTGACTAAATGGAGGTAAACATATTGTAATTAAATCCATAAATTTTGATTAAAAAAAATTAATTCCACCTTTCTATACAATGCGCCTTCCATTTATGAGATGCTAGAGTATGGATTCTGTAAATAAGAAAAACCAAAATTAACTGTAATTCAGCTTTTCTGTAAAAATATTTATCTAAATTCAGTTTTAAAAGATCAATGAAAAGAAAGAGTAATATACTGACCTATCATAAACATTGTCATCCTGTTTACTATTTATCTAACTAAACAATGTCATTCCAAATAATTGCAGGATTTTCAGACTTCTGGCACTATAGAAACTGTAGAAATCACCCACAAGCAAAGGATATATTATTTTGGAATTTTATGAAATAAAACTACTCTACATTGTACTTGTTGCACTTTATGAGAAATTAAGGGTGACAGGTATAATAGCAACACACTTACTTTAGTGCTTTGAGTACACAACCAGAGATGTATTCCTGACACAGTCAATATGTAGGTATATTTATATCAGAGATTCAATTTTTCATATTCAAGTAGGTCAATATTAACTTTTTAAAACAGTTACAGATCATCTAGTGAAATACCACAATAATGTCAGAGGATTATACTACAATCACCACAACATCACAGCAAAGTGTGATACAACAGTTCTGATATCTACTATTGAAAAATACAATAAAAGTGGTGAATAACCAGTATTAACACTAGCATCTTCAAAATGACAATTTGACTAAGCTTTTGAGCTGGACAATTTCTGCTCTGAAGTCTTTGAGGTAAGTACAGCTGCTCTCGAGTCTCACAGAAACCGAGCAGATACAGCACAGGGTGCCCTCAATACTGTAGGGGAGTGTCGACCTGCTGGAAGGCAGGAGGGCTCTGCAGAGAGATCTGGATAGACTTGAGAGATGGGCTGATTCCAATGGGATGAAGTTCAATAAGGCCAAGTGCCGGGTCCTGCACTT
>JAOXXN010000446.1:38073652-38085955 GCA_026770055.1 Myrmophylax atrothorax | reverse complement strand
TATGATATTTCTACCTTCTGTAGAAAGAGTTTCATTACAGCAGACAAACAAACAAACAAACAAACCCAGAGAAAACAACTGTAGTGAAAAAGTTATAATAAAGTAAATAGAAAAAAAGTTTCAGGGTAACAAGGATTTATAAAAACTTTGCTCAAAGTAATGGGTTCATTTAGAAATGAAGATTTGTGATTGGGCTGAAATTTCAAATGTGTTTTGCTGAAAACTGTTGTGTGAAATAATTTCAATTGATCAAAGCACCAGGAATATGGTTTGCTCCTGACTAGGTAACTGTGAGCAAACTCCAGTTTGGGTAAGCTGAGCCTGTCAGCCTTCAAATGTCCATTATATACTCAGCCTTTACTGAAAGTAATTCCTCCCATCAAGTCTTACCAGTATGGCTGCACATGCAGCCCTAACTTCTACTGGACTGAATCAGGTTAACTGGAAGACTTTAAAATTGTGAGCTACTTGACAGACTTGGGGCAAGGAACATTGACACATTCAACTATATCAACTTTTAAGCAGCATGAGGAAAGGTCCCTCAATTGTCTCCCGTAGCACCATTTTGATCTGATTTGGCTGCAGCCATAAAACAAGTTTACCTCCACTGTACTTTCCCCATAAACTGTATAAATAAACTTTTGTACACTCACAGAGAAGAGAAACCCTTTGCAGTTAAATACCACCGTCAGCTTTCATCCACACTGATAGTTTGTATATGAAAGAGTGTATATGTTTGTACACAGAGAGTGTGTATTAAAGAAATCTTTAAAACATTTTTTCTTCAAATGACCATGAATTACTTATAGTAGATTCCTAACTGCACTTAAGTGCAGTTTATTTTCCCTTAACTGTCTCTAGGAGTCTTAAATGGAGACTTAAATGAATGATCTTAAGTGGATTGGACACTTAAATGAATACCCTTAAGAGGATAGTCTTAAATTGATAGTCTTAAGTGATCTAGCAACTTAAAAATAGTCTCTCTCTTCAATGAAGATAAGATTTCAATCTTAAAACGTTGCAAATGGACCACCAACTCAGATCTGCATAATTAACAACTTCCATGAAGGATGTGGCTACAGATATCCTGTTGCCTCTCTCATTTAAATCTTTCCTTTGCATTTTAATCAGATAGAAGCAGGGTCCAATTCCCAATGTAAAAAATAAACACATTAAAGAAAATTAGTTTAAGCATCATTACAGTGTACATACATAAGAGTCTACATTTTTTTTAATGGACACTTTCTAAACAACATCTAAGTACAAACCATAATTTCTCTGTGTGGCTAATTTGACCGCACATATTGCAAACTGTTTTCATTTTCCTTTATTGTCCTCTAATGAGCTCATCAAGAGTATATAATTAGTGCAGTAAACTGCATAACACAGGCTCTGCCCTAAAGCAGCCAAGCAGAGTTCTTGCTTAGCCTCCTCTCCCACTGGAACTCAGTGCTGTTAATGGACCGTGATCAGTAGGAAGTATATGCAGGGATATGCTCTGTTTCAGATAGCTTGTGATCTCTGGCTTGAAGCAGAGGGCTATCACCATCTGTACTCACATATAAATGAAAGTTGTTCTATCTCTTTTTAATGAAGCTACTGAGGTCAATTAATAATGGCTTTGGATGCCTGAAAGACATTGAATGACTGTGCAACTGAATTCTACAGCAATTTCTTTATGTGTGTAAAAGTTTCAGTATTTTCTGCACTAATCCTAGAATTCTCTGCTAAAATCTGAACCTAGAAGTAGATATAAAGACTCAACTTATCAAATTAAGAAAACATGACAGACACTTAAGGAAGGCACAAACACAGATGTAAATATGGTGTAACAGCCAGCTAGATTTCAGTCTAAGTGGCTATAGAGGACACTGTACTTAAAAGTGATAACTTTTCCTTTCCAATGTACAGCATCATAAAAACCCAGCACTTAGAAAAAACAGGCACCTTGAAAACTTAAGAATCTGGTGTTTAAGATGCATGACATATGCTACACTGCTGTCAAAGATACATAAGATAAAGAAATTCTCATGTAATAGCTAAGTTATTATAGAGAAATCTATTCTACTTTTTGCAATCTGTTTCCTGCAGGAGATAGCTACATTAATACAAGGAATTACAGACCTCCTTTGGTCTTGTCTCAGTGTTTTTGACACCACTAGACTACAAAACATGTGGAAAATTGTCCATAGCCCAGAAACAGCGCAGTAATACCACCTTTTCTACTTCACAACTGGCAACAATCTGTTGTCTTTAGATATGGCACAGACTCCAAATAGGCAAGTTTTACAATGCTTTTACAAGGTAAAAGTAAGAAATTTCTTTCAGAAGAGAAGGTTATCGTGTGTGCATATCCATTAATATATCACAAAATTGCAGAATCACAGAATATGCCGAGTTGGAAGGGACCCACAGGGATCATTGAGTCTCTCTTAGTCCTGCACAGGACCATCCCCAAGAGTCACATCATATGCCTGTGTTGTCCAAACACTTCTTGAACTCTGTCAGGCTTGGTGCTGTGACCACTCCCCAGGGGAGCCTGTTCCAGTGTCCAACCACCCTCTGGGTGAAGAACCTGTTTCTAATATCAAACCTAAACCTCCCCTGACACAACTTCAGGCCGTTCCCTCAGGTCCTGTCACTGGTGACCACAGAGAAGAGATCAGTGCCTGTCCCTCCTCCTCCTCTCACAAGGAAGTTCTAACTGCAATGAGGTCTCCCCTAGTCTCCTCCAGGCTGAACACACCAAGTGCCCTCAGCTGCTCCTCATACGGCTTCTTTGGGTGTGTAAGTACATATACACAAACATATGCATACATGCAATCAATGTCCACAAAACCAGTTTTAGATCTTTTCCTACTATCAGCCAATCATGACTAGTAGGGCAGTGCTTAAACACTGTGCACGTGAGTAACTGACAGAAATATAAGGCAGAGAGCAACAAAAGACAGTAGAAAATGCATTGAAAAACAAGAGGAAAAGGTCATCTTAGTTACTGCGAAATCTGACATTCCCATTCCTCTCCAATCACTTCTTATTTATCAGAGCCTGCATGGCAAAATAGCACTCTGAGGAGCTTCTCTGGGAATTAGTTTATCAGGACTCTAATCTTCATCTGCAATTAATCATGTAAAATCTTATCACCACTTTAATTTTAATCCCTGCTGTTCATCTTCTACAGAATAAAATACAGATATGTAACATGGTGGAAACAGTTTGCCATTTGAGTAAACTCTTAAAATCTCTAGTAGAACATAAAACAACCTGTGAACAAACAAATTTCATTATGTAAGGCTAAGATACCATTATAATTCAACTGTCAGTGCTTGTAGCAGATTTTTAGATTTCACACCACAAGTCCTGGGAAAAGGAAAAAAAATAACAGTAGCTTAAGAATGCCTAAATGTAACCAATATTTTTAGGATTTGCTTATATGTGTTTAGATTTTCTGTAAATAAATAAATAAATAAACACACAACAGCATATAAATTACAAAGATCCTTAAATATATTTTCCCCCAAATAAATATTTATTTTGATTTTCTGCATAAACATTTGCAAATAAAATGGAAAATATATAAAGTAAAATCAACAAGTACTAAAGATATATAAACAAACCCCTAAGTTTATTACACAACAGTAGGGAATTTTCTGTCACATTCTTTCCCGAATGACATTGCAAGCAGTACTAGATTTTAAACAAGGACTTAAACAGTCAAGAATTAAAAAGGAGAAAAATACCTCAGATTTAATGTGTTATTCTACTCTGTAACACAGCTGTTATTTAAACTGAACAAAAGAAACCCTTCAAATAATTCTTTCCAGTAAGTAAAATTCCATAAATTTACAAATCAATGTTTATGGAAACACATAAAGAGTAATAATTCTTTGAGTTTTAATGAAGCATTATAAAATGTCCCAGATTTTTTATATGTTCTCACATCTAAAGCAGGAAATCTGGATTTTATAATCTTTTCCTCAGAGAAGGAAGGAGAAAAAACCTGCACTTAACTACAATGTCATGATATACCTGCAGGTTCTCAGGAGCAAAAGAGCAAAAATACTGATGAAAACAAACTGGAAGTGTAGAAAACATCTAAGTTAAACTAAATTTAAACCCTTCCAGGTCAATATGTTTATAGTTGCACTTCTAGATGTAGGTTAGATCTACATTAGAACTAAAAGAGAAAAATGAAATTGCGATTCATCTGGTTTTTTTCTTGAGAGCAGAGTAATTTATTAGAAAAGTTTAAAAATCAGACTTACTTTTGAAATAGAAGATTCTACTATTGAGAATAGTTTTTTATTTCTGGCATTACAATTTAAAGGTTGTAGTGTCTAACTAGTTACTAGTGTCTAACTAATTATTTGTCTAACTGAACAGTTACTTCAAATATATTTTCCCTCCAATAATGCTGCCATTTATGTAATATTTTAAATTAAAATAAATTCCTTACTAAATAAAGTCTTGAAATAAAATGAACACCTCTCTGAAGACATTTAACAAAAACTATTGTGCAGATCAATATGGATCATCACAGATTTTCTTGTCATTTACAGGCTTTAATATATGGAATTTGTACACTTCATATGTGTTGCACAAGAGACTCTTGATTTTAACAATGTCATATCATCACACGTGTACCCACCCAACTGCTAAACTTTGTATCTCAATCCCAGATGTTTGTCATATTTGGAAGAGCATTCTCAGTTTCTGCCTGTGTTTGAGACTTTCCCAACACACAATGGAAATTGAAAATTTGTGGAAGAAGTTAATTTCAAAAGGAAATCACATCTTGAAAGAAGTGCAATGAAGTAATCCAGTGGGAAAATACATAAAAATTTCTGACACTAGAAAGTTACCTAAAGACAGAGCTGAAACAACTGCAGAACTTGCCTGCCATTTTTCAAGGGTTCACAGAATTCCACTTTTGCTCATATTTAAAACTCCCTTAGTCCTACTGTGGAAGAGAAACAATCATAGTTTAATGATAGAAAGATGATATAGCAGCAGCTAAATGGGATTTCTGACCAGCAAAATACTGTAGAAAAGGTACAGTCTGTTCCTGGCCTGGTGAGGGACAGATGTTACACAGAAAATTAAGTAATAGGAATTAAAGCAATATGTTTAAATTAAAACAGCTACTTACAATGTGAAGATAACGTTATGTAAAAGGAAACATAATTCATAATTAATATATGCGTAGCTAATATCATTAGAGTTCAGATAAATGAATTTGTGGCCTGGTGACTATCACTGCATCTGATAATGTGGGCTCTTGCATTTAAAACACTTCTGCTTTGGTTAGCATCAGATTCTGCACTTGTTAACACTTTGAACAGCCTTCCCTTTATGAAATCCCCTGGGTCCCCTGGTCATTTGTTTCTTTGGGATCAATAATGATAAAAAGTATTGCTTCATTGTGAATGAGGGTATGAAAACTGGACCCATTGCCTTATATTGCTCCTTTACATAAACAGTGTATCACTTGCCGTTCTAAAAAATGCAACAAAAGGGATGTTTTTCTTGTAATGTTGGTGAATGATTGCACCAGACAAAATGCTAAATATTATAAGAGGAGAGTAAACGTGTGCATAATCCTGCTCTTAAATAATGTACTTTGTATGATTGATGGCACTCATGCAAGCAGAACAAATACCTTACTCCTATGGTAGTGAGAAGTACTTTTGTTATATCAAAAGAACAAAAAATATAAAAATAGACATAAAGCACAGTAGCTTAACTGACCCCTGTTTTGCAAAATTAACTATTACAAAAAGGATTTGATATTTTTTATTGCATTATCCAAATTCTCAACCAAAATACAATCATCTTTACTCATAAAAAGATCCCATCAAATGTTTTAACATGCAACTTTTCTATCATATTTGCTGATAGAATTTTTGTGTCTAATTAATGCAAACCCATAAACAGAGCAAATCAATGAAGAATCTGCATATATTCCCACCATTTAACAAACACTTTTTAATTGCCATAGAATATGCAGACAGTTTAAAGGAAGGATGATATTTGAGGACCATTGTTTGTTTAACAACTCAGACTGACAAGATGTCTTGATTTCTTTTACCAATCTGTTGCACTGTGGGATTTGCAAATCCACAGCAAAACATCATGGATACTACCCCTCAAGAACCCCTATGAGTGCCAGGAAACTCCTTCAGTATAAAAGTGGCAGAAATAACAGAGTCGACTCCTATGCTAAATTTTGCCTACATTTCCACTCTATCCAACCATATCTAGCATATCTGATGCTGAAAGGAGGTGGTTGTAGAACTGTTTCATTTATAGGGAAGGGACAAAGAAAAGGTTGGGATATGCTGGATGCTAAATTCACAGAAGTACTGAATTATTCACACAGTAGTACATAAATACTTGTAAAGCATGAATCCACCTCAGATTGACGTCCTAATCATTAAAACAAATTAAAACTGCCCTGGAAATAACTGAAGTAACTTTTTAGTTACCTAAAGAATAAACTTTTGGAGTGTGTTTATCTTCCTGGGGCCAGTTGGCAAAAGCATGCTGCATAGCACTTGGCACTGTCTTTAGGGCCACTGGTGACATCTATGTGACACTCAGAGTGAGACTATTATGGTTTCAGTTCTCTCTTAAGTTCAGAGTGTCTGAAATAATGACTTGGGTCTAGTGCAGCTCAGCAGAGTGGCATTTACGCAGCATCCGAACTAGGAGTGGAACAAGAACGGACTTGAGGGTGGAACCAAGTACTCTGCAATGGTAATGAAAAACTGCATGGGAAGAAGGTACCCAAGTCACCAAAGTTTTTTCCATGCTGTCTGCTGGAGGAATGACCCTGTCTATGCTTTATATAAAAAAAAAAGCCAAGATACAAGCAGCTGTGCCTCAGTCAGTCATGCCACTTTGCACAGGCTAAACCCATGCCAGGCACAGTGCCAGCAGTTAAGCAACAAGGATGACCAGGGACCAGTGCTTGAATTCTTTTTTGTTGTTGTTGTTTTGTTTTGTTTTGTTTTTCTAAATGTAGCTTTAAGGATATAACCTTATTTTCTCCCCTGCAACCTGGATCTAAAACAGTGCAGGGAAAAAAAAAAAAATCAGTCACAAATCAGTTTTTATTTTAGTATAGAAGTTAAGCACAAAAAAATCCAAGCAGGAAATACTGTGTAGTATCACACAGTGTATGAATAATACATGCTAATTTCTGTATAGTAGGAAGATTTCTACATTTTTGAAAGTCAAAAATTAAATAACCTTTTTTATGAGAAAAAGAGACTGAAGAACATGGCTTTACAAAGACAATGTGGAAAACATTAGTGCCTAACTCAAACAGGAAAAGGTGGTCTAGAAAGTTTGTCTCAAATACCAGCATTTCAAATTTTAAAATCAGAATTCCAAAAAAATACAGTTCCAGACTCCCTAAATTATTGTTATTTAAATTCACTTCTATTTATTAAATTATGTGCATCAACAATGTTTTGCTATCTTAAAAAGTCCTATTCTAAATAAAGGTGTTTATCCATCTTTGGGAGCAACAGTGCCTCTATTACTGTTTTCAAAAGTACCTGAGATAAGCGTAGTGATAGCACCCTAAATCCTTCTTTGTAGAGCTGCATCAGCTCTCTGTTAAATGAAGACAGAATAAAGCCACTTTTCTTTTAATTCACCAATTTTAATTCTTTGAACATGTAACTATTTACTCATTTCCAGGCTATTAAAACATGGTCGTAATGCTAAGATTTTAGAATGACAGATTTTCCTTTTTTTAAGAGCTAGGACTTAAAGTAGATCTGTTTATTGGGATTATTTTGTAATCTTCAATAACTTTACAAAAAACAGTCTCTAGGAAAACCCAAAGTCATCCTTGCAAAAAACCAAAATCATCTGAGAGATGACAGGACATATATGGTGTAAGGTATAGATTTCAGAGCAACTCTATTCTACTCAAACTTACCATTTTGAATATTTCACATAAAATAAAATAATATGCAAGAATATGCAGTGTTGATAGGTTTTGCTGTCTCTATTGCAGTATAGATTAACCAAATCTAGGTTCATACAACAAAAGACTCGCTGTGGTACACAGCCTATACTTTGTTTAGGGTATTTCTATCCCACTGGCTTTGCATCTCAGCACATACTAACATGGAAATTTAGATATGTAACATTATACAACCATCATGATGCCAGCAATGTAGGCATACACATTCTTAACTCTCCTTAATCTTACTAGAGTTAGAAGTGTGACTTGAAAATATTCCTAAAGAGACATACCATTTTAGAGTGTTTAAATTAATAAGTTATTGATTGTTCACATAACTCATGTTCAATATTTGTGCAATATATGAAATGCTTATGTTAACTGATGGAGCTAAGACATATATTTAGTAATGAAAAATGAGATAAAAAGATAAATTTAAGACAAGACACAAGAACAGCTATAATGAATAAGAGAAAAACAGAAATAACCTTTAACCATAAATCATAAATAATGTAATGTAATGTGTTCAAGCATTATATATTCCGGCCGAAGAAAAAAATCACAAAAATTAGACCTTATTTGGTTCACTTCCAAATCAGAACTCTCTGGTGAGTTCATGTACTAGAGAGTTAGGAAGTAAATAAAAGAAAACCCCAAAATTAACATGTAAAGTGGCATGATCTTTGCTGAATAAAACCTGAAGAGAACTATATTACATTTCATCACGACATATTAAAAGGTCAAGTTTTCACCCGTGTATCATGTATTACTCCTTAGAGTTACTTTCATCAAAACAGAGATTTGAGCACATATTTCATAGCAATTGGGACTCTATTTCTACATTATTTCTTTAGATAACTTTGTTAATTATAGTTCACAAATATCTTTGTTCCCTGTAAGAAAGGATACAAAGAATGATGTAGACAAAGACCACAGCTGACAAACATGCTGTTCAACTCAAAAGGAATATGACTCCGCAAAACAGAAAAAATCTCCTTGGATTCAGTGATTTCAACCTCTCATATTGAGAATTTGACACTTGGGCAATTCACAGTGCTCAGTTCCAAGTAAGGTCTCCATAGCTTAGTATCTGCATAATGATGACAGATTGGAGTCTTTAGTCACATGCAGTATATGATCCAGAGATGTCCTAAAGATGTGGGACACGACTGAAATTATAGGTCAGAGCCCCAGAAAAGAGGATAGTAAATTCTGAAACTATTAGATTGCATCAGAGGACAGAAGAGGAAACAATAGCAATCTGTATTTTGCATGTGTCTTGGATTAAGAGTATTATAATGCTAATGTAAGGATTTTTTATCTTACTATTTTCCAAAAAGAAAATCATCTGAAAAAAAGAAAAGAAAAAGACTTGGAATACTCTATTTGTATTAATATATAGTCTACTATTTATATTTAAATCTGAATTACACCTATACTATGTATTGCATTCAAGATAAGTAATATTTTGACACCTAGTTATCAAGGACTTCTGTTTTTTTCTAAGTTGCAAACAAAATTATTATCCTCCAGCTGGCCCCACAAACAAATCTCTGCTCCTGCCTCAAGTTTCTTGAGTTTCTTTGGGATTCCATACAAGAAATAATGATATTTCACTACTCACCAGTTTCAGACAGGGTAGCAAGAATACTTTCTATGAGTTTGATAAGTTTCTATAAGTATGCAGAAGAAAAGGTCCCTTGTAAAGGAGCACTTTAAAGGTCTAAATTTATTCTCACCCTAAATTTAGTTGTATTTGACCTATTGTCCCAACTGTATAACAAAGTTGAAATATCAAGAACTTAGTTTTCAAGAAGATAGGAAATAATCTCTGCATCTCCTCAACAGAACCTTGAATTGTTAAACCCATAAGAATAATTTAAGAGGATCTTCACTGTAGATCTGTCTTCATAAAAAAAAAAAATCACACACATACACAAAGACACACATCACATTTTCTGGTTCCATCTGTACACATGCAGTTTTTCAGATGGTAGGTTCTCAATGTTCCTTTTCACATACAAATATGTGTATGCTAATCACTCCTGATCACTTAAGTTTGCTGGATACGTACCTCTCCTTTGTGGGGGTCTGTGACACAGTAGTCTCCCTATAACAACTATTTACAACAAAGCAAAAAAGGTTACTAAAAGTATTCCAAAGCAACAAAATCATTCCCTTTCATATCTGGTTTCATCACAATGTTTGCATTACTAGTAGGTAGTTATATAAGGAATGTGTGAGTTCATTTTACAGAAAAAGAACAACCCATTTAAGAACTTTCAAGAACTGATTCTGGGGGCCAACAAGCACGTCTCCTGTAGCACAGGGAAACCATCTTTTCACAATGCCTATGGTAACTATTTGTGCTGCTGTTCAAATAACACACCACACAATGTTTTTTGCTACAGGGTCTGCAACTCAAATTACTCATATGTCTCACATTTATTTTCCTTAGTTGTAATTGTGAACATCTATGATGATTTGCCTGTTACGACCACTCCACTGCTTAGCCTTGATCTGCAACTGACATTTTTGTGACAACAGATGAAACTACTAGGACAGTCTTTCTCTCTGAAATCTAATACACGGACAATTTATTTACCAATGTTAATTTGACTTCCTAGTACAGCTAACCTCTCCAGGTTCTCCCTGCAGCCAGTGAAGGCAAGTTCCTCCAAAGATGAAACTTAATTTCACGTATCCAGCCTTTCTGAATACATTCTGTCTCTTTCCATTGCTAGTCAGGAATACAGCATATAATTTACAGTTTAAAGTATAGATCAGCATTTAACATCACACTCATATTTGTCAGTGCACCTTTTCGTTAGTGCACAGTTATCATTAAACCAAAATACAGCCACCTAAAGAGATTTATACCATTTTCTTGCATAATATTTCCCATAGTTAAATGTATAGTTTTATTAAACATGTAGCTTAAGGCTACGTTATACTTGATAGACAGTTTAAAAAAACCTTTATCTTCTCTGTAATGCTCCATCATATTTGCTTTGTTTGAGGAGGAAAAGTTAATTCTTAAAATATATTTAACTTCTTTTGGTGTCATCTGCTGAAGCACTCTCTTACACAAAAGCTTTGACAATAACAGTAAAAGAGCAAAACAAACAATTTTTATTCTTTAACTTGGATGAAAAACAAAAACAGAAGTCAAGCCTTCTGCAATGCTGACATACAGCACAAGCAGACTAGGAAATGCATGAAACATAAAGAGGAATGCTAGAAAGAAAAAAAGGGGACTGACAAACAAACACAAAGGTGAGGTTTGTGGAAGGAGAACATTCTTTGAGCAAAAATTTCCATTTTATGGATCCAGTTTCATTCCTCAAATGAAACTGTTAGAATTTGTGTTCTGTTTCTTATACTTTTCTAGTTACAGAAATATTCTGTATTTTTATGTGCAATTAGAATTTCTGCTCACTTAAAGTATATCAGTGAATAAATAGATGATCATTTTTCGCACTACCCTATACTTTAATGTAATAGAAATATATGGAATATTGTATAATACAAAACCAAACTTAAATTTAATTCCAAATCACCATCCCTATTTAAGTTCAATGACCCATCATAGCCATGTAGTTGTACTAATGTAGGGCTTAAGAATCCAAATCATGGACCTTGGATCATGAATTCATTGAACCACACAAATACATCAGAAATGCATCTGTTTCTGTCCTGGAGAATTGAACATTAAGTAAAAAACAAGAAACAACATACCAATATCCAGGGATTGTAGGGAATGAATAAAAAATTATTGTTGACACTATAAGAAATTGCTTCAGAATATCAATGTCTTAACCAAAATCCATCATTATGAAAGTAGAAAGAGCACTTTGCAGTGAGACATGAGGTATAGTACCATTTGACAACCTCTGCTCTGTGTATTGGCCAAAGTTCTTGCCCACATAATTCAGACATAAATGGGTTTCTGATCGCTGGACTGGAGAAAGAGAGTCAGACAGCAGCAACAGGTAACCCCATCACTGTCATGTGCCAACTGACCTACAGGGCAGCTTGACGACTACTAAATCTGAAAAATTATTCATGTCCTTAAGTACGTACTGATTTAATTTCTTCTCATGTACTGTGTCAAATCTTTTTTATTAGAAACTGCATCATAATACATAAAATAAAGTGAGAAGTGATAGGGTTGAATGTTAGCTTTGGCATTCCTCCCTTTTACTGAATGCTTAATTAAGATTTAAAAGCCAAAATAACAGGGAACTTAACATAGTGTACAAGTGGAAAGTCTTAACATGAAAAGGTGGGGTTTGGTTTGCTTGGTTGGTTGGGTCTGGCATTTT
>JAOXXN010000446.1:38058740-38073552 GCA_026770055.1 Myrmophylax atrothorax | reverse complement strand
TAACCTCTAGATGAAATTCCTAGTTTCTGAATTAGATGCAGAGGCTAGTAAGCAAATGCTCTGATGATAAATGTTTAATCTACTTGACCTAATTCTCAAAGAAGACAAGTCAAAAGGGTACCTCTCAGCTAGTATAGTCCTGTCAAAGAAGCAAAGATTTCCATGTGCAGATTGCATCAGCATGGGAATGACCAGATGATATTATAACAAGAATATACATTTTTACTGGTGTTTCTGAAAAGGGGGATGATGGATTTGTAATACAAAAAAAAAAAAAAGAATCAATAGTCAAAGCTATGGGCCTCACAAAATCAATTTTGTTGCCCAGAGTGTTCTTCAAAAACTATGAAAAAAGCAACATCGTGAAATGAGATGAAATTATATATCAGAATAATAACTGAAAGACCTGAAGCACTTTAATCACATGAGTATTTTGGTGGTTTAATCACTCTGCAATATTTATGCTCCCACTGGTATCTTTCCATTATATGGGGCTTTAATCTATTTTTCTTGAGGGCAAGGAGAGATGCCACAAGAAGAATTGTCATCCAGACAAGGAATTCCCTCTCTCTCCTGAGCTTCTCTCTCGCCATTACCTGTCTTCCTCGTTTGTTTGGGGGTTTTTGGGTTTTTTTTCTTAATTTAATATAAAAAGAGAAAGCCAGGTGCAGAGCCAATTTAGGCAATTTTGGCAACCTCATACTGATTTTCACAGAAATAGTTTTCTCAGAGCAAATATCCTAATTGAGCACACAAATTAAAAATATCTGCAATAAACAAACAAAACCAGCTTTAAATTATTAAATGAACTCAGATTTCAGACGTATGTTTAAAATAAAAAATATGCTACCTTAATAAATGTGACAAGTTGGAACCATATGTCTCCTCAAACTGAGGCAAATTTGTTTGCAAACACACATAAAAATAGAAAAATTATACAGAAAACAAATCTTATTTAAGAATTACCTAATGTGTGCTCTAAAAGTAGTTCTAAATGAGCAGGTAGTGCAAGTCTAACTGAAGAAATCACTTCTCAGACCCAGCAACCAACTGCAAACCAACTACATGAAAATCATGGAAATTAATTACCCAGAAGAAAGGAAGAACTCCTCACCAGAAGGTAGTCAAATTTTTAACAATCTCGATTGTAAAGGGCAGATCCAAAGAAAGCCTTAATGTCTAGAGAGGCAGACTGGTCACCTACAAGGCACTTGTAGGTGTCTCCACTTTGCAAACTGAATCAGGAGCCTGAGAAGAGTGGCAAAGTTCCTAAGGAGCTGCTTACAGCAAAACAACTGAAAATGAGAAGCACATGTATGAAACTACTCCTCCAAAGCTTACAGGGCTTTAGTCAGAACTGCAGAATGGAGGTTCTGATCTACCAAGGGCAGCTGGAGAACTATGAACCTATGCAGATGTAATTCCACCAAACTGGGACTGAACTAGCTGATTCTGTGGGTTGCATTTTCTAGATAAATTTGTGCCAGCCTGCACCATCCCTCGTGGTGTTGTTCAGTTTGGTTCAGGAGTTCAGAACTTCTACCCAAAGAAGAAATTATAGGTGAAGCCATAACACAAGCCAGACAGCAGTTGAGAACTGTGAATTCTAATTCAAGCTGCACAATTGCACATGTAATTTATATTAAAAAAAACCAAACAAAACCAAAAACCAAACATAGAACAATAGAATAGTTTAAGTTGGAAAAGACCTCTAAGGTTATTAAACTAACCCTGTCAAGTTCACCACTAAATCACGTCCCTAAGTGCCACATCCATACATCTTTTAACTACCTCTGTGGTTGGTTTCTCCACCACTGCCATGGGCAGCCTGTTCCAGTGTTTGACAACCCTTTCCGTTAAGAAATTTTTCCTAATATCCAGCCTAAACTTCCTGACACAACCTGAGGCCATTTCCTCTTGTTACTTAGGAAAAGAGACTGACACCTGCCTTGCTACAGCCTTCTGCAAGGCAGTTGTAGAGGGCAATGATGTCCCCTCTGAGCCTCCTCTTCTCCAGGCTAAATAACCCCAGGTCTCTTACTGCATCAGACCTGTGCCCCAGACACTTCACCAGCTCCATTGCCTTTCTCTGGACATGCTCCAGCAC
Source organism: Myrmophylax atrothorax (assembly GCA_026770055.1). Classification (NCBI taxonomy): domain Eukaryota; kingdom Metazoa; phylum Chordata; class Aves; order Passeriformes; family Thamnophilidae; genus Myrmophylax; species Myrmophylax atrothorax. The sequence continues at coordinate 38,071,445 of JAOXXN010000446.1, read as the reverse complement.
CTCAATGTCTTCCTTGTAGTGAGAGGCCCAAAACTCAACACAGAAATTGAGGTGCAGCCTCACCAGTGCTCAGTACAGCAGGGCAATCACTGCCTTGGTCCTGCTGGCCACACTATTGCTAATACTGGCCAGGATGCCATTTGCCTTCTTGGCCAACCAATGCCAAACAGGCCAGAAACAAAGCTGCAAGCAAAATAAATTAGAATGACTATACCTGCTGTGTTTTGATGTTAGTATTGCAGCTGTGCATTGGATTTGCTCAAAGCATGCCTACACTATGGACTTCTCAGTAACTTAAACACTTTCCTGTCTCATTTGGAGGCCAGATACATAACTACTGATATTAAGATAAGTATCCAGAATAAGCAGACTTACAGATACTACTGTAATTCTCCATAAGTCTAGTCCTGAATGTTCAAATCTTCCTCAAACATAGGAATTCCAAAGGTAATCATTTCCCATAGAAACACACATCCAACAAAAGTAGTAAAGCAAAGCATGATATGAACTCTTAACTTAGTGATTATTATGTTTCACTGACATACATGCCCACACTCCTGGTACTTAGTGAAAGATCAGATTAATTGTCAAACAAAATGCAGATTTAAGCCCACAAACCCTTTCAGGTTATACCCATTTTACAGGTGTTTGCACTGAGGCATGGGAAAAATTTGATGTTTTCACTATTTCACTTGTCCACGAATTTTCTGTGAATTCAGAAGTCTGAACTCACACACAGCCTGTTTGTCATTCAATAGACAACTCTCATTTCTTTGAGTCATCACACTCAAAAAATTAAAAACTGAAAAAGGAAAAATAAAATACAGCATGTAATGTATCACCATCTGACATGGGAAGTTTTTAATTTTTTTTAATTCAAATTTCAAGATGCTGAATTAAGTAGACTATTAACACATTAAAAGTAAGTGTGAACAGCATCAATTTAATCACAGCTGAGTCAGTTTTATTTTCCATAACTGTGCTATATTTTCAGCTAAGAAATTAGATAGCAATTAGAAATTATTCAGCAATTAAGATCTAAGTGTGATGATTAACTCAATGTGTTATAGAGTACCTGACAGAGTTGTGATTATACATTAGAAGTTTTCTATATTATCAATTTAAAATCACATGCTTCCTATTAAAGATACTGAAGCAACAAATGCTCCAATACAGGTGGATTTTGATATCTTCTAATTTCTATTCTTCAGGGTTCTGATGCCCTTTTTGTAACTCCATGTGCAAGAGGGGTCATTGAATCAAAATGAGATTGACAAGTGTGCAAAAAACATGTAAGACAACAGCTTATAATGGTTGAGGAACATTTTTCTGTATATTTAATTAGAATATGAAACATTATTTTGGAATACTTTGGCACTTTTGTCAAAAAACCCCACAAGACATTTTTGAAAAACATCATTAAAAGACCGTCATCTGATTTCATAGAAGAAAAATTTTTTCATGTTCTTAAAAACATTGAAGTATATTTGTTAAATAAATATTCATATAACTATAATTCATAGGAAGCCTGTTGAAATAGTATCAGTAATTACATTGGGGAACTACAAAAATATATTTTGTTTCCCACTAGTAAGGTAATAACTTTTTTGGAGTGCGATCAATTTATCCTTATCTGCTTTAAAAGCTGATTTACTGGCAGATTCCATTTTGGGAAAACCACAGTATTTTTCATTAAATGTTGATGAATTAGAACATTCTGAATCCTTTTGTGCTAAAGGTATATATTGAAAAAAAACCAGAAAATGTATCTAAACTAACTTATTCACTCAGATCTATGTTCTCATGGTGGTTTTATTTCTTTGAAGTACATATCTCCTTAAAGTCACATCAGAATCTCTTGTTTTAAATTTCAGAGTTTATAACTGATGGAATTCAAAGAAAGCTTGGAAATAATTAAAAAGCTTGAAAAATATACATAGGAATAGGAAGAATAAGTGTCACAATGAAGCATAAGAACAATTTGAAATCTTGAATTAGTACACAGTTTATGGTACTGCTCTGATAGGACTAGTATATTAACATGGATTAATTTAGGAATAACCTTATGGTATTAGGGTTTTTTAATCCAAATCTCAACCATGAACTCTGTGGGAATCTCCTTTTTCAGTTTCAAAGAAAAAAAAAAGAAAAAGAAAAGCTATCTTCTTTTATTAGCAGGGAACCCTGAGAAAAGTTGTATGAGAATAATCTGAAATCTCAAAGTTCATAGGAGAAATTAAGAGAATCTCAAATACATTACTTTGCAAAAGTTGATGGCAAAATGTAAAGTATTTTGGAACAGGACTGACATTCCTTGTGAAAGGACTTTTATATTTCCCAGTGGAAGAAGAAACAGTTGAAATATTCTGGGCAAGAAATCTTCTTGAGAGCATATTCAATCACATTAGAAGATAATTGCTGCTTCTTACTAATAACCATGAACCACTTGAAGGAGCGTCACTGCCTCTGGAATACACAAGCAGTTCTGAAAATACTCAAAATCCAACACTTTGAGCTCTTGTACCCGTGGGTACAGTGCTTTGTTTTTGCCATGAAACATGAGTCCTTCCTTTAGCATCTATGTAGTACTACTGCATTTTGTACAACAGAGTTCTCTGAAGTACGTGTAGTGCCTTTCAAACAAGAGAACTTTTTCCCTGAGTGAAGTGCAGGTGCTGTAAAGCACGCAGTATAATTCTTCTGTGTGGCTTCACACTTGGTTGAGTGCTATGACACAGCTACAGGGGGTATTCTCAGTCATGCTCTAAAATCTGATTTTCAAGGACTGACTACATAGGCCGAAGCCATCAGAAGTTTATGTTAGCCTTAAGTTATTGACAGCGTCAAGGCATTTTTACTGCAGCCGAAAGAAACTTGGGCTTCAGTCTGCCCTATTACCCCCCTTCACCTTACAGTGACCAAAACAAGTCACAGACAAAATTATCATGCTAGAGAGGTACCTTCTACAGTTCACCCCACACTTCTCTCTCTGAGGCATGTAAATTTTAAAAATATTTTGTTTTCATATACACTACATTATTTTATCTGCAAAACTGCTCTTGATCACTACTGAATAATATAAATTGTTCACATGAAAATATACTGTCCATGAATTGATGTAGTACAGCCATTAAAACTGCTTGGATCGGACAACATAAAATAGTTGTTAAACTAAGTCAATGAAATCTTCATCTACCTTTCAGGTAAATTAAACAAGAGAATTTTGCTCTTCCTAATAGTTTAATCTTTTAAATGAACAGGTTTCTGCTTCAGATATTGCTCTCGTATAAACACACCTCAATAGCGTATTCCAGCCTCTGAAGCTTCCTGTTTTTTTTTTTAAATTATTTTTCTCTTCTATTTGCTTCTGTAAAAGAATAAAGTCTTTTTTATTTGCTTTAAAATTGTATTTACATTAGGTAATTATTAGATTAATAAAAGACAGCTTAGAAAGTAAGGCACACAGAAAAAGGGGTTTGTGATGCAAAAGGATAATACTTTCATTGTGAGTCTATGCAGAATTTTCTTTCCCTTTCGCAAGATTTAAATGTTCCATAAGAGTACATTTACCTTACACATTTAAACTCCAGTGGCATTATGGTGTTTATAATAAGACTTAGTAAGCATTATCATGACTTCTTTTGTTTCTTGTATTACATAGCAGCGAATGTGCACAGAAGTTTTGTATGTTGGGAAGCTGCTGGTCTCCTCCCAGTCTGTAGAGATTAGGCAAACACTCCGATATCTCAGCAGTATTCCTCTTCCTCAATCTCTGTAATAAACTGTCCTGCCAGCCTTATGGTTCTGGCTAACATTTTCAACACAAAGCTTTAACCCTTTTTGGGAGAACACCCTGGCCAGCTGGTGAGGCTGCTCTCACTGTCCCCACCACTAAAGACACCACCAGCAGCATCACCAACAGAACTTTGCTCTTTGATGTCTTAATGCTCTGCAACAGGGCACTGGGGAACCCAAGTGAAAAGAAATGTCTTCTGCAGGTCAGGGTTTAAGTTCCAGTGATGGCACAAATTCAAACACACCAAACATGATTTGTGCACCAAAAAGCCCCTTGCTCACTAACGAGACTCTCCCAAAGTTCACTGAACTCTCTCCCGCGACTCTCACGCAGATTGTCTCAGGAGGCTTGGCTCTTCTCCCTGGTATTTATAACACAGGTTGCATTGATTTATTTTAACCTGTATCTTATGACTCAGATAGGTGAGCATGTTCTAGATGTTTTCAATAATTAAAACTTAATTTATTTTTCATCGATACTCTCCTATTTTTATAATTTACAAAAATTACCAACAACAATGACCCATGTGTACTATTAAACAGGTAATAGACCCTTTTTTATGACATTTCTGAATCCATGTATACCTTTGGTATCTAAAGAATTTGGGGCTGGAAGTTCCAGAGCTTCACATCACACCCACTGCATGAAGAATCATTTTGGTTTGTTCTGACCTGTTCAGCAGATAACTTGAATTTAAAGTAAGTTGACCTTACTTTTGTAACAATACTTTTGTCTGTTTGTTTGTTTTTATTGTTGATAGTTTGGGGTTTGGTTTTTTGTTGGTTTTATGTTTTGGTTTTTTTTGTTGTGGTTGGTTGTTTATATGTTTTGCTTTTGGGTTTGTTTTTTTTTTTTTTTAAATATTCTCCTGACTAGAGCTTGTTTAGTGCGAGTGATATTAACAGATGCTGAATTCAGGCGAGTTCCTTTTATCAGATAGATACTGTTCTAATGAGGTGGCAATGACTAAAACGTGGCTTCTTAGAGCTGACTTAATTCTGGACAAACTTTCGCAGTGTTTGACTGAATAGACTGCAATTCTTACAACTCCTGGAAGATGAGTCACAGTTTTTTCCTTCTCAAGCTATACAGAAAAGAGGAAAGAAGAGTGTACTCCACTCTCTCATTTTTCACCTGTATGAACACAAGGTAGAGAAAACAGCCTGGATCAATCTCTACAACTTTCATATAACTGAGAGCAAACACCTGCACCTCAGTTGCCTACTAGCTTATGAGACACAGAAAGGAGGCGGAAGGGACCACGCACTTTTTGTCAACCACCAGTGAAGGAGGAACAAAATATAACCTGCTTGAGGCAGGAGGAGACACAGATATTCCCTGTCACCCACATGCAAATACTGAATGAATTGAACAGTTTAATATGGTCAGCCTTGCAAATAATGTCCATTTCGTTCCTGGTAATACTGCCATTTCAAAACTTTTATTTCTAGAAAAGTAATGTCTTAATTAAATCAATTAATTTTGAGCTATTACTTTTCATTTCTTCCTGAGATTTTATTTCTTTAATGTCAAAAATAATGATTTAGTGTAGTTTTAGATAGGCACAAACTCACAGAGTACAGATCTTTTGCAAATATATTGAAAATATGTTTTATTTTGCTCACAATACAATCAAAACTGAAGCTATATTTAGATTATGTTTAATGCCTTGCTAAGCTATGTACCTGGTTACACATGAGCTTTCCCTATTATTCATCTGAAATCACTGTAGGAAAGCCTAGTCAAGAGAATTTATGGGCTATGTCAGACTGAAATCTGGAAAAAAAGCATGTGTGGTATATTCATTAATCAAGGCGAGTCCTTTTACAGTCTTATTTTGTGCCAGATACTGAAATTAGATCAGTTAAGGGGGAGTCTTCCAACCTATAAGGAGCCCTACTGAAATTACTTAAGTTCAACCTACAGATTTTACTCATAATCTTTCATCCCACAACTTTTGGAAGGCCATGGTTGTCATCTGAACTACGTTGTGTTTATGGAATTCCATGTTACTGCACATTTCTCACTAAGAAAAACAAATTTGCAGATGTAAATGTGTTTAAAGAGATCTAAAATCTAAATTCCATTTGCACCTTAAAGTCAGTCTTTGAACAGGCATTTTTGAAGCTGAAGTGAATCTTATACTCACTGAAGAGTGAGTATATTATATTCTGTAGTAATGCAAACAGGAAGTATAATAGGAAGAAGTCTGCAAAGAACTATTAAAATGCCATGAATTCCATGAAAGACCTCTACTGAAAGATTGTGAGGAATTAATTTCTCTTCATCCATATGGTTGCAAGTCAGGAACAGAAATTTTAAATACAGTAACTTGGTAGATAATTGAACAGATAAGTGTAGATAGTGTTACTACCAAACAATACTTTAGATATTAGTTTGGCAAAAGCAAGATACATCACATTGATTTCAGCTGGTGACCATGGTGCAAATGCATTCAGATTATACAGTTCTCATTGTACCAGTTATTAAAGACTGAAATTGGCAATAGAGATCTGCACTACAAAGAAAACAACACACTTAACTGTAGGTACAAATTAGTTCTAAATTTCTCTAAAGTAAAACCAGCTAAGTGTGCTGTAATAACTTCAAACTTCACTGTTTTGCTAGGTATTATGTAACTTGAAATTTTCTAATGAGGAGTTTTCTTGACCCTCAAATTAATTAGTTTGATCTCTGCTTTTATTTTTAATCTTTCCTAAACCTTCTGGTAGCAGTGAATTGCTTGTGGAGAGCATAGAATGGAATAAAACAGCTGGACTGAACTAATGTGTTGGAGGGAGGAAGAAACCTTTGCAATTTATTAATGTATTAAAACGATTGTTACAAAACTTTACAATTTAATTATTGGAAGATTATAGAACTGCTTCAGTGCTTCTGTACTTTGTTAAATAAACTGTACGTGCAAGGAGTAATAAATGAAATTGTTAATTTCAGTGCATCCTTAGGGAATAGTAAGGGGGGAGTTTACATTATTTAGAGCTCCAAATGGATTTGAGTTTATATACAGTAATAAATCTTAACTACATTGTTAATTAACCCTGCCTTAAGCCCCTTTTTTACCTTAGGAGTTGAAAGACAGTGTCTGTTAGGATAACTCACCATTCATATGCTTAAAGATGTTTAGGACTGGGAGAATTTGCCGATAATAGGGCACCAAGGCCTCCCCCACCATGTCAGCTGATGCCACCAGGTGCTGGAGGATTTTCAGTGTGCTGATGAGGACCTGTCGGTTACGAAGGTTCAGTGCATCTGTGATGCAAAAAGAAAAACAGGCAGAAAGCAGAATTAATTTCTAAAATGTAGAGGGAGGGGGAGGAGTCCTCTAATGGACAAATTTAATTAAACTGTACTCTGCCGGGGATTGTAAGTGGGCCTTTATTAGCCCAGCTTTGAAAGATGGATTGCAGTCCTGATGTTATAAAACACTGCCTTGTCTGATTGTTATTTGTTCCCACAATTTGTGCTGACTCTTCAGTAACCCAAAGAATGCAGCTCATTATTCTCTCATGCTGCCTGTGTTACACTGGTGTGGTCCAAACAAATGAAAAATAAATGTTCAGTAAGTACCATTTGGGGCCAATGGAATTGTACAACTGCAAGACAACCTGCAAAGGTTGACAACAGAGACACATTCTAGTGCAACAATTAGTGTTTGTATGTTTGTACTCATTCATTTCACGATAATTTTATTCATTCAAGTAACAATTACTACTATTCTGAGAATCAGTACAATGAAGCAAATGTTTATAGAAAAAAAAACACACAAAAAAACCTTGTAGGCTTTTTTCAAAAGAAAAACACTCTAGAAAGAAAAAAGATTTTGTCTAGCCTACTTAGATTTTCCTCTTAGCTTTCAGTGTCATGGCTTTAATCTTATGACACTATGACATTTCATAAATACCTTTTGTTTCTCTTCTAATTTTACTAAAAGCAAGTATTTTGCATTCTCTCTCATAACTAAAAATGAGTCATGCTTGAAATATATTTTTTTTTGCTTGCAAAATCCATCAATTTATAAAAGCTTCTCTGAAATTATGCAGCTGGAAGCAGTTGTCAAATTTGGTATGCTATTATATATTGGTCTAATTCTCCAGTGTTCTGCCCACTTCCATAGATGTTTACAACCTTGCGCAGATACAAACTGAAGAAGATAAGCACATAATCATTGCTGTGTTTTGTAATCACAGAAGTATATAAACATGTGATTCAACATACCATAACATGGCATTAATTATAAGCATTTAGAAAAAATTGTAGTAAAGAACACACCAAAATTTGAAGAGGAGTTATTAACAACTGCTTCAAGAACTGCCTCTTCAAAATGAAGTAATTGGATTGAAGATGTCACCAGGAGTGTTGGAACTGGATAATCTTTAAAGGTCCCTTCCAACACAAACCATTCTATGATTCTACAATTCTATGATTCAGTATTTCTCCTACTGAGTTTTGTCATGGCATGAGAATGCCTTTTCATATGGAATGAAGTGGTATTCTCACACGTGAGGAATGCCAGTTTTTTCCAACTCTTTAAGCAAATGCACTTTACCACACCCACTTCTGCTTCTTATTGCATGTCTGCAGCGTGTTAGAAATCAGAATTAGAGCTCCAAAGCAAGGGCAGGGCAGATAGGTTGTGTGAACGTGTAGAGACAACTCTTGAAAATCAATTAGTACATAATCTCCTTGACACCTCTTAGCACGCTTGTGACCAACGTACTGAAAGTACTGTTAGACAACAGTTAGAAAGCCCAAGGTGGCATGAAAGTACTACTGCACATCATAGGGATTCCAAGTTAGAGAAGCACTGCTAAATGCAAATAGAGACTGAATTCTGTACTTATTTGCTAGTCCCTATTGTAGCCACCAGGCTACAGTTAATCTCATGTGGTCCCTGAGCATATCAATGTGTAGACAGGAAGCCCACCAATGCAGCATGCTAGCACTAAGTTCCAGCAAAAGGGCTGGCTATTCCAAATTATGTGTTTGTGGGTAGATGTTCTAACGCTGTTTTAGCAAAGAGAGACCTCCACCACAGATACAATTTTAAAGATAGGTCCAAGACACAGTTAGGAAAATAATCTCGCATAATTCATTTTCATAAAGGAGTGACTAGAAGAGGAACGTCTGGGGTTCCAACATACAGATTTATTCAGGACTAAATTGTCATACACATAAAGAGTAGCTAACTGAACTAATAGGGAAATTATCATTAACACTTGTATTTTAAGTACAAAAATTATGTCATCCACACAAACATAAATGAATATTTATATTCACTTTTATGAATGAATTAATACAAATTAATAAAACTGAATATTCATACACACACTAATAATTAATTAAAGGACATTAAAATTAATCATTAGCAGAAATCAGAGCTTCTTAATCCTTAACCAACAAATTGTACCCACTTTCAGCAATAGCTCTTCCTGATTGTAGAATCTATCCTGGAGGATGAGAAGTCTTATTTTGAGGCATGCAAAGTGTGTCATGTAATTGGAAATGGCTGTCCAGCTACCCTTAGGAAGAACTTTTGGGTGGATCCCATTTGATGCCAGACTTATCTCTGCCTATGTGGTGTAACAGGTCCCTGACCCTTTTCCCTCGGATTATAGTGTCTCCATTCTGCTCCCCATCCATGCCTCCAGCTCAGGCGACTGGATATTCCAAGAACAACCAGTTTTATTATTCTAGACTGAGGCAAAGAAGTCATTAAGTACCTCAGCTTTTTCCTCATCCTTTGTCACTATGCTTCCCCCTACATCCTATAAAGGATGGAGATTCTCCATCTGTTTTCCTTAGCCCTCTTTTTGCTGCTGATGTATTTACAAAAACACTTTCATTGTCTCATGGCAATAGCCAGATTAAGTTCTACCTGGGCTTTGCCCCTTCTAATTTTCTCCCTGCATAACATCATGACATCCTTTTGGTCTTCCTAAGTTGCCTCCCCCTTCTTCCAAAGGTTATAAAATCTTTCCCCCTCCCCCCCTCCCCGAGCTCCAGACAAATATCTCTGTTCACTCAGGCCCATCTGCTGGCTTATTTTTTGGCACATGGGGATGGCCTGCCCCTGCACCTTGAAGATTTCCTTCTTGAAGAATGTCCAGCCTTTGTGTACCCTTCAGGACTCTGTCAACCAGGCTCCTAAACAGGTCTGCCCTCACTAAGTCCTAGGCAGTAGTACTGCTGACCTCCCTCCTTATTTCTCTGAGAATTGAAAACTATCATTTCATGAATTATGTGCCCAAGCTGGTCTCCAGCCATCACATCACAGAGATCTCTATCTCCTACCTCTACAAAGAAGACTGAAGGACCTCACTGGCACACTATCCCTCAAACAGTGTCATGCTGCACCCAGGCCTATCTGAAGTGAGCCTCATTTGATCCCTATCCCCCTTCAAAATTTCATTTAAAGCTCTTCCATGAGCCCTGCTAACTCCTGAGAAAAGATCATTTTTCACCTTTGACACAGGTACCAGCAGGTCTCAGGTCATTTAAACTGACCCATGATCAAAAACCTCCAAATTCTTCCAGTGACACCAGGCATGGAGCCAGGTATTTATCTGCTGGCTCTTCCTGCTTCTTCCCTCATCATTCTCTGCAACTGGAAGGATAGAGGAGAGAACTACTTCCACTTCTGATCCTTAATCAGCTGTCTCAAGATTGTCCTAAGACTTCTTGTTTAGACTTCATCACTGCCTACCTAAAAATAAATAATGGATAATAATCTGAGCACCATACCAGGGTAGGAAGCTTTCTCTTCACATCTTTAAACTGGGCCCTAGGGAGGCATCAGGCTGTCCCAAAATGTGGGTCCACTCTGCATATTGAGCCTTCTGTTCCCTGCCAAAGGGATTACAATCCTATTACAATGGCAAGTTCTTTTTTTCTTTATGGAAGCAGTTTTGGATGCAGGTTGCAGGTCAACTCATGACACGCCTTTGTGCTAGATGAACCATCATCCTTGTTATTGTTTGGTACCACTTGCAGAGCCTTTTATCCTACTGTATAGAAGCATCCAGGAAGTGGCACAGTCCCAGCTGAACATGTCCCCATTGCCTCCTATCGCTTGAGTCACTGTGTTCTCCAGGTGGAGAAAGGACAGAGAATCTTCCGTATCATACATCCTGTCTGCCTGTGGTGCCTGTTTCAGAGAAGGTAGGATGCAATTCCAGCAGTCTCTCCCACTGTCCTTGATACTCCTCTACCTACCCACCTCCTTCGGGAACTCTGTCACAAAGTGAAGTTTCTCCACCTGGACACACCTCTTACAGCCATGCTCTCTGCCACTGCCCAGTACTGGTATCAGAGCAAGGCACACACTGCAGCCTGGAGGGATATAGATGCAGATGGATATGGTAGGATCAAACAGACTGAGAATTTGAGCCTGAATCTCTTCAAATTGCAGAAATATGCAGTGTGTGTTAGGAAAACACTTGTAAATATCAAAAGTAAGATCAAACTGACTACAGAACTGTTATGCTTATTAAATATTTGGACTGTGGCTTGCATAGCAGTCAATCAGCTCCTGGCTGGATTGTATTAGGCACTTTATAAACATTCAATTAGAGGCAGTCCTTGCCCCAAAGATACGCCAATTTCAAATATCTGTTTATGTTTTAAAAAGCTGGTAATTATTTCCTGTGTACCACCATCACTACAGACCATTCTCCCATGTGAATCAAAGGAAGAAAATTTTAATACAGCATATGAAAACAGTACATTTCAACACATTGGCCAACGTCAGTGACATCCAGAGTTTAACAGAAATTGAAGAAAGTACTAGTATCCTTACACAGGAATAAAGTAGACCATTTAAGATTTTAGTACAGCACAGCTACATAGCCCAAATAAAAGAAACATTCATAACAATCCAAAGTATTAAAATTTAGAAAGCATGCTTGGCTGTTGCAGCTTTTGGCCTAGAAGTCTGCAGTAAGAGATGAATCTTCATAATAACAGCAAAGTGAGTGACTGGTTTTCTCATCAGTTAAAGATACCTTTCTGTTCCATAAAGGTTGTTGGAGGGCTTCCCTCTCTCCATGGGACCGTCATCTAAACTACAGGCTATACATTGTAACATCTCTTAAGCAGCAACTTTATAATAAACACCAGACCAATAAATTGATTCTGTGGCTTGGTGGTTTTGATGTTTTCTCCTTTAACAGCGTATGAACTGCAAGATTTTGCTCATGATTATGATACCCATTTCTCCAAGAAATCCTCCAGCTCAAATAATTGTTCAACTGAAGTATTTCTCATTCAAACATATTTTATTTTGTACTTCTACAGTTTTTCCAAAAAAATACTTTCTGAAGCTGATCATAGCTTTCTTAAATAAAAGAGAATTCTACAATACTAGCAGGCTAAATATCTAATGTATTTGTTAAATATATGATGCTCAGTATCTGAGTCAGCTCTGTGTTTCTACCATTAAAATCCATGGTAACAAGTAGTTATGAAATTTGAAAGCATATTTGAAACACTGAACATTTTTGGGATGGAAAGTTTCCACAGTGCTCTTTATTAAAAGCTTGTTAGAAATGATCCAATATAAAATACAAATTTCTTGACTTCAGTAAATGTTAATTCACTCTATTTTTAATTTCAGTTAAACTTTGGCAATTGATGTAAATTTAGAATTTTCTTTTGTTAATTTCCTTTAAGAGCAGAAACTTTTCTTAAGATATCTGCCACTTCTTTACAATAGAAATAAGTATTTTAAAACATTCATGTATTTTCCTTGAAGTCTCAAAGAAAAGACCTGGAAGTTATATAAGTCAATATTTCTTATTTATATTTTTTTTTTTTTCAAGGCAGTTAAATGCCTCCCTGACACCCGATCCCGTCAGATCTCGGAAGCTAAGCAGGGTCAGCCCCGGTTAGTA
>JAOXXN010000446.1:38041987-38058640 GCA_026770055.1 Myrmophylax atrothorax | reverse complement strand
GCAGGCTGGAAGGGCACACCCATGTGGGGAGAGCCCTGCCCAAATCTTCGTTCGCGAAGTCTGGCCATACATACATATTTTATTTTTATGTGGCAGTTTGGAAAATCCTATCTGAGTCTCGGATGTTATCTATAATAGAAACAGTTCTCATCTTTGGGACTGATAGACTTTATAAACTAGGAAACATGACAGCATTTCTCCCAGTACACAGTGGATTTGTTTCACAACACAATGTATCTTCACAGAAGAGATCAAATCAGAACATTCCTCCCCAGATAGCACATTGATAGCCTGAACTTTGCAGAATCAAATCAAGTTTCCCCAAACCTCCATCTTCTCTCTAAACACCAAATTTAGATTTTGGTAGTTATATTGCAAGTTATATGGATAATTTAATTCCCTTTAACGTTCACTGGCCTGTAATTATATTCAATTTCTTTTTCAAATACACCTGTGAATCTATGTTTAGAAACGCACTGACAGTTTCCTTTTTCTATTTAGGTCTCACAACCAAAGATTAAAACCAATGCAGTTTGTATTTGTATCTCCTACTCAACTGGTAAATGAGGCAACTGTTTTATAAAATTCTTCGCCTGAAGCAGAACAAGATACATAGAGTAGGTCTCCTGAAAGGCAACAAGCACTCGGGATAAAAATGCTTCAGTTGTTGTGATCTACTTAATCTTGTTGATCAAGGGCTTCTTTTAAATTCACATAGTCAGGTTTAAAGAACTCCTAACATGAAGTGTTCTCAAAATGTGATTGATTAAAGTGATAAATACTTCTCTTAGAGAGAATTCTGTCCAAAACTTTCAAAATCCTTAATACTCAACTACCTGAACTGGTACAATAGTTTTATGTTAATTTCCCAGAATGGTAAGGAAGGTAATGTACAGTAATGAAACTCAATGTTTCAATCAAGAGAGAATAAAAAAGAGTAACAACCTTGAGTTCTGTAGTTTTAAAAATTCCAGTAAGATCCTGCTCCAAATAACAATATAGATGTACATATGTTTCTTCCCATACAGCTGAAAGAGTGATGTGTTGCTGTGAAGTGACGGGAAGGAGCAATAGGGGGCAAGGCATGAAAATCTCAGGACAATTTTGTCAAAGATTACTTTTTGTAAAGCCAAAACCTAAGGCACGGAAAAGGCTAAGATCCATAAGTGAAACATTGATGTTTACCAGAAACAGGATCTAGAAGAATATGGAAGAGAATGTCAATGCCTTTTTTTTCCAGCTTTAGTTGTGCTTGTAATTGTGGCACTTTACTAGATCAGCTCCTATAAATCTTGAATTCTATTAACATTTGCAGACCCAGTTTAATTATCTAGTATAAAGAACACACTGAGAAGAGAGTCCCAAAAACCTTCTCAGTGACTATGCCAGTCTACAGTTTCCATCCATTCCTAGATGTCCTTCCTCTGTGATGTCTAAAGCTACTAAAACTACCACCTGCCCTCCTGAAGAAAACACATCTGTTATCCAATGTTGGGATAGACCTGGACTTTGTGAAGAGGCAAGAATGGTACAAAAGATGGATAGATGAAGATGTCGAGGTCGAGGAGCCTGGTTCCGGGAATGTTAATGTTTTGCACCGAATTTAATGTTTCCCATGTTTAATATTGTGATGTCACCAGGTCTACCCATTCTATTTTCCATATAGAAGTCCCTATCCAAATTCTTCTTCCCACAAGTCCTTAGGATTTTCCCACCACCCCTTCCCTGACTGGTCCCACTTTGGTGCATTGCAGTAGTTTCCCATATTTGGTAATATTCTGATCCCTTTTCCCCATTGGTCCTTCCCTTGTTCCTCCCCTCTGTTCACGCTCGGACCAATGGGATGCTTTTCCCCTCCCCTTTCTCCTCCCATGTTCTAGAAACCTCCCTCGATCCCTTTATAAGCCAGGCAGCCCAATAAACTTTGCTTCTCTTGTGGACACCTGGCTCTGAGTGTGGTCCTTTCTTGGGAGCTGCGCCGGGCTGGGTGTGGGAGGAGCCATTCTGGGCTTCAAGAGGCGGGCTAAAAGAGCTCATATGACTTCAAGCCTACAGCCGCAGTGCCTCTCGGAGCGGAAGACCCGTGCTCCTATTTTTGGAGTATCACCATCCACCGAAAATCTAATTTCAGAAAAGATCTGAGGAATAAAAGACCAATAGTATTGTCATCTGTGCTGCAAAAATACAGCATTCTAAATGCACTTCTGGTCCTTGAAGAAGCAGCATGTGGACAAGAAAAGCCTGACAATACAGTTTTCTTAGACTCTCAAAAGGTATTTGATAAGGTCCCTCACTGGCTTTTGAAAAGCCTAACTGCCATGGCTTCTGTATAAACAAATAATGGCTCAGAGATAGGAACTGAGGGCAACAGTAAAAGGTCACAGAGGAGAAGTACCATTAGCAGAGGCCGTGCATAAATTCATGTTTTTCAGTAGATCGGTAGGTGATTCGGAAGAGTTTTTTCCTAATGATAATAAATATTTCTGATGATACCAAGTTATTCCAGATGCCAAAGACAAGAGCTCACTGTGAGGAAGTGTAGAAGGACAGAACAACTGGGTGACAAAATAGCAGATTAAATTAATTACTAAAAAACTCTAAATGTTAATAAAGTAAGAAATTCAGGAGAGAATAGCTGTAATTCCAACTTCAAAATTCAGAAATGTTAATTGCAGATTTTGCAAACATGGATGAGATTTATTTCTATTGAACGAGAAAAACAGTTTCTTCTCAGGAGTAAAGGGGAGTAATAAAGAACTTGTACCATTTCTATATCACTTGAAAATAGCTGAAATAACCAATTTTGAGCAGAGGAATCAAACATAAACCTAATTACAATCACTTGTACTGGTTTTGATGAGGCATATAGGGGAGAAATGTTTTAGTCTTTGAGTATCAAGAAAATTAAAACAAAACAGACCTTTACTTTCTTTAAAAGCATTTTAAGTCTATAAAAGCAAGTTTGTTTACAGTTATTTTTCAGATTGTGATCTTAATAACCAGAAATGGTTCTGAAGAGCAAGTCAGTCATGAGGAAGATAATTCCATTAAAGGTTTAATTTACTTTCTTTAGATGACAGAAATCAACTCACATGATTTACAGAAAGAAAAAGACTAGAGAGCAGAAAACCATATTTAGTCCATAAAAATGTTGCAGCATGAAAGGAAGCCTTTAATGACTATTAAATACTCTAAAATAAAGTAAAGATACATGAGAAGAACTATAACTGGGCTTAGAACAAGTGCTAGCAACATGTTCAATATTACTTATCTAAATGCAACAGTGACACTGATTTGACATTAAAGGGGAATTAACTACACTGTTGTCTAAGACAACATGATTCCCCTTTTTACATGCAAATAGAAAACAGAAATCAGTTTAATTTAGAAATTTATTAAACATTAAAAAGGACTATGTAGGTGACACTGAAGGAGGAAAGCTCTGTTCATTTCTCTAGACCTGACTCACAAAGTCTCTTTCCCTTAATGAAACATTTTAAACAAAGTTTAATGTATCCTTGATCTATTGTCACAGGATGAATTTTTTAACAGCATGAAAAAGCCTCAAAAAAGATTCATAATGCAGAACAGAAAAAAATTCTGTCAAATGGCTGAATGAAGGCACTTAAGTATTAAATTTCACATTATTTACTTCATTAGCCAAGCTATATCAAGATGTTCCTATTGTTTATTTCTATCCATATGTCCACCTTCTGTCCTATTGGGTATAAGTCCCTCATTTGTGACAGTGAACTCATAAAATAGACCATTCAAATGATCTGAGTTTCAAAGAAATCCCACTCTGAAAATATTTTGGGTTTATTTCATATTTGTTTTTTTTCTCCTTTTTTTTCTGATACATCTAATTGTGAGTTTTTGTGAGTTGCTCCACTAAAAAATGCATTAACAAAATTCAGAGTGTGGGAGCTGGAACAATTGGTGACTGTGCATGAAGGGGTTGAAAACTCCTACAACTGCACTGCCAGCAAAGCAAATGTGAATGGCAGCATGTTTGCTGCCTCTGAAAGGAGAGGAGGTGCTTCCACACACTGTATTGCATGTCCCTGATGTTACTCATAGAAATATTAGACAAAGGTGTAGAAACTTCTGGCTCCCTCAGTGTTTATGTCTGCACGTGTGTCTCATGCACAGAACACTAGGGAATTCAGCAGTAGGAATCCGAGAGTTGCACAAGCCTAACAAAAGCAAGTAAATGGCTTTTCTGATCTGGCATTTTTTATGGCAAATATAACATTAAAGGCAATATTTTCCCTCAAAAATGAGTACCAAAATGAATTTTACATTCCCATAATTATCACACAGAATTTAAAACAGGAGTTTTCCATTGACAAGCACATGGTACAATAGGCATCTTCCAGGCTCTTCTTGGTTAGTCAATGTTAGGCCACACACGAATTTTAAGATACATCAGTGCATTATTGAAAGACATGGTTGGACAAATCCCCCTGCTCCCTAAAGCTAAAGGAACTCATGTAACCTACAGGCATCTTTGCTTGTCACCCCAGGGGGCTGTATTCGGGTTCTGTCCAGCTTTCAGCCACCAATACAGTTTCTGATGTGGGGCAAAATTAGCCACCTTCTGGGGTTTTTTACGCATCTGCAATATGAAAGTAACGACATGGGTGTTTCTGGCAAAGAAGATGTTTGGTTGTGTGTTGGGCATCAGAACTTCCATGATAGTGCTCCAAAGCACTTTGCTATGGGCCATATATCTCAATTTATGTATCTTTGCTGAGGTTTAGATAACCCAGACAATGGGTTTGCCTATGTCTTCTGTGAAAGGAAGTAAAAAGCCTTACACCTTAATTCCATTTTCTCATTTTGCGTTTTGTTTGTTAGTTGAATTCCTTACAAGTTCAACAAATACAGGTAATTTTTTTTTCCTGCATTTTATGTAATGCAAAGACTATATTTACAAACAATTTTATCATCTTTTCTCAGTGCAAGGTACACCATGTAATTTTTATTTTGAGAAATCAAAATATATTTTGACTATTTTTTTCTTTGAGAAACTAATAACTCCAAATTGAGGGTTCTTTTCTTCCTCTTAATTCCCAATAAAACAGAGTGCATGTCCAAAAGAAAACAAAAAAGAAGAAATTATTTTTCAACTAAATGTCATTCTTCTTTACTATTTTAAACACATTTCAGGTATTTTGGAAGAGAAACCAAGCCTGTTAATTTCAAGTGTCTGCTTTTCTTTTTAGCTATTGCCTGTTTCCATAACCAGAAGAAAATTTGTTGAAAGGATTTGGGCTTGCAATAACCCACAGACAAATTAAATAATATAATTTTCGTCTCTAATGATATAGTGTTCAAAAAGTATAAAATTTAAGCAAAGGTGGATAGGGATGGATTTCTTAAATCATTAAAATATATTACGTAATTCTAACAGTTAATTTAAAATGTTTTTAAAGAACAGCTCTTTACTAACTTTTTTTTTGATGAACACACAGGCTAGAAAACTGCTTTTAAAAGAATTTTGTCTTTAAAGTTGGGTTTTTTGTCTTTCTTTTAACCTTTTCTCCTTCATCATATATATTCCCTTGCCTAACAATAAATTGATTCAGTCTTTCACAGTAGAAATATGTTAGTGGTCTAGGAGACTGGTTATTCAGACATAAGTCACCCAGGGGGACACTTCAGGGACAGTAACCTGTGTATAACATAGCTGTCTACTGTGGACGCAGCCGAGTTACAGAAATGTATAGCTATGACTATACTGCTAGATTACACAGTCATAGCAAGTTTAAAAACCCTTTCAGATTCCTGAATTTGGCAGTGTCTTTTTTAATATTAATATGGCTTTAATTAGGAAGAAACCTTTATCATTGATAATACTTAGACTCTTCACACATTAAAGCTGATACTGAAGACTTTTTAAAATTAAAAAATAAGCACTTGGGAATATAATAAAGCAGAACCAACAACCAAATTTAGCTGGTAGATTCTTGGATGTGTTCCAACATCATAAATTATGGCTTGATTTAAAAGACTATGTATCAAACCCGTACAAATATCCTTGCCTATCAGTCTTTCCACTGCTAAATGCTGTGGAACAGCTAAAGCTTCCCGGTAATTTCTAAGCGATATTCAGGTCTCAGCAAAAGTTTTAAATCCTAATGGAGTAGTTGCTTTCATAAACTTGCAGTCTTTTCTGAAGAAATTATTTCAGCTTTCAAAAAAATGTTATTAATATATTTGTGTGGTGTTGAAATTACAGTTCCATAGAAATGACATGATTCCTCTCCATGTGTTTTCCTTTTAGAGAGAAAAACCAGTGACATTGTTTTCATAACCTTTCTCAAGTGTCACAGAGTAACCATTCTGATTATATATTCCTTTTGACATTTTCAAAATCTACAGTAAGATAGAGATATGGCATTTATAATTAATCTTTTTTAAATGGAGGAAAAAATTGAATGCAACACCCTCCCCCCCCCCCATCCCCGCCTCCCCCAATTCTGACCGTTCCAACACTATTATTGCAGTATTATCAGGCTCCAAACTACATCTGTTTCCCCTTTTTCAAACCTGTATTTGAGTCTTCATTCTGTATCACAAATACAATTGCTCTGTTCTGCTCTGTATTAGCTGAACCCTCTCAGAAAAACAGGACAAAGCACAGCAATGACACCATTCATGATTAACAAAGTTAAACAAATATGAGCATCTATTTGTAGAGGTGTAGTGTGCAGTCTTAGGAATCACAATACCTAAATAAAGAAGGACGATGGTTCAGAATAACATCTCAAGGTATTGATATAAAGAAACAGGAAAGGAAAAAACAATATATCTGAAAGACTAAGTGGTTCAAGAAAATAAAGTTTTAGCGGTATTACACATGAAGTTTTAGTGGCATTAAAATAATTTACTACCTTTCACATAATTCTAAAAAAGTCTGAATACATAAAACGTTCAAAATTAATATTTTTAAAATGTCATCTGTTGATTTTTCCTATGCCTTTAGAAGAACTGGTCTATACAGTAATGGATTTACATCATAAATATACGAAATCAGCTAACAAAACATCACTTCACATTTACAAAGACCAAGAACCACCTCTAATAAAAAAAAAGCACACTGGGCCAGACATTCTGTTCTTCTGGATTACTTCATGTGTCATGTGATTGAAGACATAAGCCTTCTGGCCTTATATCTTAAAATTTACTTTCATTTGCAATAATCTTCATGAAATACACAGGCTGTCATGTCTTATGGCCTAATTAGCAACTTAACAAAAATCTACACCTTATAGATACAGTTCTAGAGGTTTTTTACCCCCCTATATGTTCACCTACTTTTTATTGGGAGAATGAGCTGAGGAACAACAGGAAGAATCTTGTTTCCACCGTGTTCCAACATGTCATGGATTCCTTGACGAGCAAAAAACTCATATGGAAATTTCCTTTCACAAAGCCCATCAAAGAACAAAGGCAGAAAGTAATGATAGTCCAGATTTTCAATCTCTACCTGAAAATATAAAAGAAGCAAACAAATAAATGCAATTTTTCAGCACTAATACAATGTGATCAGACCAACAGATAATTCATGCCATCCACACAGGCATGTTTAGTAAATAATAATTCATTTTTTATCACTGTAGAATATCATTGAGTTTCAAATATGGTTTATGACCAGATATTAAAATACAGAAATATTAGACCTCAGGGAAAGAGCAAAAATTAATATACTTCCATATATTTTCACTTACGTAAGTCAGTACCAGATTCTGTACCTTACTTTGCAAGCTACCCACAGGAATCAAATCAGTCACTTTAAGAATAATACCCTATTACAGAAAAATCTGATATTATGTCTTCCTTTGGACACTCAAAACAACTAGCAAGAGAAAGAATCCTGTAAGCAACAAGTATCCAGCATGGCACAAATATTAATACTTTTACAGATGTCCCAACTTTCTAGAATATTGACCTAATTTATTTCCTATTAATACTAGGAGCAATATTATTATAAAAAAATCCATAATTATCTACTGCGAAGAAAAAAGGTAACTATTTTTAATCTCCCTCCAATCCTAAAATACAAAGTATGTTAATCTTAACAAGTTATGGATTTTGGGAGGGATTTTGCACTTGAATTTTCTTCCCTTTTCCTTCTTTTAGTCATAAACACTCTACCACATACACTCAGATTGGCCAGTGAGAGTCAGAAGTTTGTTTATGGACTGAATAAGCTCTGAATACAGCTGAGAAGTGACTCAACAGCAATTTACTTTCTCTGAACAGAACATGGTCTTCAAAATCACCTGGAGACCAATCCATCTCTTTAAGAATCCACTCCCATCTTTAAAACACTGCTTAACTGCTACCCTATTTTTCCAGTGAGATTAGGTAGACTCCAGATAGATGCTTCACACCTAACAAGCTTTGTCATATACACCAAGCTGAAGCTCCAAATATCCTAAATAAAATTTGCCAGGTTAAGCAAACAAATACCCATTCATTGACCTCAGGACAGAAACTGCCTTCTCACTTGCACTGTGGAAGTCTGATCTAAAGCAGCCAAGGACTGAATTCAGGTTTTACACTTCTTGAGTAAATCCCACAGTCAGAAAGCAGCAGACAGACATTTTCTGTTTGCAGCCATTATTCATTTTCCTCTCTGCTTCCCTCTGAGTACATGTGAATCCTGGGTGTGCACATCTTAGCTACTGACTTGACTGCTTCAATCTTTCATGTTGAAATGCCTCTATCCATGATAAATTAAAATTAAATTGGAACAGATACTTTATTTCACATTTGCTGTGTGCATCTCACTATTGGCAGACATAGTGTCAATTACATACTTACGTAGTGTCACATGCACTGATTATTAATCTCTTACAGGAGGCTAAAAAGAGTAATTGCATAACACCTATTCACCAATGTGAATAAAACCAACTCCCAGTAATGAACTATGCAGAGGAAGGAACAAAGCAAACCCACATCTCCTACTTTCACATGATTATGATTTGCTTCTCTAAGTTTTTCTCATTGGAATTTTGCTTCACAAGAAAAAAAATGCCTTTATCAGATGTCTTTAGGGTCAATAAGAACCTAGGGAAATGACCTCAAGTTGCTCTTGGGGAGGTTTAGATTAGATATTAGAAAAAAAATTGTTCACAGAAAGGGTGGTAAAGCCCTGAAACAGACTACCCAAGGAAGTGGTGGAGTCGCCACCCATGGATGTGTGGCTATGGCACTTGCGGACATGGTTTAGTGGTGAACGTGGTGGTGGTGCTGGGCTGACAGCTGGACTTCCTGGTCTTTTCCAACCTTAATGATCTATGATTCTTTGAATATCCCAGGATCAGTTTGTGAGAAAGTTCAAAAATAACTATACTAAGCAACTATGTATGAAGATCTTAACAAAACAAGAAGACATTCAAATTCCTAAATTGATGAGTTTTGTAATTTTTGAGGACATTCATCACGATACTGGCAATACTGAGATGGTAAAAGAATTCTGCCCCAAAAGTCACTGAAAACAAAATACAACAATTTAGAATCACAGCCTTCTGGTGACAAGCCTAAATCAAAGGCCAAATTGTCATTACAGCAAGAGCTCACCAGGTAAGAAGGCATCAGGTGGGCAAAAAACCATTGACAAAAAGTAGGACTAAGAAGAAGCAATTTTTCCCTGTTCTGTCAGTAGGACAACAAATTCCTTTAGCACATTCCTTTTTAACATTTAATTTGTAGTTTATAATCTTGTTAGATTTTTTTATTGAACATTCTAGTTTCAGAAAAAAATCAATACCAAAACCAACAACAGCTACTTGTGTCTGGGGAAAGCCTTAGGTGCGAAAAAGAGAGACACAATTAGTAATGCATGGGCTTTTCTTTTTAAACTGGGGTATGTTTCACAAGCCAAAACACGTTCAGCACACTGTGTCTTGGGGGAGTGGGGGAGTTGGGTTAGACTGTATTCCATATATGGGGTTTTGACAACTCTTTCAAAATTACAAACTATTTCCATGGAAAAAATATGCCTGATACAAATCCACATTAGATTATTGAATCAGGATTTGCCACCATTTTGTTCCAAACGCATGTAGTAGAATGTCTCATTTATTTTCTTCCACTCTTCCCTAGTATCTTCTCTAACTGTATCTACCAGTCATCTTCTCAAAGATGTGATATTTCTGATACTCTAAGCAATTTTTTTCCAGCTGTTCTTTGCCCTTGAAACATGGTTTTTCTGTTTCAGATACAAAGAAAGCTTCTGTCAATGTTTTCCAGTGATAATCACTGGTCAAAAAAAAGATATTATCTCTATCAACTCTGTATTATGGTTATACACTGTGCATACACAGGAATGATAAATCAGCTTTACGGTGAATACAATTTCAGGGTTTAAAAACAACTCTGATTTTTATACATGGCACCAAAGTTTTATTATGAAAAAAACCTTTACAAAATATAGGTATGACAAGCTGTAGATCATGAAGCATTTGTGTATACTATTCCCTACTCAATTAGTTCCAAATCTGTAAGTGGTTGGCAAATAGCACGGGTCTGAACAGGATTCTGATTTCTAACTTATTTCTTGAAGTGTCAGCTGTCCAAGCATACAGACAATTTTTACTTAGCATTTTTTGCTCTATAATAACTCCCACAATATGGAAGC
The DNA here is from genome assembly GCA_026770055.1 of Myrmophylax atrothorax. NCBI lineage: Eukaryota > Metazoa > Chordata > Aves > Passeriformes > Thamnophilidae > Myrmophylax > Myrmophylax atrothorax. The sequence continues at coordinate 38,047,986 of JAOXXN010000446.1, read as the reverse complement.
CAGAAATATTTTGCCTTACATTCTATGGTGTGAAACCTTTTCCTTCTGTGTTTACTATTTAGCTTTTAAAAGTGGCTATTATACAGCTGTTCAGAGAAAAATGAGATTTTTCTGTTTACGCCCACAAAATTCTTTTGTTTTTTATATCCACCCACAAAAAATGCTGATTAAAGCTCAAATTCTTGGCAAAACTTGTCCACATCTGACAAAAATGCTGCAACTATGGATTTTAAGAAGAAATCTCACAATAATTATTATGAACTTTACTAGTGGTTTGTAAGTTGTGCAGACACAGCCTCTGAACTTACAGTAAATAGGCCAGTCAATAAAAAGTGACATATAATATATGATTACACAACAAAAGCAAGCATAGTATAATGAGTAAAATCTGTTTCATGAAATTTCCAGGCTCCTTACATATGATAAAAGCTCACAAGGTGCAAAACAATAAACAGTTAAGAACTATTGCTTTATCAATACATATAACTAATGTACAAGATGGGAGGCAACTAATGGCAGTGTCACAGTTAATTTATCCAGGAGAAAATCTGTTCCTATGAAGCAGCTCTCACAGTGAGGGGCAAGTCTGCTGAGACAGTGAAAAATCAGATAAAGATTCTTAGTTGACAACAGTAAAATAAGCTTTGTGGCTAACCTGCCTGCTAGATGAAGAAAGCAAACTATTTGAGAGAACTTAACATACAGAAGTAGTCTGACAATAATTATATCATTGGTCTTCCCTAAAGAACCTTATTTAAAATAATCTAGTAAACTAAAAGGCAAACCTGAGTTTTAGATGGTAGTGCTTAAGCTATATAACCAATTTAATTTTCCATCTCATTTCACACAAATGATTACATAATACTATGTCTTTGATATGATTATCCAAAAATTGGATTTGATCTTCTAGAAACATTATACCTAACTGTGCATGTACTCTTTTAATGTCTTTCTCTAAGGCATTAAAATTAGGTATAGCAAAAACCCTCTGGAATTGTTGGTTTGATGAGGACAAACAGGAGTTTTTGTAAGGATTGCAGAGATTTTATAAGGAGTATTTGGTAAAATAATAGTTCCTTTTAGGATTATTTTCATCTCTATTTTATAAGTTAACAGAAAGAGAAAAGCAGAAACATTCTCAAGAAGTCTCAATTTTAAACTTCCCCATTTTTCTAAGATTTCTTTCAACCTTCTCTTACGCTTGGTTTTTGTGGTTTTTTTTGCTTTCAGTTGCTCTACTTACAGTCAAGATGAAGCCTGAGCATTTCCCAGTTTTTGGTTTCTTGCTTTTAGTATATTTGATCCATAATGGCATGTTAGTTTTAATATTCATTATGGAGATGCTCACTAGTATTTTCCAGACTTGACTAGATGGAGTTTTCAATATGGTGACTCGTTTATGGGTCAAAACACAATTCTGCTGTTGCCTTTACAAGTTCGTTGCCCTACAAGTTTTCTAGCAAGAAATTATTCTCTTTTTAGTCTACTATATTTCACCTCAATAGGGTCATATTATACAGGTTCTCTACATAAAAAAAAAAAAAAGGAAGTTGTGACTATATTTTGTGCTCTACAATTAAATGCTAAAATACTTATCTTAAACAAGTGGAAGATCATCAGACTCAAAGAGAAACAGATAATGGCAAGGGAGAAACTAGATAAACACTCCTAACCCAAATCTTTTAACGCAGTCAAACTTTATTCAGAGCCTTTTTAACATATTCAATAGCTATTTAACCTTCCCACAAAAAGTTAAATAACAAAAGAAACTATTAGCTTCCTATACATAAATAAAGAGAAGCAATAAAAAGATATATCTTTGGAGTGTTACTGTACTGGCTATCTGAATTCAGCTTTGAAATAACTCCTCATGTAAAAATAAAAAACTAAAAATACAGAAATGTTACATAGAAATAATATTGAATTTACTGCATTCCCTACTTCCTCCATGTTAGCTACAAGAGTAGAGATTTAATACATACAAAAGTATGTATTAATGTATGAAGTTGGGACATGGTAATACAAGTTCTGAAAACACTGAAGAGGAGTATGATATGAAAAGGTTTCCAACTACGATGCACATCTTAAAGTAATATAGCTCCAAACTCTCTTTCTAATTTTAGGGGCATATAATTGATAATGATTTTCCAGCTATTATTCCTGTCTGCACAATGAGGCTCTTTCAACTCCTAGGTCCAAAATGAAGCAATACATTTCTCTATCCCTGCAGACTAATTGCCTCTCTTCCTCATTTTTCCACTGCTTTCTCTCAGCTGACATTGCTGCCTAATCCATGTGAATTCTTTTCAAATTATGGGGAAACACTCATAATAAAATGTATCCGCTTACTTTTACATATGAATTAGAAGCATGGCTGAAACAGAAATGGTATGATCAAAATCATTTGTCAATATGGCAACCAAAGTCAATTCTTAACCCACTCTTAAGCAGTACTGGCAAGAACTTGGTATGATCAAGACTTCTGTAAAAAAAATACTCAAATGAATGTAATTAACAGCAGAAGTACTCCATAGATAATATCTGGGGAACTGCTACTAGCAATGGTGATGGTCCTGCATATGTGTCATGGTTCCATCCCAGCCAGCAGCCAAGGCTCACACAGCTGTTTGCTCACTCCCCCACCAGTGGGATCGGGGAGAGAATCGGAAGGGTAAAAGCTGGAGAACTCATGGCTTGACATAAAGACATTTTAATAGGGAAAGCAAAAGCTGTGCACACAAGCAAAGAAAAACAAGAAATTAAGTCACTGTTCCCATGGACAGGTGTTCAGCCATTTTCAGGAGAGCAGGGCCTCATCACATGTAACAGTGACTTGGGAAGACAAATGCCATCAAATCCAAACATCCTTCCCTTCCTCCTTCTCCCCAGCCTGATATACTGAGCTTGATGTCATATGGTGTGGAATACCCCTTTGGTCAGTTTTGATCATGTGTCCCGGCTGTGTCACCTCCCAGCCTCTTATACACCCCCAATTCCTTTGCCAGCGTGGCAGTACAAAAAGCAGAAAAGGCCTTGGCTCTGTGTGAGCCCTGTTCAGCAATAACAAACACATCTCCATATTATAAACCCTATGTTCAGCACAAATCCAAAGCACAGCCCCATACTAGTCACTGTAAAGAAAATTAATTCTACCCCAGCTGAAACCAACATGATGATAACCAAAACATTTTCTTTTCAGTTGCCACACCTGAAGGTGACAATCTAATCTTACTGGGGTTACTGAGATGAGGAAAATTAATAGTGAACAAGAAAGTCAATTCATTCCCTAAATAACTAGAGGATCAATGACTGGCTCAGAAATGGAGGCAAGGAGAAGGAAGATATGAACTTCTGTAGAATCCTTTCCAGCTTGCAAGATAGTAAAAAACCAACCTGAAATATAATTGGCTTTTATTTAAGAAATGGATTCTCAACTACATGCATGAATCTCTAAGTCTCTGAGCCATGCCATTCAGAAGATAATTAGCACATTTTGGGGAGGAGGGGATTCTAATCTTGGATTTTCATAAATCTTTTTAATTGTACTGCCTGGATTTATATTTTAAAAATATACACTTCATTGATAATACAGAGCAGGCATGTCTTGCCAATATAGTAGAGGGTCAGTGTATCCCACAGGAGAAAAGCAGCATGACAAAACCCCCCAGGATATAGGTCTTATAGTATGATATGCAATGTTGAAGCGACAGATTAACAGCAAGGACTTCTGCTACAGTCTAGGAGTTCATCAGGGTGACATAGTAAGACAGGAAAGAGAGTTGAGCTGACTAATTAATCATTATGAGCCACCAATATGATGCAGAAGTGAAAAGGGCAAATACTATTTAAAATGTATGAGGTATTTCTAGTATAGCTAGGAAAACATAAATGCTACTACACAAGGCAGTTGTGAGAGCTTACCTGCTATAAACATCAATATGCCCTAAAATAAAATACACAGATTTTATTCCCATTGATTTATTATTGGAAATAACAGGGACAAACTGATGTATAGGAATATACAAAACTGGAAAAAGTAAAGAAAATTAAGTGCTACCTTATTCTTCTTTATTTGAATTCTGATCACATTAATTTCTTTAAGTCAACTGTTTTCTAATAAGCATGTAAAGTACGGTATTTTTTCAATATGGCAAATAGCTGTAGACTACACTTCAAGGACTGCTTTCTTTCAACTGATGGCAGGCATTATAAACAGAAAATGAAGCACCCAGAGAAAAGGGCTCTGTAAACATGACTCTGACAAATGCTGAATATACTTGAGAATTTTTTGTGTGCAGTGAACAATGGGCCACAGGATTACCTCAGTGGCAGACGAAAGTATTTCTGCTACATCAGAGTGGATGCTTATCTAGTTACGTTCCTCTTACTGTTCAAAGGCTTGCTGACACATTTTCAGACACATCCAGTCATTTTTTTCATAAGCACAATAAATGCGAAATTTTAGATTACAATAGAGGGACATTATTTCTCTATATTTTATTAGTCTCTCTTATTTGTGATTGCCGAATATGAGCATTACATGATGCATAAAGATAAATCACACTTATAATAGCCATTATGTACTATATACACCTACTCTGAGGGGTGAATAGGAATTATTATCTCCTTTGGGGTCCATACCCCAGTGGAGAATTAAGTTCCAATCCCAGTTACAGCATCTAAGAGCCCCCCCACAGATGCACTTCGGCACCAGCAAGAGTCAGAGGACAAGTTCCATTCCTTCACTACAGAAAGAACATGCGGAGAATTGTCATGGTGAAGAAGAAACATGCCATTTTCAGACACTTTATTGGACACCAGTGGACAACTCTTCTCAGAAAAGGAAAGCAAAAATGGTAAAACCATCCCAGGCAAGGAGAGGAGGCAAGGCAAAGATTAATACCCCCTCTCCAAGGCAGAGTCTGAAGATACAAGGACAATAAGGAGCTGGTTGCCAGACTCTCCCACCACCTTCTGAGGAAGTTATACTAATCTTCATTTATTTACTTCATGCAGTATGAAGGTAATTTTAAACTTCTTTAGAGGAAGAGTGAACCAGTTTGTTGACCCTCACAAAACACATACAGTGCAGTATGTTAGTAAAGAACTAAATTAAAATTGCCTTTTTGGAAATAAATATTCTTTTGCTCAAAGAAGTTTTGCTACTGTTTCAATATGATGAAGCCTAATACTTATGTTATTTTTAAAGAATTGTGAAGGTAAATCAGAAAAGACTGTCAATGGATTGTATCCCATCAAGGAAGCTAGCAGCCAAGTAATTGTTTTCTTATTTTTTGGCATTAATTTCCTTTCTCTTTGCCAATTGTTCATGCAAAGCTGTGTGTTGAATTAACTTGAAATTATTTGGTTTTAATGAAAAGTAACACAAAGTTCCAAAATTAGAGATAAAAGCACTGGGACAAAGGCACACATAAAAAAAGTGTGTGCTGGTTTAAAGGTAAACCAGCAGGAGAAATGAATCCAACACAAAAAAGAGTCAGAGTTACAACTTAATAAATGTATTACAATGAATGCAATGATACAAAGAGAAATTGGGTTTGCCCCATAAAACTTAGAAGTATAACCCATCACCCCGGGGCGCAAACAGAATGGGGTTTGTTAGCAGCTGTGCTGAGACCCCCATGGTTCCCCCAAGTCCAAAGTAAAAGAAAGGGAAAAACCTGTTGGCGCAGATGATGGTAGCAGTCTGGTCAAGAGTGGTGATCCCCTCCTGTCAAGGTTCTGGTCCTCCTCTGGATCCGGCAAATGGTCCCAGAGGTCACCAACCCCAAGATTATATCCCCTCAGGTCCAGGTGGGAGCACCCAGTACCTCCCCCAGGGCAGGGAGGTCCACAATAGGTGATCTAACTCTGTGAGTCATGGGGTATTTTTGGAACTGTTGCTGGCCCATTAGCAGACACGCCCCCCTCAGGCTGTGTGAGAGGGTGCTAATGACTTCCCAGAAGGGAGTTACCACAGCTCCTATCTCACAGGCTTC
>JAOXXN010000446.1:38030094-38041887 GCA_026770055.1 Myrmophylax atrothorax | reverse complement strand
AAGGTACTTTCAGAAAGTGCCAAGAAGCTGCGTATGTTGACAGAATAATTGCATAACTGATTGTGTTTTGAATGGCAATTCTTGAAAGTCTTTCCCCAGCTTTTAAAGTGGTATATCCATTTGTGAATCTGTTCACCAGCACATTAGGCTTGTTTGGTTCAATTTCCCATATACGAAAATTACTTTCTTCCCTAGGAAAGAGCAATGCTTGGACATTTCTAAATAACCATCCAGAATCCAGAAAGATACTATAAAACAGTGGGACAGTTGCCATTAATGCTGTATATCTAAGTCAGGAAGTCTTGCATCTTACCAACAACGAAGTTATGCAATCAAATCTTTCTGAAACAAGTTGGAGAAAGCAGGCCCACAACGTGTCAATCTTCCCTAACTTCAGGACTAGCACAAAACCAAAACATTCTCACCACCTCCATGTGTGTCTGAGAAGGAGCATGGACCAACAGCATTTTGGAGCAGTGGACTGTCTAAAAAGATGAGGTCAACCACCAGAAATCCTTAGTCTCATGGCCTCCAAGGCTCCTGGAACATGGTTCTGAAGTTACTTCATAATTTTCAGTCATGATCTGGTGGAATGAAATACCAGAGACAATGTGCTAGCAATGCTGAAAGGTCCCCAGAGACAAACTACAGACAGGTGAATCAAATGCTAAATGAACCAATTCCAGACATTGACAAAGCCCTGAAAAGGAAGGGAATACTGCACCATCTGCTGGCTGACACCAAACAGTGTGAAGGTGTTCTATTTCAAGATTGAACTATGAAACAAGATAGGCAGGGTACTGCAAATTTCAAGGTCAGATTTTGGAACAAATTGGCTGGGTTAACACACAGAAGTTAAAATCTTCCCCTTATGAAAATCCATGTTATTTCAAAGAAATCAAAATTAATTTTCAGAACTGGTAACTGACAGACTGACAGCATGACTAACAGATGTTTGCATAAACTATATCTCTGCTTAAAACCAAAACAGGGTGTGAGTCATTCTCTGAGTCCAATGCACAGTAGTGTGGAAGAGCGTAATTTCTGTACAGCTAAATTCTTTGATGTACAAAACAGGATGGTTGCCTTTAAATTGCATACTGTGAATAGTCTTGATAGTTGCTTATCCCGAATCATGGATGAGCATTATCTAAGCAAATAAGCCCTAGACAAAATCATAGCAGGGACTGTGCTATCTGCATACTTAAACAGTGCAGTGGCAACGCTCAAGGCCATACTATCATAAAACCTTGTTAGTTTTCTAGGATAAACTTGGAGGTTGGCGTGACTTACACAAGCTGAGGTGGAGTGAAGTGCAGAAATACATTTGCAAAAATAAATCAATAGTAGTTGCCTTGCATAATTTTTAATACTATATTAAATATATAAAAGCAAATATGAGAAAAATGTTTGGTGCAGACACATCAATCAAGACTATTAAACAAGTTGAGTTGATTTGAGACAGTATTACTCTCAAAAAGTTAAAAATAAACCCAGCTTTAGGAGGAGATTAGAGTTTCTTTTGTGGCATCTGACATGCGTGTCTGTGAAATGAGTCACCGAACAGAACTGTTACATTGATAGTGTCACTGAAAATGGCATTTAACAGTTGGAAATAAGTCTTCAGATGACTTTCAGTCAATACATCCATATAACCTTTGCAGAGGTGTTGGGTTTGGGGTTTTTTTTGAGATTTCTGTGCAAAATGCTGTGCCAGTCCCAGTTTTCTTCATATATTTGATACAATGTTATGTTATCATAACTGATTACATGGATAGCAACCAGGTAATTCGAAAGATCTTTTTCAATTTGGTACTCACAACAAATCCTGTTAGGTATAAAAAAAATAGGCACTTCAAATAGGTCAACTGACCTAAGACACTGAAGTTAGAAACCCTTCCCAATGTAGTTCTGATTATTAAGCATTTATTTGCTACTTCAAGAAAACCTTTTTCCAAACTGTATCCATTCCATAAAAATAGACTAAGTCTTCAGAAGAAAGGAGTGGTTTTGGTAAAATCTGGATGGAAATATTAAAATGTAGTACAATACTCAAGGCTTTATTTTATTGCATTAGGGAAATAACAAACAAAATCGGGTTTGAAATTTAAAAAATAAAAAAGCTTCACTGGGTAAACCCAGCGGTCATTTGCCTAAGTTCAAGTGAAATTTCTTATAGTAAAATGTGCTTTATGACTTAGCAACTAAGTGAGTTCATAAAAGATTATTTTTTAATTAAAACCATGACTAGTAGAAACCCTACTTCAAATGTCAGAGTATGGGGTTTTTTTTCTCTCTGGCATAATACATTTTATGTTATTTAATTGTACTTCTTCTGTTTCAACACTAAATTTATCTTGAAAATCTACATGCCCTGTAATGTTGAAAATGTATAGTTTCAAAGGTTTTTAATTTCTTTCTAATAGAGTCCATATTATTGAGATTCTAGATAAATTTATGGAAAAAAGAAAACATTGTATCACTGCATTTTTCTGTTTTAATGGTGCTTTTTAATTCTTGAAACAACAAAGAAACAATACCAAATTATTTTCCAAAGATCCCAGAATCTTTCTTACATTTTGTTGATCTACTTTGCAGGCATATCTATAGTGTTTATGGAAATCAGTAAAATGCTCTTTTAAAAACATATGCACTTAAGGTCTGAACATATTGCAGCTATTGTGAGTGGCTGCCACTATAAAATCCTACCATGCAGACATAAGTAGACAATAAATTGAAGACAAGACAATAATATTTTGAATATATATAAATTATATATTTTGAATTAGTACAGATAACTTAAAAAAATTCTAATCAACTCCTTTCAAAACCAGAAGTCATTAAGAATTCAGCTAAATCTGGCATTCTCAGCTCAAAATTAGACTTCTGCACATGAAAAAAATGGGGATCATGTTTATCGAGGTTATTTAGTGTACTACCATTCCACTATAGCACTGCTTTAAATATTAACTATCCAGCATCCTAACTCAAGGACTTTTTTCAGGCTGGATGAAAATTATGGGAAAGGACAAACTACCACATAGGCTCAGATAAATAACTACAGTTGATTATGGCAATGATAGTTCTGGTGGATTTTTTATTTTCTTTGAAGGTAATAAAAAGTATAAACCAAGGACAAAGTCTTCAAAAGTAAATTGAACTTATATAAAATATCAGTTAAATAAAGTGAAATAACTAGCAGCAAAACAGTTGATAGCTTTAATATCTTTACAAGCCTCAAGAATTACATTATAAAAAATCTACTATCACACAGTACAGTAAGTTGGAGTATGTTTCACAGGATCATTGCCCAGTTCTTTGTCTTTTCTATTTAATTTATCAGTGAAAGATGAACTATGCCTTTCAGAGTGTTGCAATCTGAATTTGAAACAAACAGATTTTTATAATAATAGTTTTTCACTAGATGAAATGAGATACAGTCACTGGATTTGCAAACTGTCCTTAAAACAAATATACTGAGGAGGTCAACACATCATGTTGCATGCTTTGGTAATATTGATATGCATTCTAGGTATGCATCCTTATAAGTTTACTTAATAAGATTTTTGATTGATACTTCCAAGAGCTTTGTGTTTAAGAAAGTTTCCAGGTTGACAAGGAATGCTGTTCTGTTCCAACATTGACCAAAAGAATAAATGGCAATAAGTTATGCATCAAATGCATGAGAAATCATGCCTATACATATGTTTTGGGTTTTTCCTTTTCCAAGACTTTGTTGGCCATATCTATATTTATTCACAGTTAAATAGCATAGATAAACAAGTAATGCCAGTAAGCTGGACATAAAAGTTAAATGGACTAAACCCAACGTCAAATATAAAGGTAAGATAACAAGCTTAAAACCCACCAACTTGGTTTCCAGGTCATATGAAATACAACTGCTTAACAGGGGGAGAAGGGAAGTCAGTGCAGGAAAAATAAGCCACTGTCTTTGGTTTGGTTTTTGTTGTTTCGTGTGCCAGTTCTGTATCTAGTTTGCCACGTCAGTACTCATCGTTCAGTTATGGTTGGCATGACTTTATGACCAATTACTAGTCATGTTCTCAGTTCTAAGTACTTCTTGTTGGTTAATAGGGCTATAGTGTTTGGAGTAACCCTATTAACGCAACCATTCCTGTGCAGTCTGTAGAGGGAAAAGAAAGTAACTTTGAAAAGCAGAGACCAACAATTAAGATGTGGTCATTACCCATTTAAGTAATTTTTCTCAAATGGAAATATCTAGAAGTCATTAAATCCTAAAAATGTAAGATTTATTCATGCAAAGTAAATGGAAAGTATCCCTTTTTTTTAGAGTAAAATAAAGTTAATGATGACAGTAAAGACCTCTGACTAGCAAAGCAGCATCATTGAAACCAGCAGAAAATCTCACTGCTACAGTGAGACAGATTCCAATGAACAGATAAAAAACGTCTCAGGATGGAAGTAAACAACCAAACTGGCTAGCAAATTTGAATTTTTATTTGAATACAGGGATATCCTAGATAGGTTTTGACACAGAAATTCAATGTCAAAGCTGAGCTTCTCAAAAATAAGTGAAAATGACAGAGAACTTGTTGATAGAGTTGCCCTAAATGTAGGCACTGTTAGCATCATCAAGTATAGAAGCTTCACAGATACTGGCTTTATGAATATCTCTTAATCGAACTACAGTCTGAATAAAATGAAGTGTATCCAGACTGGGAAGACATGTGTTTTAAAAATATTCTTTGGAGAAATGGTTTAAAGGCATTGCATAACATAAATATATGGGAAGTGCAAGTAGGCTTCACTAATGCAATGAGGATCTCAAGTTTTAGAAACTCAGTATAAAACAGTCATCCAATGAAGAAATTCCTTGTGCTTTTTCTTCCATAGATCTATTTCCTTAGCAATCACTGTAACATGGTGTGTTTGCTATGCAGTATACTGTAGCCCTAGCAATCTTACTAGGAATTCTGCACTTATTTTAGAGAAAATGAAAAAAAAAAAAGAAGAATAAAAAAGCAGACAGGCTACCATGGACTGAATCCCAGATCAGTAGCACATGGGCTTTAATCACTCAAGTTATTCCACTGTCTCCTTAGATACCAAAACAGTGCTATGTAAAAAGTGCAAATTTTGATCTATTTTTTAAACCACTATACAAATATTTACAATAGGCCTGTATTTTATTAAAAAGTAACTCATTTTTTGCTTGGTTTTACATTGTTATGATGATACCTCAGTGACTTAATTTGCTGTCATGAAGATGCAGTGACATAAGTGGCTGTGTCAGTGATTTTTCTACATGAAACTCTCTTTGGACTAAGCTGAGGCATTTTCCAAATCAGTACATTAGCACTGTTTGTATTGTCTCAGCCTTGGGGCAGGAAATTAATTTTGCTGTAACAAGCTAAAACCAAAAGGTTGTCACTACAATTTCTTCACAGATATTCTTTTTTGGAAATATGCTTTATGTGTCAATGAAGGCTTACTTGTCATCCTACTGCAATAAGCTTCCAGGCTGCTTTTAAGATCAGTTAGGATTGAAATGTACTATAAAGGCTAATATAAACATATATTTTTATGCAATGTAATAAAAATCCAAAAAGTGGAATAATAAGAAAGAATGAAAATGGAATCTGATAAAGATTCATATTAATATTTGTCAAATGGGCTGTGGAATGTAAATTTGAAAACAGGGTGCATACACAGTGCTGGAACATTCTGAAAAACATATGACAATAATATTTTTTATTATTTCCCATACCATCATTAAGTATCAGTTATACCTAACAATACCTGAAGAAGCACACAATTAATCAAATTTCTGCAGGAATCCAAGAAGGTTTTAAGGAGGTATAACTCTAAATCCTCTTAATCAATTTTTTGGAGAGCAACAAATGTTTCCATTATTTGAATAATCCAAATTATATTTGATAGACCATTCAGTGATTACTACAGTACTTAGAATTTTATTCCTATAGTATGAAATTCAGTGAGATCAATTATACCTTATAAAAACTTCATCTAATCACACCAGACAAGCATTCAAGATGAATATTCTCATAAAATAATGAACACTAAAAATAATTTAACATACTGAGATTTAAGTGATCATAATCAATGTTCAGCTCTAATACTCTGTTAAGACTGATGTTTCTGTTTTTCACTGCCATGGTATTATCACTAGAACAAAAGATGTCTTCTTGAGAACACTCAAAGACACCAAAAAAAGATCCTTAATATTTAGACACCAACAGTTTCTAGTGTAAAACATTCTATTCCATTTTAATAACTGTAAGGTCTGAAATTTCAGGGGAGAATTAACGACATGATATTAGGGCAATTCTCTATGGGAACTGGAGACTGCAATTGTGGTTTATTTCTGATTTTTTTTTCTTTATTACTGACACACTAGTTTTCAAGCTTCAAGTCATCTGTGCATATTCAGTTGATGTTCCTAGTTCATCATCACAAATAAAGTGAGCTTGTCTTGCCAGTCAAAGTATCGATCTATCTTTTCACAGAACAAGTTTACTTTCTTGAACCAGAGACCATGTCTCCATTTCCTATAGAGGTAGAAAGGTTAGTGAGTTTGGCACACACTGTAACCCCAGTGTGTTATTTGTGCACAAGTTCTGCAAAGAGGATGGAGACAGTGGGAAAAAATGGGTAAAGATAAAGCGATAATGGCTAACAGGTTTTAAAAATACAGAAATGTAAATCTGCCATTCTAAGTCAGAGCAGCAAACTATCTGAAATCTCATAATGGCTAATACTGATACTTCAGTAGGATGAGCAAAAAATACCTCTTAAAAGTCTGTTCTTTTTCCACACAGAAGAATGAAGCTTATAAGCAGGATGTGTGTATCAGTAAAATTTTCAAAGTTTTATTTAACCGACAACTAAAGTTGTGGTTCTTGAGATGGATAATTTCTTAGCCTCAGTAGTTTCCTGTAAGAATACTTTTCACTGCACGAGGATTTTTTATGCATTGTATAATCAACTTTTGGTTTTTTATTAATTTGACACTTTTAAGCCTTGTAGTTTTTCTCACCGCTATTTAGAGGTACTTTGTCTGCAAGTGGAGTCTGCCCTCAAACAAAACTACAAGAGAGGAACTTCATAACTGTGGTAGGGAAACCCAATCCTTCAATTTCTCATCACCAGCCAAATGTCAGTTCTATCAGTTCTGTAAGGCCTGTCAGTGACCACAGTGGTTGTGACCAAGAAATGGCTTAAACTGAATGTGAAACAAGAAGAGTTACCAGCTCCTCAGCACTGGATGATCCTTCGCTACTTCCAGACTCCATGTAAGGCAGAAAGTATGAGAACATGCACCATTTCCTCTCTCAACTTCCAATCTCTTTCAGGGGAAAAGGCACCTACCCAGGGAAGCTGGAAGGCATTCCCTGTAAAGCCAGGCCCGTCAATGTCCCAGAATATCCTGTGGCAAGTACCTATTTCACAGTTCAGAAATAAATTAAGGTTGTATCATCCTATTCAAGACAGTTTGGTTCTGTAACCAGTGAAGCCTATGGAAATCCCAGTTGACTGGTCAGAACTCAAGCCCTCAGTTTATTCCAAATGCTCATTATCTATATTAACTTTTAAATAATGGATTATGGTCATGTATTACCAACCTGATGAAATATCCCGATTTACCAATTTCATGGTACAAAGACAACTCTGCTTTAGTACTTGTTCCATCATGGTTCAGTCCAGGATCTTTTAGTGAAAACAGATATGGTGTCCAATAATTTTAATTCTGAGAGCTTCACACTCTTGTGAGACCAGAACAATAAGAATCCACATTCCATCTTCCTCTGCGGCAAAACTGCCTAAGTAGGACTGGTTATTCTAGTAAGAACTAGTCTTTTGCAATCATTTAGCCAGGCCTAAATTTTCACATACAAAGTTTAACGCCTGGTTTTTAACTAAACATGGTTGATATCACATTAGCAAATATTATTACTCATTTGAATATGAGAAGAGAAAATTCTTCAGCATTTTACCTTCAGAAGACAACAGATGAGAACATTGAAACTGAAGTTACTTGTATTACTTCATGTTTTCTTCACTTATATTTTCCTTGACTACCTTAATTCCTATAAATTCTTGTAATTCCAAGTCTTTAAAAATAGCTCTTTCCATACCACAGTGCCTTGAGCATTGAACAGCATTATTTTATCATGGTTATCAAAAGTATCTCAACTACTTTGTATAGGACATTAAAAAAAAAAATCAAGGATTACTAAAAGTACACCTGGAGGCAAAACCAGTTGCCACTTCTTCACCTAACATCAGTCAAACACATCCCAAATAACTTCTATCAAGAGAAACACTTTTAACTGACCTCCTCATAACCTTATGAGCTCCTCAGATACAAGCACATGCTTATCTTACAAAATGTGTTTAGCATTTTGGGGGGAAAAGTATTGCTGTCACAGCAGACAAATTCACTGCAATCACACTAACACCTCAGTTTTGAATTCAGACTTCCTGTCACCTTCACTATGGAAAAACACTGCTGTTTAAGCCATAAAATATAGTAAGGAAGATGTACACTAGAAAAAAAAACCAAACAAAATCCAACCCCACAAAACAGAAAAGGGGAATTAACAAACTATCTTTTTGGTGGTAGGGTAGATTATATATAACAGACAGCAAACAAAGCCATACTTAATCCATAAGTTTGCAAACAAAACTAACTGTAACATCTAAATACACTCAAGGGTAAGTTATCAAAAAATGCTTCTCATTAGTTGTCAGCTCAAAGTAACTTCAAAAGCAGTTTCTGAGTTCCAGTAGTATCTTTCTGACAACCTCCTTATCTCTTACATGCTGTTGTGAGAGCTGAGTCAAACAGCATGTCATGAAAACTTCTAACAGTATAAATCAAAGGAATCACATGCATCTCATCAGTTAACACCTCCTTTTCAGGTTATCACAGAAGGTTAAGTTTTATAATGAAAAATAGTCAGAAATCTACTTCCATCACCTGAACCTGGGCAGAGGGAGGAGGGTTTGGTTCGTTGATTTGTTTGGTTGGGGTTTTATACTATAAAACCATAGAATATACAATTCAAAACTTTGGCCTTTCTAACTGAATTGTGATTTCACATTTCCACATTTAAAAATTACATTTTGAAAGCAGTATTAAGAAATTAACTTTTACTAAGCTTCCATTTTCCACTTTTTTTCATGTGACATATTACTACTATCTGCATTCTTGTCTGCTTTGTAAACATATTTACATTGACAGCTTCCTGAACACATTGACTCAATACAAGCTCAGGCTGCGAAGGTTTCAGAAGCCTCCAGAACTCCAGATAAGTTTATATGCTTGTTTTTAAATATTCTGGCTTGTAGAAAAGTAGGTTGTAGTATGTGAAAGTTTCATTCTATTTCTTTTTGTAGCTTTTAAATTTAACTGAACATGGAAAATAGGTTTCTTCTTATGTTTGTTTGTATTTTCTTCTCTGCTTGTATACAGAAAGAGTAATTGAACATTGGACAAAGTCCCTCTGTAAGTCCAAGAGTAATGTAACTTTTGAGTAATTATTATGGTACATTCCAGACTATACAGAAGAAGACTATCACACAGTGGAGCACACAAAAGCCCATGTGTATAAGTAAGTTTATGTTTATGCCTCCCTTTTTTTTTTTTTTTTTTTTTTAACAGTGAACAAAAGCAGAAGGCAAGAAAAGGAGTTTCACCGAAACTTCCTATCATGGCATAAAATAGTCTCCAAATGGCAGAGAGAGTAAGAAACTACTTTCATGAGCAACGTGGAAAAGAAGAGCCTAATTTGTTGAAAAAGAAAGTATTACATCCTCAGCCCTACAACCTCCAGAAAACCTCCATTATCCAGGACAAATTTTGAGAAACAGGCCTAATTATTTATTCAGTCTGCCCCAATCACTCACCAGGTCAAGAGTATTCAATTTTATTAATCTGTTCCTGCACAGAATCAGTGAATCATTTAGTTTGGAAAATAGCCTTAAGACCATGGAGTCTAGAAAGATCTAGACCTGAGCACTACCCATCTAGTTGAACAAACCATTAAAAAAAATTGTGATTTTTTCAGGAATAGAGTAATCCAATAAATTTTATTCCACACACTGTGGATGCAAATATTAGGTGATTGGCATTTAATTGTTCATGCCTTCTGAGAGCTGATATTGTCAGCTTTATTTTTTATGCCTTTGAAATTCAAGAGGTTTTAGAGAAAGGTGATGGCTTCAATGCTTCAATCAGTAGAACTCCACAAAACTGATTTCATACTCTGTGAATCTCTTCTAATTTTTCCTTTAATTCTCTTCTGTTTGTGATTTTAATCCATCCTAATAAAATTCTTCTAAAACTATTAGCATGCAGACAGTGAATGTGACAATACAAAAATCAGATTATGAGATTAATACTATCAAACATCAAACTCTTGAATGTCTAAAATTATTCTGAAAATCTGAACATCTGAAATAGCCAGCTTTATTGCAAAATGTGATTTCCATACCAAACAAACAACATTGCTAATGATGTTAATAAAAATTCTGTACCTTCAATATGAATTTGACAGTAAGACACTAAGGATTAAAGTAGTTTTCTTTCAAGAAAAGATTCATGTGTTTTTAATTTGTATTAACAATGTTTGAAAGACACTTCCTTATTCACTGAATCCATAATTTAATGAGACTTTTTGACTGATATAAAAAGGAATTTGTATAATTTGATCTTCTACCATACACGTCTGAGAAAAACCCCCAAAACATGCAAAGGTAAGAATAACTTTACCATTCGTGATATTCTATACCTGCAGTTAGTGTGTCCTACAATGACACATCTAAAGCCAAAAAGGCTTAAAAGAATCAATCAAAAACTACATACACATGCTGTTTTCTTCAGTTGTATGTTCAATAGTTTTAATATTTTTTTAACTATAGTGAAGTTAAAGATGAGGTCATAAGTTGGATCTAGCCTTGGAAAAACTCCTATTTGTAAGCTATTTCCTACATGGAAACTGTACAATCTCTGTGGAAGTGACATTTTTTTGTGAGCATCATTTTGGGCAGAGTATGTTTCACATTTCTGTGTGAATGAGGCAGGTCAGTTTTTGAAGGAGATAATGAACTAGAAAAAGGACAAAAACTCTGGGGCATACATTCTATGCCAGGAATCTTCTTCTACAGAGAAAGCTTGAAATTAGGCTTTTAGTGCAGAGTGAGAACTAAAAAAGTAGGGGTCATGATTTGAAGCTGTTTCTCATTGTTGAATTCCCTTAGTGTTTAGGAGAGGAGGACTTCACATTTTTCTGTAAATAATCAAAATCGTATTAAAAACATGAGCTCCATTAACACTTTTTCCTCCAAAAAGGAAAGATGTGCAAAACCTTTAACTCTAGTTAATCAATTTGGTCAGAACACATAACAAGTAATGTCTAACAGGAACAGTTATTTTTACGAGATATGCAAATATCCTCAAAGAGGAAGACAGTAAGGATACTCATAAGCAAATGAAATAGCCCAGTGATTTTCACAGTCATATAACACCGTACTGTCATGCAATACACTCATCAAAGGATTCATATATATTTAAGCTGAATAGATACAATAAATCTTTGAGTTAGAAGATACAAAATGTTCCTTTATATTATGCATAGTTTCCATTTTAAGTAAGCTTTTATCTGCAGAGAAAATGTTTCTCCTTATCCTAGTCAACCCAGTGAAGACTTCCACTATCTATCTATCTATCTATCTATCTATCTATCTATCTATCTATCTATCTATCTATCTATCTATCTATCTATCTAT
>JAOXXN010000446.1:38004933-38018002 GCA_026770055.1 Myrmophylax atrothorax | reverse complement strand
ACAACAAGAATCAGGTTAACATCACTCTGAGTAACTTTTACTCTCTATAACTTTTTGGTATTAAGTTTCAATCCATTTCTTACATTCCAGCTGAGAAACTTGTCTAACTTTTCTTAGCTATGTTTTTTTTTTTTGCATTAGCAACACCTTCCAACTTTGTAACACTATTACTCTCACTAAGACTTGCAAATACCTCAAAAAAAAGAAAACAGAACCATAACAGGTCCCAGCAAAAACAAAAAAGAAGGCATTGGTATTGTGATAGACTGAAATGAAAAATAAATAATAATACTGTAACAATGAAAAAATAATTATGAAGGAAATGGTTGGCAACATCAAAGATGTAATTAGTTTTACTCACTACCTGTAGAAGTTCTTTCACATGCTGCATTACACAATATAAGAATAATGCACACTAACCTACAGAGATATTATGGTCCATTATTCCTCCTACCCTAAGTGTCATTGAGATAGGCAGCAAACTGATAAGGCTCCCTGATTCATAAGTGATTCTGTCACTGAAGAGCATAGGGTACTGTTCTAAACTCAGCATGTTTTTCAGGATACTTTGTCAATTAAGTGCCTCCTGTTCCAAAAATTAAATACCCCAGCTGATTCTTGTGGAAATAAGCTGTCAGAGATGTCATGAGAGCAGCTGAATTTTGTACATCCCAAAAGTTTCTGACAAGCAGAATAAATTAACTAAGTCAGAGTGCCTAGCTAAAGAATCTGTGGATTTTTTTTTCTGGGATCTAATTTATATCTGAAGTAACTTCATATAGCAGAATATGCTTCACTTTTGTGTTACAGTAACTCAGTGAGGAATATCAAAAGTCACTGTAAAGTTATTTACTAAAGAAGCTCTCTAAATGACTCTTAGATTTCATAGAGGATAAAACCAAATGCAGGGCTCAGTGATAAACCATTACACTAAGAAAATAAAGGGTTTATAAGCAATACATAGGCCATCAAAAATGAACACCAGTTAAACCTTAGTATTGCATCATACCACTATGTATTCTATAAATGTTTCATACTTTACATGCATTTTAATTATAGACTAGTAATACAAACACACTAGCCTTATTATCTCTCCAATTATAACATCCTTTAGGACTAATAATTTCTTCAAAAAATGTAACAATCTTCTAAAAACGAAGCCAAATACATTTAAAATATTTTC
This sequence comes from Myrmophylax atrothorax, assembly GCA_026770055.1. Taxonomy (NCBI): domain Eukaryota; kingdom Metazoa; phylum Chordata; class Aves; order Passeriformes; family Thamnophilidae; genus Myrmophylax; species Myrmophylax atrothorax. The sequence continues at coordinate 38,016,819 of JAOXXN010000446.1, read as the reverse complement.
TGTATATGTTTTTATTAAAAACATCACAGTCTGGCAAGGCTAAAATTTTTTTAATCCATTGGAATAGAGCAGACAGATACCTATGGCTATCTAACAGCAGAAAGCCCTTATTCCCACCTGCCTCAATGAGCCATGCACTGCTGGACTTTTTGTTGTAGGAACTATTGTTCCTTCCCTGGTGAAGATATCCTATCAGTGTAGGATAGAGATTCCTTTCATAGAGAGAAAAGGTTTAAATACTCCTCTTATTCCTACTCCTGTATTTTTATCAAAATAAGGACTAGTGATTTGAAGACCCATGAAGGAGGGACAACAGTAACTGGTCTCCCCAGTGTGTAAATTCACAGATGAGGTTTTTGTATGTGCATCCCATGCAGAAGTTTTCATGAGATTTTCAAGTTAAAATCATGGCCATATTCAAGTAAGGTTCTCATTTATATTGCACCAAATGAGCAACTGCAACTAGGCAAAGGGATTACTTCCATTTTTTTGTTAGATAAATACAGTGCATGTGACTGAGCAATGAATTGGGTTATTTAATTAATTTTAAGATATCTTGGCATATGACCTAGATGGCTTTGATTTGATGGACTACTGACAAATCAAAGGAAAAGATTACACAAAGGCTTTTCATACAAAAGCGTAAGTGTTTAAGACATATCGGATACAATCAAAGGAGGTAAAAAGCTTTCGAAGGACACTCCCTGACCACTTTTGTTAATGAAGGGAACTGAAGTAAAGGTACTAAGTACAATCAAGGCCTACACAGACATAATTTCGAGAGATGACTAAAACAATCTAGCTGCCTGACACGCACAATGAGGTCTCATTTCCTCTCTCCATCTCCATATCTGGTTTTGCACCATTTTTCTGTCCTTCTGCATGCTCTGTTCTTGTCCTGATCCCTTGCTGATCAATTCAGCTCACCAAAACAGCAGAACACTAAATCCACTGTTAGTTTAGTGAGCAATACTGCCTCAGGTTTAGCTGAGCAGTTCGATTTATCCCTGGGAAACTGCAGGAGAGAGCAGGGACAAATTACCATTTTGGCAGCAGCAAGCTATTTTATTGGCTCAATCATTTAATGAAGCACTGTGGATCCAGAGAAGTCTGTGAGGCTGGGCCTTGTTGAAAGTAGTGGTTCCATGAACCTTAATGACAGGTTTTTGCACTGCCAGATCATACATAGTTCATGATATGTCAGAATCCCTACCAGATTAGTTAAAGGGCACACCAAAAAGTTCTTATTGTTGCCACCAAGGCCTCCCCAGAGCCAAACCTCACAATGTTTTAAGAAAACTGATAATGAAAGATGTGTAGCAACATGGGCAATGCATCATTTCATGGTATAAAGGTGATAGAAGAATCAGAGACAGCTTTCTACTAGTGACAAAGTTATTAATACATCTATAAGATCACATGAAGCAAGCACCAATACAACCCTTAGTCTAATTTGTTGAGGGTATTTAGCACTTCAAAGATAAGTTTTATGATTTCTAACACTGAGATCTCACAAAATACCAGTGCTTAAAACTGTAGCCAGTAAAAACCTGATCCTCTGCATCAACCTCATCTACATTTTTGGCAAGGAAGAGATATTTTGTATACTAAAGATCTTTCTGTTATAAAAAGGGCCTTTAGACAAAGTGTTGACTTGTCTAAATGACTAGTCAATAAAACTAGAAAAGACATCCATACAAACGTCAATGGTCCAAATCAATTGCTTTTTATTTTATTGTTTGTGTTTGTTCACATGGCAGTTCAATAAAATGAATTTATTCTATAGGTTTCCTAAGTACATAATACCTTCATACTTGAAAAAGTCTACGTCAAAGCAAGGTTTCACTGAAGTCAAATATACAGGTGATCCCTTCAAACCAACTGAATATACAAGAAAAAATAGTTCCTCAAATGTTACCTCAAGGAGTGGAGCTAGGTTATGATCTTCAGTACAGAACTTATTTATGGACAAATTAATCTAAGGATTGTTTTGCTATGAAAATATTGGATCATGTAATAAAATGTTCAAAATGAAATTTGAAATCAGTATTAATACACAAAGAAAAACTGCCCCGCCCTCAAAGTTTCATTGCTAAAAGATTAACCTTCATTTGACTTTATGTATGTGTTCCTAATATTTCTTTATTTAAAAATAAAGCAGTAAAAAAATGTATGAGTTCTTAGTAATTTATTTACATTAGCCCGAGTACAACTTTTTAAAGGCAGATTTAAGATCTACAGTCTTTGGACGTGATGTCAAAATTCCCGCTTACTTCAGTAAAATTAACTTTAGGAATGAGGTCAGTAACACTATGACAACTTAAAGAAGGTTCATCGCTTTTCTCAAGGTAAATAATGGCACTGCTACCAAGGCAAACAACAGCGTGTTTATTTTTCTAATGTCCCATCTACTTGCCTGAAAAACAGGTTGCAACATGATCATCACAAAGGGAAAGTCAGAATATTTTGAAACAGTTGTGTTTTATCCAGTGAAAGTATGAGCAAAAAGGAAGCATTCTTACTCCTTAGACTAAGTCTATTAAAAGAATGCTAAAGAGAACCGAGCACGCAGATCATCCGGAGAATTCAGAACTTAAAGTGATTAATTAGACCTTGTTTTGTCTCCAGCAGATTTACCGAGTTTTTTCCAACTTAGACCCATTGTTTGTAATTACCAAAATCACACCTCCATTGGCGGGTCTGAGTTGCTTCATGCATGAGCAGCAATCTGATTGAGCACTCTTGTTAGGATTCCATTCGTCATTGTAATTAGCCATAATCATAGCCTTCCTGGGTGCATGAGAATGTGCAAACGACCGATTCACAACCCCAACCTATTTGAATATGAATCTTCTCAGTGAGTAGCAATAAAATACTGGAAACAAAGCAGTTTCTCTAGGGAATTTTGTAAAGCATCCCTGTCTCTGATTCTCCCCCCTCAAAAATGTTCGCTTTTTAGTATTTGAATTCTGTTTGCTAAAACAAGGCTTGCTTAATGAAGACAATGGCTTATTATTGCTTAAGTGGCACAGCAGGGCCCAAGTATTACAGCCCCAGCTCTTTCAGCCCCTGCCAAGGACACAGGGGACAAAAGGGGCAGGCAGTCACGCCGGGCAGAGAGACCTCTCCTCACACTGCGCTTTGGGGACCCTTTCCCCAGAGCAGGACACAGGTCTCGCCTATTCCGGGACTCAAAGACAGGGTCCTTTTCTGCGCGTTGCAGCAGATGACTCACACACACAGGGCCCAGGTTCGGGGAGAGGCGGCGCGGGCTGCCCGGGAGCCATCGGAGGTGCCGGCGCTGCGCCCCTGCTCGCCCGCCCGGCGCCCGCACCCGCACAGCCCGCACACGCTCCGCGCTCGGGCGCTGCCGCTCCGACACGGCAGCGGAAACTGCAGTCCTGGCGACCGCAGCCCTGCCACGATAATCTAGTGAATTGCTTAACGTGTTTAGCAGTATTTCGGTAAGAAGAAGTCTCAGAGGTGTGTTAAATGTCCAATAACAAGAATTACCACTGAAGTTGCCACATCCCCGGGCTGAAAAGAAATTCTGACTTGTACAGTCCCCAAGACAGCCTTTCATGTATAATGATTATGAATTGGGGTTTTTGTTTGGAAGGAAAGAATGACACGTAAATAGAGACTGGGATATCATAGTGTAAAAGCCCGCAGTTTTGTTAATATGCAATTTTGAAATTATAATATTCTTATACAATATGTTACAATAGTTGTTTTCTTGCTACAAGTTCTTGTTTCCAGATCCTCCAAATTAATAGAGCACTCCTGCAATAGTATTTTATTCACAAAAATTGTATTCAACTAACACCAATTGTAATAAATGTCAATTAGAAGAATAAACTATAGATTAACTAAAAATTTAAGTAGAAAGTCCCTTCAAATGAGCAGAAAACTAAGTTCATAATATTAAACATAGTTTCAATGGAACATAAAGACATAAAATATTTATTATGTATAGGTCTCTACATATGTAGCAGAAATGGCAAGTCCAAGTGTTTCACACTTAACAGTTTTCAGTGGGAGATTGATAATTGTTGTAATTAACAGAACACTTTTTCTCTCTCATAAGTCTAATATCTTCATGACAAAAAATGGGAAGCTCAGGTTTTATTGCAACTAATAAACTAGATCATGTATTAAATAATTTTGTGGATTGATCTTTACTGCTTTTAGAAACCTTGCTAAATGTAGGGGTGGTAGGGTACTTTCAGTGATGAGCTGTGCTTTCTGTGAGACTGGTGAAATCTACAATCAGATCATCCTGAAGAAACTCCAGCATGGAAGGGGTGCAAATTAAATCCTGCCTAATGTTGCACTGCCATCCTAGCTCAGAAAATAGTTCCATAGCAACCACTTCCCCGTCAACCCTTACAGTCCATGCTGAAGAGTCTTCCCCAGATGCTGAAAAAAACAGTACTGTTTTAATTAGAAGAGCAAACACTTTTAAAGTAACAATGTTCAGCAAGCTGCCACATAAAGGCAACTAGTAACACAGAGGTTTATGTCCTCTCAGCCTTCTCTATTACCTGAGAACAAACAGAAATCAGGGAAGCAAATAGGACAGATGTAAAGTTTTGTGACAGTAGCTTAGCAGTTGCTGTCCTGTTTCATGCCTTTGGATACACCTTGCTATGTTGCTTGTTGCTACAAACACTCAGTAAGGGTATTTGTGTTCTGAAGTCACCATTGGAAACCTAACAACATTTAAGATCGCCTCCTGCCCTTCAGTAAACAACCATGCTGAATAAAGTCCTTACCTTCATATGCAAAACATTTAACAATTCAAACAGGCTTTCTGAAGAAGTATTGCTACTTTCCTTGGGTTCAGTTTTGTTCATCAGTTGAAGAAAACAAAAAAGAGTTTCTGATACTTTTACAGCATGTCTCTTCAATATCTTTTTTTTTTTTTTTGTAAAGGAAATAGGTGAAAGAGATTCTTCTCAGTTCATTCATTGAGACTTACGTCACTCACTACTATTTAATTTAGATTTTTTGGACTTTATCCTCCATGTTTGACTGATGCCTTATCTAGTCACTAGAGAAAAAAAAACACTTTAAATTCTTTATATCAGTACAGGTCAGAACATATTCCATTAAATCTGAAAGGTAATAAGTGGAAGAAAATCTTTTAGCTCATTATGTAATACATACATTGTTGAATTATAGTGATATGGAACACGATGTAAAGTATTGATGAATGATCATTTTATTACAATGTGTTCCATATGGATTTATCACTACAATATTTCAATTATATATTTTAACACTTTTCTGTATCGAAAGTCATCCAAATATGAAGAATGAATGCTTGTACCTCTCCCATGCAATCTAAATAAAAAGTGTGTATGGCATGATCTGCATATTCCATTCAAATAAGATTACAGTAATGATTAAACAAAAAATGTTGCCATGTTTGTGAACTCTTTGGAAAAGAATATCTTAAACTTATCCCTCTTTCTGTGAAGACCTTAAAGGACTCTTCCTATTTTCTCCCACACATAACTTTGCTCAGAAACATGAAATACTTGTTTTGAATTATACTGAAAATCACCTCACAAAATTTTGAGATTCTGCTGCAATGGATGTCAGATCACTAAGAAACAGTTTCTGCTGTTTCAATATATATTTTCTTTATATGTATGATAGATTTGCTTTTACTCTACTGCTTTTTGTCCCACCACAGTGTGGCTACTAAAAATTTGTGAAAATTAGATAACTTAATTTTATTGTTCAGTGTTACTTCTAATATAGGTCCAGCCAACTGAGAGCATGCAGCTGTGTCTGAAAAACAGAATAGAGATGATATTCTGAGCCAGCTGTAAAACATGCATTTTTATATAAGTATATGTGTTTTTACGTAAGTATATATACATTTATTTAAAAGAATTATATGTAAGTTTAATTATTTGAGTCTCTTTTCAGTTACGACTATTTCAGATAAACTGCTTTCTCAAACCAGAGATTATATTTATGACCTAAACTTTTGAGTAGCCCTCTAGTTGCATGAACACAATCCTGTAATATTTGCTTTGTACTGTGTTTCATAAAAATGAGATTTGGCATCCATTTTATTTTTTGTTGTCTACTAAAATCAGACTTTCGCTCATTTTCCATGGGATTTCCATATGGCAATGCACTTCACTGACCTGTGTATTCAAGCAGTAGTGATTAAAGCTTAGATTGGTGTTACACAGAGTTGTAGTTAGAGCAGAATATTTGTTTTTAAATTGGCCACCTCCTGCACCACTCAAGACAGCAATCACATACAAAACATATTCCCTTTCTTACTAAAATGCATGCAACTGAGAATAACTAGTCATTAAAAAATGTACTGTTCCTTGATGCCATTGTAATACAAAAGCAAAATATTCCCACTGATATCACTGGAGTAAGAGTAGGTTTCAAACTATTAAAGGGCATGGATAATGGCTGCATACTGAAAGGTATTTTATTCAATACATATTGATGCACACGGCTTCATAGCTCTATGAAAATTTTAAGATTTTTAATAGAGAGATGGAAACATTCAATTTTGGGGTTTGATTTTTTTTCTTATTAAGAGGTAGGAGGTTTTGAGTTTTTTTCTTAAATAAGGTAACCATGTATTCATCTATGCAGAAATATTTTTTCTTCAAAATATGTGTGGGAAATTCATTGTGGTAGAATGAAGTTATAAATAGCTAAAACATGACAGTACAAAAGAAACTGGTTTTAGTGTTTATGTTAGAGTACTTTCAGTTTGTGCCTACACTGTACAGAGTAGGATAGAAAATATTATGTGTTTCTCTTTAGGATAAAGATAGGATAACTACAGATTAGCAAATAAATATTGCAGTCAAAAATTAGAGGACCGTTCTGAAGTTGCATCACTGAGCATTATAATCTTAAGCAAAGTACTTGTTACACTTGCTTTACAATCTAAAATCTGATCTTTGTTTTTTTACAAAGATGCCATAAAATTTTTAGCTATAGAATCAACCTTCCTTCTCTCATTAGTGTTGATTTCTACCTTTCTGTAGGAAGATCCTACTCAGAGAAGATACATGATATAAGTTTATTATCAGCTTGGTGTCTACAAAACCTTTGCTTCTTTGGCTAAAAAAGCTGAAAGGTGTATTCTTACTATGGAAGAAGAACTTCAGGAAAAGAAAGAATAACTGAAAGATGCTCTGGGTGACCTCTTTCTGCCTCTTGAGAAAAAGCAAATATCTAAGACTATTTTACTTGAAAATTTTTGAATGTCCACTCCTTGTTTTCCAGGAACCACACTTCAGAGACCTGGATCTGATTTGTAGAATTGACAAACAGAAAAATAAACAGGCTTGGTTTGGTTTGATTTCTGTCTGGAAAGTATATTTTCTAGGTTTTCAACTGAAACATTTGTTTTGTTTTACTGAAATAGTGTATTTTGGTTCTAAGCAATTTAAAATCATTTAATTTAAAGATTTGTAGAACAGTTGCTAAAGTTTTTCAATTAGAGCCTTGATAAATATTGCATAAGTCAGTAGGAGCTGAACAGATAAAATAAATAAAATTAAGTAATCTGAACAGTCAAGTCTTAGAATAAAATTACCAGCTTCTAATTAATCACTAAATTATTAAAATATTTATCAAGGTTAAGTTACAGTTAGAAATCTAATACAAAGTCTCCCTCTGTGACCTTTGTCTTTATCTGCAAGACAGGTTTAGTAGCATAAACTGTGTAAAATAAACTGATGAACATTTATGAGCTGATCTGACACAACACGGAGACAACTATAAACCCCCCACAGATTATAAAGATATAAGCCAAAATATTCTGTATGCAATGTTCCTAGGGACCAATGATCAGATATTTTATCTTTTAAAATTGTATATATGTGCAAAATGGATTTAAGATGCTCGCACTCCTTTCCTCCCTCTGCTTCCTCATCTACTGTCATGTCTCACGCTCCTTCCAGTTGGACCAGTACAAATGTCTGTGTGGTTGCTGTCGGATTACCATAATGACCCAAATCAAAATAAAACTAAGAGAAAAAAAATCCACCAAACCAAACCAAAACCAAACCCACCACAAATAACTTTTTACCGGTTTTAAGATCTACCATTATTGTGATCTGATTCATAGAATGAAACCTAAGTGCAACTGAGGGAGCATTGAATGTGCCCAGCACATGAACAAATAGATGGAACTTCTTTTATCTGGTCCTGATGCAACAGCAATTGTTCATGTAGCTCTATCCCAAGTGAACTATCAGTCCTGCATACTGGATCAAGTCAGATCCTAAGGAAAAAATATATGATTCTGTAGGTAATGCATATAATAATGAATCAAAGTACAGTTTTTGTTGATTGTGATGTATTTCCTAGTTTGCTAGAAAAAGCAAATGAAAATTTGAGATTTATGTGGCATCATACCAGAATCAAGAACTTTTATTGGCAGAGACAGAACATAAACAAATGAAGACATGGGAAGTTTCCAGAATCAACCTTTTGTTTCTTTAACCACAAATTGACATATTGCCTTTCTGATACCCCGTGTGTATACACACACCCCTATGTGCACACTCATAGACCTTGGAGAAGATATTTTTGTTGCTACACCTAAAGTCACTAGTGAATTTTTACTACATGCAGATTTTATATTTCCATTTTATATCCCCTCAAAACATTAAAGGCAAAGCCTGACATTAAGAATGATGAGTAACTATAATAGAGCTTAAATTTAGAGGAACCTTTAGAAATGTGAAGAAACACTGTTACACTCAACAAGGAGAAGTGCAAAGCCCTGCAACTGGGGTAGAACAGCCTCCTACACTTGTGCAGGTTGGGAACTGACTGGCTGACTAACAGTCCTGCTCCCTTGAGATTTACAGTGATTGTCGTGTTGTGCAACAGGGATGCTCCTGTCACAAAGAAACCAGACCACATTCTAGGCTGCATTAAAAAGAATGTGTCCAGCAGGTAGAGGAAAAATATTGTCCTTTAATAAGAAATGGTGAGACTACATATGGAGTACTATGTCCTGTTTCCTCGCCATACCTTAAGAAATACATTGAGAAGCTGGAGAGATGATCCAGTTGATGGTTATCAAGATGGTTATCAGATAAATTATTATTCTATGGATTGCCTTTAGGTTCTGCTATTGGATAGCTCAACAGGAAATTTGTGAGGTATTAGATATTTTTTCTCCTCATTATTTTTTTAAAGTTGAAAAGAAATCAGATAAGACTCTCTACTTGAGTCACTTTTAGAACCTGATTCTACATGACAGGTACAGTTAAAAGTCTTCTACTTTCATTTAGATCACATGAAATCTAGAGGCCCAAAGCAGTTTCTACAATGTCAATAGACAAATCATAATAATTTTAAACCTTTCTGGCTTTCCTGCATGAAGAAGAGATTTTCCTCAGTAAGCTACATCCATTTCAAAGTCTTCAAGAAGAACCAGATTGACACAAGTTTAGAGAGCTGCTAGTGTGTTGACTATAGGATCTAAAGTTGGAGGCGTTTTTACATTTATCATTTAGTTATGGTAAACCAAACTTGAATTTAAGTCTCAGACATCTTATGAACACAACTATAAATTCACAAGATACAGCTAGGAAATGATCAGAGGTATGCACTGAAAAAACTATACATATATGTAAAAATACTGCACATGGGAACTATGTGGTTTCAAGTTAAGGGAATGTTAAGAATATAAAAGAACAAATTAAGCCCATTAACACTTCTAAAGTTGTACCACTATTTTTGTTCCTCACTTTCTTAAGCTGTAAAACATACATGTTTCAGAAGCACAGGAAAGTCTTTACTCATTAAGCAGTAGTATGTTACGACATTTTCAAAAGAAAGGTAACCCAGAAACACAAAATAATAGGCTAATCCATCTAACTTTTTAGAATCAGTAAGGACAACTTACTTTCTAAGGGGACCTCTGAAGATCATCTCATTCAATTCCCTGCCCCAAACATGGATAACTGTTTTTCTAATATTCACTTGGAATTTCCCTTGCAATGTGTGACTGCTGCCTCTTCTCCTTTCGTTGTGCTCCACTGGAAAGTGTCTGGCTCTGTTTCTGCTATAACACCCCTCTAGGCATTGGAAGACTGGAATTAGACCTCAATTAGCCTCCTCTTGCACAGGATAACCCAAGCCAGTTCCTTCAGTGTCTAAATTATATCGGAAAAGATGAAGATAAAATGTTGGAATCAACCCACCACCTAAATCGGATGGTGTGAGTTTGAAATGAGTGCAGAGCGGTTAACATTCTAGAAAGCATTCATGCAGCGATTAACAGCAACAACTGGCCCAAAGATCTGAAGACCAGGAGAAGTAATAACCTTCCAGATATTATGGAACAATAGTTATTACATCCCTAGTGGGTAACAATGTTGGAAAAAGCTAAGAGGAGCACTTTATAGGATATAGTTATAACATTTCTTGCTAAGGAAGAATGAATCTATTTAAATTCTTGGAAATCAATGACATTGTAGGAACTGGGGAAATATGTGATATTATGACCCGCACTATAACTAGAAGGCCTTTCTTTAGAAGGTCATGAAAATGGCTTTGTCATGGTTCTTCACAGAAAAGTAGCATTTACTGGAGAAGAGGCTAAACATTTCTATCAGAAAAAAGCCTCACACAGATTTAAATAGGAAGAAAATTCTAATAGGAAATTCTAATAGGAATTTCCTATTAGAAATAAATAGGAAGAGAAAGTCAGTATAGTCAGAACAAAATATTTGGCCCATTAAATCTGTGATTTGAATAGTTTGAGTTAAATGGTAATTTGCAAAGAACCTGGCTATTTAACAACTTCACCGGCTATTTAACAACTTCACCGGCTATTTAACAACTTCACCAGCTATTTCAAAGTATTCTGCAACAAATACTCTCCAAATGGGACTCAGGTACTATATGCTGCTTAATGACTAAATAATTCCAAGCAGATGCACAGTGTTTTTTGGTAGATTCTAGATAGGCCATGAAAGTTTCTGCTGGTCTAATGAAATATTGTAGGTACAGCAGGACATGGAAGACCTGAATCAAATAACTTTCACATAAAAAATTTTCATATAAAAAACAGACAAAACTAAAAACCCATCTGGAAACAAAAGGCAGTAGTTTTTATCTAGGTAATATCCTAGAGGCTCATTCTTTGGTGCCACCAACTTCATTATCTGCATGTGAGAATGTGGATATAAGCAAAGACATTTCTTAGCTGATATGAAAATAATGTTTTAAACATAAAAATTTAGAAAAAACATTCTAATTTGCTTGTGCACATTATCCCATATGCTATGTAAGGACAGGGGAATAGTTTTGACTTCCTTACAGAAGTAACAGCAGTATAAAGGGCTGCCACTTTATAATGAAATATACATGGGTACAGAATTAATTATTAAAGCAGAAAAAACATGCCTCACTCTTAGAGAGATCTCACTTTTATATTCTAGGGTTTATCAGCAAACCTCTGTGATAAAATAAAAGATTAAGATGAACAGCACAACTCTAGAAGTCTCAACATGTATCACCTTTAAATTTTCATCAAATAACCCAATGTTAACCAGTAACCAAAATTTTGGAATACATTTAGTGCATATCTAAAAACTAAAGTCCCTTTTCCATGGATTGCTCTAAACTTATAGTCACCATATTAGATGGTAATACCAAATTAGGTTATGTTTAAAAGCCCTAGATTAATGATCTAGGATCCTTAATGCATAAATAAACAATTACCTAGGGAAAAGATATGGGTTGAAGGTCCTGCTTTCACTGATTGTTCTTTCCAATGGTTATTAGCTGTGTCTAACCAATGCATCAGGAAGTGGTCAGGCAGTGGACTAGATCATCTCTGGATGTCCCTCCCAACTTAAATATTCT
>JAOXXN010000446.1:37978846-37994496 GCA_026770055.1 Myrmophylax atrothorax | reverse complement strand
AGTGTTATATATTTGCAGCATTTTTAAGGCACTGATATCTAGAGAGTTCTATTTATGATCACAGAGGAAAAAACAAAGGCTTCAAATACTAAAATATTACACTGAGTGTATGCATTTAGCAAAGACTCACAGACTGCTGGTATATCCCCGGATTGGGGATGAAAGGTCTGGAATTAATTTTGTAAGCATTTTTTCCCTTTAATTGCAAACAAAACTAGAAATTTGTGTATTGCATTAGAAAGAAGGTGGATTTGTTTTCACAGACATAATTAACAAGTCATTCTCTATAGTCACCTTTTGAAAATGACAAAAGGACAACTTTTTTCCAGTTCTGAAAACAACCATTAGGAACACCAAGACAATCACATCTTCTTCTTTTAGAAATAAATGTGATTATAGCCTCTAGTACCATGCACGTTTTGTTTGGTATTGTCATTTTGTTAGTCCCTTTTTTTTACCTCTGGATGTTCTTCTTTAAAACCAGTTTCAGTTTCCCATTCTTGTATATAATATGTTGTAAACATATATTATCTTTCCAGATATTTTCTTTCATTAGGCTGAAACAGGTGTATTTGAACTTGCAACAATAGTAAAACTTACCAAGCAGAATGCCAGCATTACAGACATATTCAGATGCCTGTCTAAATGTAAAGACTTAGTCTAAGAATTCATATAGAACACACATCTTGCATAATGGTCTTGCAGTGAGATCTAATTTGCTTTGGTCCCTTTTTTTATAAGAAAAGGCATCAAGGTAAACACCAGGGTTTATCTGCACAGTTTAATCTATGCTTAGGATTAATTTGGAGCAAGAATGCCTCTTTCTAAACTTAGTGCATTTTGGAAACAATTAAGCTTACAAAAACATAGCACTATTACTTCATAATTAAATATTCAACACACGCAATTATTCAGTAACAGTTCTGTGTAGTTCCTAAAGTTTAAATTTATATTTTATCTAGATCTACAACCATAAGTATATGTAACAAGCCCATACAGGAAATTAATGATGGGCTTAAAATTAGGGATATGCAGTACTGCCAGAATACCAGGGGCCATTTGTGCATATTTTTGGTACATATTAACACAATGCATGGATGTTAAACCATTTCAGATTCTTCTGCTCTAGATGAAAATTACTATATTCTGTCCACAGAATTACAATATAATGCAAAAGAACTCCAAGTGGTTTCAAAAATTAAATATTTAATGTCTGACAGTTATTGTTTTGTTTCAGTCATTATAAAAACCAACGAAACAAATAAAAACCAGCTCTGTATTTTGCAGAAAAAACAAAATCCTGTAGTATTTTATTTTGTCATAAAAAATCAGGTTTCTGAGACCCTCTCACACTTTCTCTCATGCACCACTTGGTAGACAAACTAACAAGAGTGAAATGAAGCATGATATACATTACAACTAAACAGAGCAAAAAAAAAAACCCTCTCAAAATAAAATATTGATATTGTGCAATTATAGTAAGATTAAAATATCACTGTTACCATTTATTTAATCTTTTTTTCTTCCACTAAATCATGACTCATGCAGATACATATAGTTCAGCCAAGATTTTACAGGACATTTTACCTAGACACATCTCATTAGCAAAATATCTTTTTGTTGTCATGAATTTAAGCAGTATTGAGTAAAATATATTTGTAAAAAATTTACTTATCAGATTTACAATTAAATATGATGAACTGATAAAAATTAGCCATCAATTGTCTGTTGGATAGTTTAAATACTTGCATGTCCATAGAACAAGTGAAAAATACAGATCTTAATTTATCTGTACCTTTAAATATTAGCTAATGATAAACATTCTCCCCCTTTTACAGTGTTGGGCAGCCTCTAAGACTTTAGAAGATATCTAATGTAATCTTTGAACTAAAAAAACTCCTATTTGTCTGCTTCATGTACTTAAATTGCCCAACAACTAATGATGGTTGCATGTCAAACTAAACAACAGCCTCAGGTAGCTACTACCTCAGTCTGCCTGCCACAGAATTCAGTCTGGATTGACTTTTGACTAAATCAAGTGGCACAGGATAAAGGAAATAAGGCTGGACCTGGCCATACTAATGTTTGAATGGAATACTCTGCCACTTGCATTCATGATGAAGTCCCGGTAACCTGTTTCAAAAGAAAGGAAATAGCAAAACCAGCTGTTGCATGACATCTCGGTCCTACACTGCACTAGATAAACGACAGTGTTTCACTGTGGTAGTGGATGTTAGGTCTACAAGGTTGCAAATTTTGCTAAGAAAAAATATGTGCTGGATCTCTGACTAGAGACTCTGCTGTTGTGACTGTTCAAAGGAGAATGTTTTCAAACCACTCAAAATGTCAGATACAGGAATCAAACACTTACGACATTCATCTGTGGTTGGAACGCTTATAGATAACAAGTTAGCAAGTTGGAAGTGCCCCATAAGGACTTCAAATCCAACTCCTTGCTCCTCGCAAGACTACCTAAATCATATGACTAAGAGTATTGTCCACAAACTGACAGGCTTGGTACTGCAACCACTTCCTTCAGGAATCTGTTTCAGTGACCAAATACCCTCTCAGTGAAAAACATTTTCCTAACGTACCATCTGAACTTCTTAAGCAGTTTCATTCCATTTCCTCATGTCCTAAGTCAACTAAGCAGTCACTAGCATCATCTAGTGGAATGACAGTCCTTATGAGGGAAATACATGTATCAAATGCAATAAAACGAGGTCACTTTTCTGTACCTCTCTGTCTGATTTTGAGAAATTAGAAATTTTAAAGACTGAAAATAAAAGCTAAATTGTGCAGACTTTTTTGTAGTTGCTTGAAGACCACCTTTGGGTCTCACTGGGTGATGAAAGATCAGAGTGCTGTGTTGTAAGCCTGTGAGTTTTAGTCCAGTAAGGGAATTTCCAGTGTTGTCTAAAGCCCAATTGCACTGGAATCTCATTTTGATCATGGGTAAAAATCTCTAAAGATAGAGATTTCCTTTGGTACAAGAACTATTATTTTTATCTTGTGCTGATTCAACACTGCCATGCAGGCAACAATACAGTAGTACAAACCTCTCTGCCATACTTCAATAAGCAAAAAAGCTACCTTGAAAATCTAGTCCTATCAAATAGAGTACCACTTACCACACTATAGGTCTAACTCTGTTGGCTTCGTTACAAGTAGAATCGGCTATAAGATTGCAAAATCTCTCCTTTTAGTGTTGACTTAACACTGCTTTACATTTAAAATGGGTATAATGTTCCTAACATGAACAATTTAAAACATTCTACAAATCTGACATGTTTTGTTGATGGGTATCGTATTCATTTTCTGTAACTATCACTGCTTCCAGCAAAATCTTATTCTAGTTCAATAAGTAAGACAAAGAAATAAAGTAATTCATGATAACCAAAATAATTAAATAGCAGGAGCAGGTTAAAGATCAGCATTCATTTTTTAAATTAAATTTAAAAGTCTGCGGTAGTTACTTAGAAGATTGGCAAGTTTTACAAATAACATCACTAAGCCTTTTAGAGAGAAACACAGCTGCATTAGAATGAAGTCATTAGGCGATACATTTATTTTGAAGCCAATTAACCTTTTGTCAGAGAAATGTCGCAGCTGTAATGGTTTCAGCAGTGGAGGTCAGCCTGTAACAGAGGCACGTATGACAGCGATTACGCTGTCTGACATATGCTGTAGACTGAGAGTACAGCCGTGGAATGAGAAGCTGCCTTCGTTTGTATTCTGCTCTGCATTTTCAGGGAGCAGGCAATCTTGACCTATCCATTTAGGTAATTAAAGCTTCTATTTGGAAGTGTCCTGCAGGAAGGTGAAATTTGGGGGAGATAAATGGCTGCTGCTCACTGTATCCAGCCACTTCCATCATTTGATGGACTGCCTGAAACCGGCTGCATTGCCAGGTCCTCATAAAAATAGAGATGAATTGGGCAGGAGGCAATTCTCTAAGCAACTCTGTCATCTTCCTTTTTGCAACATATAATTTAATTGTTAGCCAAGGCAGACAGCTGACTCAGGGGCCTTTCTCTAACGACTTTGCCACCATCTTCCACTTGCTAAGAAATCATTTCAGTGTATTTACTTGCAAGCTAACTTTGTTTGACAATGAGAGATGTCAATTCAATAAGCTCAGCTGGCTGTCACAGCTGTGCCATGACTTACCTTCCAGGCGATTTTGTTTCCTATCGTATTGTGCTCAACAGCAATTGGAAAGTCTCCTCTGTCATAAAACTTGCGAAATGCTGTGGGCTTTGCTGGTCTTTCTTTTATTGATCCTGCAAGTGGGGGTCCTCTTACCTTAAAAAAAACAAAACCAAACCAAATGAAAATAACCCCCATAGTTTAGTGGAAATACATTTGTAGAAAAAAGCATAATTTATATGGCTTAAATAGAAACAGATATGAACGAAAAATAATACTGATCTTCCAAATGATAGTTTCCTTTCTTCTTAACATGATACACTTCACTTCTTTGAAAGTGCACTTTCATGGTGATCTACAGGTTTTGTAAATAGTTTTTATTTCTGTTGCCACTTTCAGATTGTCTCATAAAAACTGGTTATGTTTCAAAGTAGATCTCTCCATTAAAACAGAATTTTTAAGCAGGAATAAAACACCAAGAAGGTTTTGATATCATGTAGAAGTAGTTGTTGGAAAATAGTATTTCTCCTTTTTCTATTTGCTTCTCTCTAGAACTAACTGGACTTGATTTCCCCCTAATATTGCTTTCCACATCTTCTGTTGTCTTTCCCTAGTCATTAGGTAATGACATTAGGTAATCTCCTTTAGCATATGGCTTTCAAATAACTCCCAGTCTTTCAGTATTGATGGCTGAAGCACTGCAAAGAATGAAGGTCTTCTCTTCAGACCTCTCCCCTCTGCCTGTGAGGAAATTTGATTTAGCTCCACTTAGTTCCTTTCTGAGTTATTGCCGGTTTAGCACATTGCATAGTCTGAATGACAGACCAATTCCAAAATGCTCATGCTGGAACCTTTTTCTCAGACAAGCATAGTAGTAACAGCAACTAACAATTGGCACTAAGATAATAGAATTCCAAGTACTTATAAGAAATCTATTATTTAAGCTAATTAACAAAGCTAATCACAAATGCTAAAAGAGTATAAGAGAGTTAAACTAATCTCAAATGTCCTTGACAACCGATTCTTCCTTGAGAAACTCTATCCCTGTACATCTGGGATACGGACCTTCTACAATTCTCTGGGTTTCTCTTTTGTAAAAAATGCCTTTATAATTTGGTACCTTTTATAACACAGAATGTGTAATTTTCAAAAAAAAAAAAAAAGGTGAGAACTTCAAGGATCATAAATCAGACCCAGTACTTTTTATTGTTCAATTTGTCTTTCTGTCTTCAGGAACCCCTACATTAGTTTTCAGCAGTACAGACATTTAGCTTTCCAGTGAACAGAACAGGTAACATCCTTTTTTTCATTTCTGCTATTTTGTGATTTAACTCTGCTAACTACAAATCTAATTTTGCCTTGGTACTTTTTCCTCCAAAGTATTTTGACATAATTTTCCACTGGCTGAGGTAGAGGGGTTCACTAGTGATAACTCTACACTGAACTTTCCTACAAATCCCTTATACTAGGGCTACTAAACAGTGACCTATTCTTGCACATTGGTGTCACTGATAGACTGTGTCCAGTGAAAGTTTTGATATGCACAGCCATAACTTTGCTTAGTAAACGCATCTGCAGCAGTTGAGAGCAATACTTCAACAAAAGCATTTCTACCCAATATAAATAATTCTACCCTTACTGTTCTGCAGGGGAACAATTTCTTCTATGCCACTAGTATAAGTACTTTCACTTGGTTTTTTGTGGGTTTGGTTGTTTTGGGGTTTTTTTTTGTTGTTTTGTTTTGTTTTTTTTTTTCATTTCAGGGAAGTTTATGAGTCACTGAGCATTTGAGGCCACTAGAAAAGTACTTCTGTTCTTGTATATTTTTCACAAAAAGGTCCTTCACATATCCTTTGAAACTTTATTTTCTGTACGATGTTAGAGGTCACTGTTCTATTAAATTTTAACTTCAATTGTTGATAAGGAGTATGTTGCCTTGACTACATGAGATACAATCTGAATTATTTCTCACAGACTGTCATAATTAGAGGTAGCTAATGCAATCCTAAATTGCATCTTATCTGATACCAAAACTTTACTTCTTCCAACTCATGTAGGTAAATTTGCTATGACCATTTTCCTACTGCAGCTTCACGACTTTTCAAGAAAATATGTTTATGTCAATTCAACTTCTTCCTGTTCTTTATTCAGGAACACAGATGCTAGGAGGACTAAAAGTATATTGGTTAATCAAAACCATTCTGTTGTACATTGACCTTACAAGAATGGTTAGAAACTCTGTCTTAAGTAGTATGCCTACTCTGATCTGCCTAAAATTCTCAAAAAAAGGTATCTCAAGAAAAGGTATGGTAGAATTAGAAAAGGTTCAGAGGACAAAAATGACTGAAGGCATGGAATGGCTTTCACAAGAGCAGAATAAAGCAGGAAGATGATTACCAAGGAGGAATAAAATAAAGAACTATAAAATCAAGACATTACAGAGAAGATGAATAGGGACAGATTTTCCACTACCTCGTTCAGTAAAAGCACAGGACACGAAAAAAATCTAGTCAGTAAGAAGTTTGGAACAAACAAAAATAGTTAAATATTCATGCAGTAAATAGTGGATTTACGGAACTCCTTCCCAAAAGTCATTGTAGGAAATACTAAAGGTTTCTGTACATTCAGGCTGTGACTGTAAAAGCTGATGAAAAAGAAATCCATTCAGGATGACTAAATCCTTATTATCAGTGATCAGAAATACAATTTCTATTATCTCATATTACCTTTTCACCAGATACAGTCTGTCTGGTAGACCTGCTGACCTTACATTTCGTCTCTTACGGCCACATCACACTGGCATCTCATTGATTACATGATTACAATGATTAACTGACCCAGACACTATCTTTTCTGGTTGATAAGCTCTATGTTAATAACATAATTTCTTGTCATTAATTTTAAGTGCATTACGATGTATTTTGTACTATTATATATAATTCCACTTCTACCACAACAGTTCTCAAGGGCTTCCATTTCTACCTGTGTGACACCATGATCTTCATCTGTTTCAATATCAACTTCAAATATTCTGTCAGCTACAAATTTCATTATACAATCCTGACTTTTTTTCAATGAAATATAAAATAAGGTTAGCCCTGAAACAACTTCTTAAGAAGTTCCAATAATAACTTACATCTATTATCAACTCTCTTATTTGAATATTACATGTTGTTACAGGTTGTATTGTCTACACTTCAATATGGACTTTCTTACCCACCTAACACATCTTATACTGTGTGACTACCAAAGTAGTGTGTAGAGCTACAGGAGTAGCAGCATAACACATACTTGAAAACAGTCTCAAGAGAGAGCTCTTGTTTTTCTCTTTGTCTTAAAGAAGTTTTTCTTGTCAGACGGGTCTGCAATAGGCATAGAGACCTTTAAATACTGGGAAGAGCAACTGATTTCAAAGCACTGAAATGATCTAGACAGGAATGAGCCTAACATCTACCTAGAAGAAGGAAATACCAGCAATCAGGAGGACAGTGGCACTGTTTCTGAATTGAAGATATGGTATCTTGCTTGACTGAAGAGTACTGTTGCCCTTCTTTAAGTTTATTCCATGGAGACAACTTGCTCCTTTTATTGGCATCTGATAAACACAGATTATAAGATATTTGCTAGAGTGGCTGTATGGAAATAGTTCTATTTACCTTTTGCAAACAATTCCTTTTTCTTCCTATCTTCATTACTAGGGAGACCACCACTATCATATTTGGTATTCTGTTCTCTAATGTAGACATCTCTTTGGGTCATTCTAGCAGTGCACAGTCTGACTGAGGAAAAGGTTATGTGTATATTTTCCTTTTATTTTGTTTTTTGAATTCCTGATCTATTTTGTTTTATGCATTTGTTTTCCTACATTTAAATTTTATGTAGCTGTTTTTGAGACCAGTCTTCTTTTTGTGTTCTGTTTGCAGCCTACCACAATACAGGAATGCCAGTCATAGATTCAGATTAATTGCTATCAAAAAGTAATTAAAAAGTAGCAGTTAGACTCTGCAACAAAGTATACAGAGTGAGAAGCTGTCTCAAAAGCTCTAGGCCAGTCAAGCTCTCCAGAAAACAGTCAACTTTACTTCTTTTTCACTTTTCATACAGAAGATACGTTTCTCACAGTAGAAAACTGTTGAACAGGCTTTACAAACAGTTGAATGACCATTCTTAGGTCTTTTCCTCATGCAGATTTAGTATTTCTCCATGTACAGCTCATTAGGACCTTCTTAGCTATAACGTTACAGTTTCTGGGCCCTAATTTCCAATTGTAGAAGACAGAGGGATAATACCTACTGATCTGGTGACAGCTGAAGCAATCTGATTTACCAAGCTGCTTACATAAAATGTGTTTTTCAAAATCTTAAAGAAATGTTACTGTTTGAACTTTTAGGGTAAGATTAACAATGCTTTTACTGGTTCATGGACCGTAGTTGCAAAGGGAGTTCCTAGAGGCTGATACTGGGTTTGAAACTGTTCAACGTTTCTATAAAGGATGTGGATGACAGAACTGAATTCTTGCTTACCATGTTTATGGATCATATCAAACTGGGAGAAGGAACATCTGCCATCATGCAGACAGGTTTTCACAAATTACAAGACTGGGCCAACAAGATTCACATAATTGTAATGTCTGGCACATGATATAAAAAAATTCCCAACAGCAGTACAAGCTGGATGGGATCTGAGTAGCTGGGCTGTGGCTTTGCTGAAAGGAACCTAGGGATTCTTATGGGAAGCACTAAACTTGAGTCTTTGCAGCAGTGAAGGCAGAATGAGCCCTGGACTGCATCAATAAAGCTACAGCATACAGAGCAGAACACACCTGAAATATTGCGTCCAGTTCTGCTCCTACCAGTCCATGTCTAGCAGAGGACCATGAAGAACATTAGAGTTTTGGAGATCTTGACAGAAGGTTCAAGAAATTGGATGTGTTGAGCCTGGAGAACAGAAGGCTCAGGGGAGGATCTAATCACAGTCCTCTAATACCCAGCAGATAGAGAGATGATGGCGGTATTTGCTTCAGAAGAATGTACAGGACAAGAGGCAACAGGGGTAAATTACAAGGGAAATTGTGTCTGAATATAACAAAAGCGTTCTTCACCATCAGAAAAAAAGGAAACAATGGTATAGGTTTCTCAGAGAAGGGGTGGAATCTTCCTGAAAATATTTGATATAGCCTGGCAAGGATGTGAAAAAGACAAATCTTTCACTCAGTTTTTAACAGAGGCCTGGACCAGATGATCACTATTAGTTTCTCTCAGCTGAGGCTTCTCTGTGGTTTTATGCTGACAAGTGAAATACACAAAAAGTAATCACACAGTGCTTTTCTTTGTGATAATGAATTTTGCCTTATTACATTTTATACTGTTATAATTACTGATAAAAAGGCCATACTGAAGTATTCCATTTATTGGAAAAATAGTAACAAATATTATCTTCTTCAACCTAACAAAAATATTTCATTGAAAATAACTAGAAAGATTAAGATTAGTGTTCTAGTTAATTAAAACCTAATATTCATGATGGCAAAATATATGAAGCAATAAACAACTTCTCAGGTTTGTTAAATGCCAAAAAGAAGCTGAAAAGTTTGATAATTACATAAATAATTTATTGTCATTCGATGCCATTGAACTATATGACAAGATAAAAAATACAAGCCATTAAGCAAAAAAGGGAAGAAAGACCATATTTCTTTCATTGACTCACAGGCATTTAAAACTTTTCAGTGATGGGACATTAGGAAAATTACTAAGAAGTATTATTTGAAGTCAAGTTGAAACAGTTACTGTCTGCATTTTCTAGCTGAGTGTCAAACTCTATGCATACTCAGGGACCTAAACACATGCCTGCATAGGACAACTGGTGATTTTCACAAAAACTAACACTAACATAAGAAGTTTAAGCCAGACAGAAATTTGACTGTTGTTATATAACAAAAATTCAAGCAAAAAAAACTCAAAACCCCCACAAGTGACATTGGAATCTAATAGTTAAAGACGTATCTTTAATTGATTAACCCAGGTTAATACATTTAGATGACAATTGGGAAGGGATAACTTTCACTTTTTCTGTGCCAAAGTCCTTATAGAAAGACTGGAATTTAACCTGAGCCTTTTCTGTTTTCTCCTCACACAAATATTTCATTAAATTTATTTTTTAAGCTATAGGGATCAAATGCTATATGACCACTCAACCCTCTTATCTAAAATGCCATCTTCCTTGAAAATATAATGCTTTATTGTCCCCTTCAAGAATTAAATTTTCAGAAATAAAATTGTAAATCTTCATTCTTTTTATTCAAAGTGAAATTATGTGTATAAAATTGCACTGTATTCACAGAATGGAGTATACTAATGCATGTTACTTTCTCAGGAAGATGCAAAGGTTATGGAAATCAAGAAAATATTTGTGTAACCACTGACAGGGCTTTTCTCTCATCCTTCTCTTGTACTGGTGTTAAAGTTGGCTAATGCAGCATAGCCCACCTGGCAATCCATTTATTCCCTCACAGGAAAGGTCACCACTCATTTCTTTGTGTACGGGAGCCAGAAGCTGCTGCCAAATCCTAATGTAAACCTCAAGCAAAATGCAAGATATATTAAATAAGCCAAATAAATTGCACTATGCAATGAAGAAATACTAAAGCTAGCAGGAATAAAGGCCAAATAATATATCTAACACATGTCAACACACAAAGCTTTACTAGACCTGCAAACGACATAGTGGGATAGAGCTCTTCACAGGCTTCGGCACGACACTGCCTCATTACAATGCATGCCCAGAGAGCAAGTCCAGGTGCAAAAGCCATGATGCAGTTTGTGGGTCTGGACTTGGCACACCCATAACTACCTTATCTATTTCTATACTTGTAACACAGACAAGTCCATCATCAAGACAATCAATCATGCATGAAAACCCATCAAGGTTTTGTCAGTTACCTACCAACACAACAGTACAATAGCACGATAATAGTATTTGATGGCATATCCACAGATTTTCAAATAAACGTAGTAGTAGTAGTAGTAGTAGTAGTAGCAGCAGCAGCAGTAGCAGTAGCAGTAGCAGTAGCAGTAGCAGCAGTAGCAGTAGCAGTAGCAGTAGTAGTAGCAGTAGCAGTAGTAGTAGCAGTAGCAGCAGTAGTAGCAGTAGTAGTAGTAGTAAAGATTTGGAAACACAGATCTTACCAAGTGTTAACAATCTAAATCTGAACTAGGCATCCCCAGTTGGGAGTGTCTACTCTGACTGACAATAAGTAACAAAAACTATACTGCTTAGTGAACTGATCCTAATTTGTTTAAACTAACATAGTTGGTAAATACATTCTACAACCATGTTTTTCCTATGCAGACATACCGGAAATTGAATCAGAAATTTCAAATGACAGGAGAGGCACAGTAACATGTCCCAGTAGGTACTCTTGAGCTCCACATTAAGTCCTTTTATTTAATATCAGTATCACAAGCATTCAATATCAAAAGAACACGATCCATCAACATGTATCAGACAAAAGCTTTTTATGTTCAAAAAGAAACAAGGAGATATTTCTTCACATGTGCCATCCTTGATATGCTTTAAATAGTGCTACATCTAATGCTTAAAAGATGCTTCTGGGGCTACTGCACAAATCTGGACAGCAGATCAAAGCTCATCTCATGTCTTCAAAAGTCAGAATTAGTGAAATCAATTTTAAGACCCCCAAACGAAGCTACTGATAGGTCAGCAAACATTACAAATGCCTCTAAAGCACTAGAACTTGAAAGAAAAATCAGACACGTGATTTTGTACAAAGATACTGTATCTTGTTATTGCCTTGAGACACTGCTGAAAGTAAGTCATAAGCTGCATGCAGAATTACTCTATTTCATCACCTTAGAAATGTTATTTTTGATTGGGGAAAAGATAAGCTATTTCGATAAGACAGATGTGCCTATGTTACAAACTGCTCTACAGCACTTTGTTCTTGGAAGGTCCTTCATCTCTTATTCTCTGCTGGAATATAGTGTAACTATTTCATATAATTTAGATTCCTCTCCTGATGCTTGCCAAGCAATTTCCTTTGATGCAAAGGAAGAAGAGTGACAACTACTACTATATTTCCCTGCTAATACATTTCTGTTCTTCTTCCCATCCAGATGAACAGTCTTGCTTTGTTAGTTTAACAAAGCTTTCCAGTGTATCAATTGCACTAAATCTGGAAGCCGCCTAAATTTTTCCTGCTTGTGGAAATTCTTCTATCTGCAGGCTAATGTTTAGGAAAATATAAATTCACTGTGAGTTCGTTTGCATTCATTTTTCAGCTGAGATCACAAGTGTGCCTCTGAAGTGACACCCAATTACAGTTCACATCATGAAGCAGTTTCTAAATGAATGAACTAGGCTCCTTTCAGACACCAGTCAGCCTGAATAAGAAAACATGAATCCCTGAAACATGTAAAACATCATATCCTCAGCATCAGCTTTTTTCCTTTGATGACCCTCTCCTATGCACTGCACTGCTCCCTGACACAGAAGTAACCACGAATTCTTTATGACTGCCTATGTATTTTTGGATGTCAAATCTACATATTGAAAGTAGATATCAACTCTACTGTATGGCAGCAGGTGTTTTTTTACTTTCTTGCTATGCTAATGTTGCTGATAAAGGTATTTATTAGTCTGCTAAGATATCTGCCCCCTTTGCAGGGACAAGTGATCAATGGATTTCTTTGATGTTAAATTGAAATCATTCCCTCACAAGAGGACCGCTAGTAAGAGACAAAGAGTTATTTAATTCAACTTGCATGCAGTTGAAAAAGTTTTAACAATCTCTGTTTGTCTGCTTTGCATATAGGTAAAAAAAAAATCTCCCAAGTAGAGGAAAAATTTTCTGTAGTGAAAAAGAGACAAGTTTGTCTCATATTAGAAGTCAAAACCACAGGATGCAAGGGAAAAGGAGTTCCCACAGAGTATGTCTTCACAGCTACTGAAAGTGGCTAGGTTGTATGTATGTATGGCCAAACTTCGCTAACGAAGATTTGGGAAGGACTCTCCCCCACATGGGTGTGCCCTTCGAGCCTGCGCAGTGGATTTTTTAGGTGAGGCTCAGCGTGCGCAGAACTGGCCCCACCGTTTAAGTCCTGAGGTCCATTTGCCACGGCCGAGCGAGCTTGGACAGTGACAGTGAAGTCCTTGGGACTGGGCTAGGTTGTAACTGTGGAGGAACAGATATCTCTTACATAGGCCATAATCCTACTACTTTCATAATTTTTTTACTCAAAATACTTTTCATATTTGCAAATTCAGGATTAATCACTTTCTGTAGAAACTCATATTCTCCAAATATTTTGTTTCAACCTCCATAACTATCTAGAGACTGTTTGTTTGCATCCTTTTCCCTTTAAATGTAATTTTTCATGTCTAAAAATGTGGTGATAAAATTTTATTATGTTGCTGTTAATAATTTCAGCACAGCTGGAAGATATACTGTCTGCTATTGAAATCTACTAAATCTGCATGGAAATATATTAATCTTGATCAGAACATAGGAAATATTTAAATAAAAAACTTTATACTCTGTGGGTTCCTATTACCATTAGTATTTATTGAATATAACTATTCCTGATACTGCAGCTCTCATGCAGCATCTTTAATCCACACAACATTGTTACTATGGGCTAAATTAATCTGCTGTATTCAGGTCAGTAAGAATTCTATGGTCTCTTTGAGGTCTGGAAGATATGGGGGACCCTCTTGTTAACTTCCAAAAAATCTCTGAACGTGAAGTTAACTTCAGACTTGTTAGTCTGGTCGTCACATGTGATATTTGTTAATCTTCATTGACAAGTTTAAAACCCATCCAGTACCAAGGCCTATGCTTTTCTTTAAAAATTGCTCCACTTAAGTGTGCTACTTAAGAAAAGGCTTTAAATCCATTTAATCGCTCTTTGCCTTAAGATCTTTCCTGATGTCTCTGTTTTGTTTGGGTTTTTTGTTTGGTTGGTTGGTTGTTTTTTTCCTGAAACTGCTAATTTTTCTTCAGAAGAATCAGGAAGTAATGTTCTGTGAATTATTCTACCATCATTCTTCAAAAGACTGTTTGGGAAGGAGTTGATAATAACTGTTTGGTCATCATGTTATCTCAAGTGCATACAGAAGTACAGATAAATTAATTCTTCTTATTGAATGTCAAAGTCTCCTCCCATTTTTTTTACTCCTAATATTGTTTTTGTGATCCATTATTTCTGTCATGTTCCCGAAAATGTCTTTAAACATTACAAGTCTCTCTCTTTTCAGCAAGCTGATCAGTTTCTGACTGGAGAGTACTGACAGTGTTTTGGGGGCTTGTTTTGCCATTTTGAAAAGAGGTCTGAGACCTAGATTGTTTTTAGAATTCTCACAATTCTCTGGAACAGGCTGTCCAACTACTTCAATTGCAACTTCCTCAAGTTTCTTCCCATGTAATATAATTAGACCTTTAAATGTTACTTCAGCAATTTGCTAGCCTTCCTGTCCTATGTATTTATGAGATTACAGATTCAATGATGCATTTTTTTCATTATTGCATAAAACTTTTATTCCATCTAGACTTGAAATAATACAGAAGATTGATGTAAATTTTTCTATGGTTCACAGGAGTCTTCTCAGGGATATACTTTGTCACCAGAAGGCATATTCTGTGTAGCTAGTCAAAACATGTTTTTTGAAAAGTTTTAGAGATCTTTTCACTCTCTGCACTCCAAGCATCTCCACAGCAGATGGAGAGCTTTTTTCTTTATCTTCTAGCAAATATGATCAACTATGTATTTTCTTTACCTCATCATGATCATTTCCTCTTACACTCCTCATCATCTCAGGAGCTGATCTGCTGGAGCGGCGATGGGAGCAGAATCTTAATCTCTCCCCATTTTGAGCTTACCAGGAAGCATGAAGATACTTAGGGGTGAAAGCTAAAGCACAGAAAGAGGTTATCCTCAGTATGTGTTACTACCAAAGTAGCCTTAACTACTTACTCAGTGAACACATAAAACTTAATGATAATTTTCATTTCTTGGTGATTTGAAGATTCTCAAAAGTTAACAAGGATCTTTTTTTACTTAGGAGAACGTGAAAGGTACGCACAATGGGCAGAATATAAGTGGTTCTTTTAGATGTTATGCTGTTTCTCAGTCAAAATATGTCCAATTCAGCTCATTTTCTTGTGTTGTAACATACACATTTATAGTCAATTCAGTTCAATTTGACACCTCCACTTTACTGTATATAGACTCCTTACAGAACAAATGGTTGGGTTTAGGCAGAAAAGGGAGAAATCCCTAATCATGGGGCTGCATAGTATTCAGATGCTCTTTTTCCTGGCATCTTCTGATGTAGTTGTATATGGTATATATGGTATTCTGAGCAGAGACTAGAATGAAGCTATCTAGTTTCAACATGGAGTGCTCTAATCTAGTTATTTTTATCTTTTTTTTTTTGTATGTGGTTCTAGAACCCTTAACAACATTTTTTTAATTGATTAAATA
>JAOXXN010000446.1:37958548-37978746 GCA_026770055.1 Myrmophylax atrothorax | reverse complement strand
ATCCGGGCTGTCCTGCCTTTCCTGAAGGAAGACCCTTCCAACAGTGCAGAGCTGGAGGTGTGGGAGAAGCCTCTTCTGCTGCAGTCCTGTTTGTTCAATTTGTGGTTCAGTGAAAACCAATTGTGCAAAGCGGTGCTAATGGAAGTAGCATGATGCCAATAGTTGAGGCTTCTTAAATCATGCAAAAATACTGGTTATTTTTCAAATAGCTAATTGACAGAATAGATTTTACCCTATGGCAACAGCTAACATTCCTGCATTCTCTTGCATTGAAATGGAAGCATACTTTTGTACCCTTGCTTCATGCCATCTGGGAGGTGTATACACACAGTCGAATCTTGCAGTGTAAACACCAGTGGTGCATTTATAGTAATGGAGAGAGTAGAAGAGCTATATATTTTTGTCTTCATTCTGTGAATGAGCAATTTTAAGAAACACGAAGTCTGGTTAGCACCTTCCTTGTTGGGACAGAGACTTTAAAAAGTGGTTTTCACACAAAATAAAACACCATGATAATGTACAGCAGCCTCTTGTCCGCTTCATAGGAGAATGTTATTTACTAGATAGAAACATGCCAAATCTACTCATTTTCATAACTGTGACCTGTCATTCCAAATTCCTAGAACTGTAACCATGAGAACAGCTGACAGTTTGCTGGAGAAAAAGCAGTTCTGTTCTTGCCTGCAATGATACCAGTCCAGAAACTTAGGGGCATAGCCATTAGTAAACTGTATTTGGTTTCATCAATCTTCTTGCTGTTATATTTTGTAACACCAAGTACCTTAGAAAGGACAAATGTATAGAGAGGCACACACACTTAGTAACTAACTAATGAAATAAATTAACAAAGACAAACTGAATGTTTCAGCTACTTTGGCTCAGGGGTGGGTTACATAAGCTCATGCGGTAGAATAAAATTGTAATTTTTAAAGGAAGAATAGAAATGGAGATGACATAAGTAAGACTGTTAATGGGGTTTTAGCCTACTTTCAAAAGGAAAGAAAGCTTGTGTAATCACTTTATCAATTCCATTTTAACAACTTTAGTAGGTATCAGCCAAATTTGGCAGTGTCATAGACATCTCAAAGTTTCTTCAAGAGCTCTTCAAAGTTCCACAAAGGTCAGATCCTGGGTGGAAGAGAGGAAACCAAGTGCATACCTTTTCTTCTCTGGGGCAGAGGGTGCAAGAGGAGTTAAACAATTGTCTTCTGTTTTGCTTGTTGACTAGCAAATTGGCATATGCATACCGGCTAATCCATAGGTGCTTACATGCTTGATCCAGCTGCATCAGGTAGTCTCATGTACTGTGGGTAATTAGGAGAAAGCATGGGAGGAAGTATTGAGTGCTATGGCCTGGTGAGGTTGGGGAATGTGGAATGTGTTAATTGAGGGACAGGGGAGAAAGATGAGGACATTACAAGGAGGTCTGGAAATGTGAGAAAGATTGGAGGGCTTTTTGAACAAGTTTATAGAGGACAGTGACTGTAGATACTCTGATAAGGGTGCAGGACAGAAGATACCACTCAAATAGAGCTTCATTAATTTGCTGCTCATGAAAGAGCTACTTTTAAGGGAATACATTTCAGGCTTCTAAAAAATTGCAGATTTATAATGACAGTCCCATATACTGAAATCTGCCTACTGTTACTGAGCAAATACAACTTGAACAGCAGTAATGGTCCACATTTGCGCGTTGCACAGTAATTAGAACAAAACTGTGAATTGAGAGCCTTCTCTCAGTCTGAGATTGATTCATCGCCACTGTACACTCAATTGGTGAAGTATATCAAAGCATCAGCAGTATCAGGTCTTATTAATAATATGGATTCTTGTCTATAAGGAAATGAGTTAGCTCTTACCAAAGCAGTTGAGAGAGAGGCAATTAAATTGTCTTATCAGTTGAGAGTTTCTGATCCTGGTTATATCTGAGACGGTGACTTAGAGGCTACAAGATTCTTCTCTTTTGAATCAATTTCACTCTAATAGATTTCACTTTTCAGATGTTAAAGGATGTTTTTATGGGCATAAAGTTTAAAATTGAAAGAGCTCTGTGATTTTTTTTCGTATGGACCTGTTGGATTACGTATGTTTTAGAAGTTTATATGTGCACTTTTACAGTTCAAACGTCCTTATAATGCTTATTACCACTGAAAAAATTAACAGTAACTACTCGTCATTGGACAATGCATATTTAAAGAGGTCATACCTGAGCATATTTTTCTCAAGCTATCATTGACTCAGCAGATTTATTTCTGAAAACCTATGCCAGTCTCAAAAGGAGTAAGGATAGTGGCTGGAGCAATAGTTTTGAAATGGTTTAGATGTCTGTATATTTTTGGGTTCTGACACTATAACCCTGTTAGACTGGTTTAATTAGGGTGAACATTTTTTTAATTGATTAAATAAGGATTAAGTCATTTCCCAAATGCATCTGTTCCAGTGCTACAACTGAAAAAATACAAGGTTTCTATATTGCAGATGAGTGTTTTGACCTCCAGGGTACCCCTATAGGACAATAGTTATCAGAAAATGTAATCCTGAAATTTATCAAAGAAGAAAAAAAAGAGAAAGTAAATTAAGGTGGGACTATGACAAAACTGATCCACACAGCATCTAAAAAAGAGTATCAGTAATAAAACTATTTAAAAACCTCTCAGATGCAAAACTGTGTCAATATTGTACAGATACATCAAAATGAAATATTACTGTCTCTATACATTAGTCAAAAGTAATTGTTCTAATGACCCCACAAGTTGAAAATTATATATTATAGAGTGATAAATAGGTTGTTTACAAATGTTGAAAATTAATAATTTGAAACTTTCAATGGGCATTTTTTATTTATTTAGTCCTAGCTCCTTAATATAGATACCAAGAGACCAGAATGCATCAGAAAATCTAGCGGCATAAGCAGGAAACTGCTACAATTACATAGAACAATGACAGACAAAAAAAAATCCTTTTTGAGTTTAATCACACTTCTTGGAAAGTAGGCAGAGTCTCAGGGAATCATATTCTTTGTACACTTACTATAATTGTTTCTACTTTAATTATAGAATCACTATTACCAAATCAAGGCAGTTAAATACCTCCCTGACACCTGATCCTATCAGATCTTGGAAGATCAGCAGGCCCAGTTAGTACTTGGATGAGACCTCCTGGGAATACCGGGGGCTGTGGGTTCTAGTCCCGAGGACTTCACTGTCACTGTCCAAGCTCACTCGGCCGTGGCAGATGAACCTTAGGAGTTAAAGGGTGGGGCCAGTTCTGCACACGCTGAGCCTCACCTAAAAAATCCACTGTGCAGGCTGGAAGGGCACACCCACGTGGCGAGAGCCCTGCCCAAATCTTCGCTTGCAAAGCCCAGCCATGCAAATGTTACCAAATCATTATCACCGCTTTATAAGGACAACAAAGACTAAAAAAGATTGTAAATCAATAGATTTAATAGCCTTCCTCCAAACAGACAAGTATAAAACATATGAAAACCACATAATTTATAGTAAATTTGGACATAATGCAAAAATGCAGACCAATAAAGAAAAAGTCAGCTATGTCAGCTAATGTGTAAATGTGATGCCAACCAGACCCACAGGGACTCCCTTGTTAGTGGGAAGAAATCATCAACAAACCCACCACATTCCTCCTATCACAAGGCTGGGATGCTGATCACCTCCATAACCCTTTCTTTCAAGCAAGAATAGCACCATTGACTTCAGAACCCAGACAAGCACTAGAAGGGCGAGCACAACATCTGCTTAAGGCATAGGTACTAGAAAACTTGCGCATATAATTTTTAGTAGTTTCATTATTAGGCATAAGCAGAGAGAATTGGATAATTTGACTATATGTGTAAGTATCTTCTTACCTAGACTGATAATTTTTTTATCAGACTGCTAAGACTTTAATTAAATGAAACATAAATTCTTTGTTTCACACATATTGTGTTTCTGTAGCTCACAGAAACTGCATAGGCTGCTTAATCTGGTAACCCTGCCCTTGGGGCTTTGCTATTAAATCTCAGTGCAGCAACTGATGGAGAGTGCAGGTGACCCAGGCTGTAATTCAGATGCAACAGCATGTGTTTACCATGCTACTAGACACAATCCTTGCTCATTAAGCTTTTATTAAGAGCTTTAAGTGCTTTACTTTTCAACTTTACATTTTTTTCCAGAAAATTCAGACTATCATTTCCTGAGAGACATCTGGACTACCAATTGTTCCAATGATTTGTTTGGGGCTTCATTTCCTGACACAGGTATTTACATCTACTCAGACCAGCGTCTCTTAGTGAAGAGGATTAATTTTCATACTACCAGTTTGAACTTAAAGAAAGAGACAGCATACTTTAAAGACCATGTCAATCAAAGGAATAACATTTCTATGGTTTTAATCATAAACTGCAATATTTTAAAATAAGTCAACAAATACCAAGGGAAAACAAAATTCCAATAAAAGATACAATTTTTAGTATCACAAAGAATAATTCGGTTGGGACCTGGCAGATTCTTTAGTTAAGATAGAAAAGAGAGAAGAAACACAGTTAACATAATCTAGTTGTAGATGGAGTCAAGAGAAAAGGAGCTAATGTTTTAAGTGCCAAAAATTCAGAAACATGAATAATTTTCCTTAACATAAGTTGCAAGAGAATCAATTAAAAATATATGAGCTTATCAGAAAGTAGTTCTCTCCTGAACACAAATGAAGAATACTATGCCTCTGAGACATGGAAGTTTTTGAAATGGTTTTCCTTCAATCTCACTGTATCATTTTTCCATATAAAATGAGAAAAAAAGGAAAAAAAGGAAAAGAAAAAGCCTTCATGATTATGAAAAGTATTTCAAATATGGAGAAATGAAGGACTGTTTGAAGAAACATTGAAAACAGAGTTCCAATGGATGTGATGCTCCTCCTCAGTTCAGAATGTTTAAGACTTTTTTCAACATCCACAGCAATTTTGTTGGTGGTCATTTAAACAGACCATCTTTCAAAGTCCATCTTGCTGCTGGATACAAAACCCGACACTAAAATGGAGACTTCAAGGTGTCTGGCTATTCTAAACAACATTGTAATGTCTG
Organism: Myrmophylax atrothorax; assembly: GCA_026770055.1. Classification (NCBI taxonomy): domain Eukaryota; kingdom Metazoa; phylum Chordata; class Aves; order Passeriformes; family Thamnophilidae; genus Myrmophylax; species Myrmophylax atrothorax. The sequence continues at coordinate 37,973,668 of JAOXXN010000446.1, read as the reverse complement.
CAGTCCTATGGGTACATAAGCCATTTTTTTTCTGTCAGAGGAGACAGTTCTCAGTAAGCTAACATGGATACTGAAGGATAATTGGCAATTTGAGCAAGGTTCTACATGTGGTAAAATATATTTGAATTCTCATAGTTGTTCTCTCCACCTATATGGGTAGGAGAAATGCTCTTTCCAGTAAAGAGCAAAAGGTACAGTTGAAACCACAGCAGAATAGCAACCGGAAACTAGTTGAAAATGTTAAGCTTCATTCGTCTTTTCTTCAGCTCAGCTTACCATGAGGTAAGCACAAGGATGAGTTCTTTGCTGAACTGAGGATCCACAAAGAAGACCAAAGAAATGGGAGATTATGTATTAAATAATCATTGTAAAGATACTTATATTTATAGTAAAAAAACTTTTTTTCCTAACCTATTGCAATTATTATTTTTTATCAGCTCTATTTTCCTTGACAAACGCAATTAGCATATGTAAGGATTTTAGATGTCCACATAATCTAGCAGTAAGATTTGCAGATAGGGTGAATAACTTTTACTAGATGAATTGGTACATCCAGCAAAATCAAAACAGAAGCTCTCCTTCAACTCTGTAACAGAAACTGCCATTTCAAAGTTAAACAGAAAACGAGAAAAAAAATCTGGCAATTTAGTTTAGCACGTCAGTTACACCCTCTCAGGAAGAAAAGACGGTAGGGTAGTCGTGCACTAAAGATGTGAAAGACACATGGGCAGCAACTATTATTTACTCATCAGACCTACTAGCCTTTTAAGAGTAATTAATTTTGAATAATACAGTACTTGACAGTTCAGCTGTCAACTGAGAGCAACTAACAATAACACCGACGGAAATGAGAATAAAGTGCTGCAGCTAATAATAGAATAGAATCACAGAATCATTTAGGTAGGAAAAGATCTCTCAGATCATTGGGTTCAGCCTTTGGGCCAGCATTTCCAAGTCCTCCACTAAACCATGACCCTAAGTGCCTCATCTACACATCTTTTAAACACCTGCAGATATGCTGATTTAATGACTTCCCTGGGGAGCCTGTACCAGGACTTGACAACTCATTCGGTGATGAAATTTTTCCTAATATCCAATCTAAACATCCCTTGGCACAACTTGAGGCTGTTTCCTCTTGTCCTACCACTTATTACTTGGGAGAAGAGACTGACCCCCACCTCACTGCACCCTCCCTTCAGGTTTTTCTGAAGAGCAATAAGGTCTCCCATAAGTCTCCTTTTCTCCAGACTAAGCAACCCTGCTCCTGCTGCTGATTTGTAATTTTACTGATTACAAACATTTACCCAAATTTTTCTATTATTTTTTTTTTCGTATTCTCTAGAAACTTGCATGGAAATAGTTTCTAGTAAGAAGGTGTATGGACAACATTTACACATCTAGGACACTTTCTACCTGTAAAAAAGAAGTCTAGTCCAGTGAAAAATTATTTGCTACACATCTGACTAACAAGAGCTCTCCTGGTGAATTTATGCAATTATTGAAAACAATGAAAATATCCAGCTGAACACATATTACATTTTGCATTTTATATGCCCCAGTAATGGAATCTCACCTTTTATTTTCCAGTATGAAATAGCCATAGTCTTAAGCTACTCTTTGTAGTCTTGAGTATAGTGTTTCTACACCGAACTGTATTTTCTTTTTCAAAAGAAAACATGGTCCTCCAACAGATGACTTAGATGGATTAAGCCAGGTTGTAACCGGCATAATAAAAACGTTGATGTCAGACATTGGAGTTTGCAATAATAAAGAGACTTAGAGAGGATTAAAGAGGCTAGAAGAGATTATCAAACTAATCACAGCTGATATTGGAACAAATCAGGTATCAGATGCCATATATTAAAATCTTTAGATATGTCTTCTTTAGAAATATGAAGTCCTAATATCTCAAAAAAACAAACACAAAAGTGTTTATACATAATAAATCCCAATATTTTGAAAGACTTGGAATTTCAGTAATTGCTCCTCTATGCAGTATGTGAACATACATATTGAATGTCTCCACATGTTTATTTTAATCTTTCACATATAGCAATTAATTTTCAATACTGCTATAAGAACAGGAAAACCATTCCAAATAGGAAACTTTCTCAGCAGATTATATACACTACAGCAAATTCTCCATTACTTTTTAAAGGGTAAAATTTTAAAAGGTACCTTTATTTTAACATGGACAAGACAACAATATAGGAATTGAACACGATATGATAAACTTTTCAGAAAACGCCATGGAACACTGACTTAACAGTCTACCTATTGCTAGCAATAAGTAATGTCACACTCTACTATTAGTAATTTGAAATTATGTAAAAAACCCTCTCAAATAATGTCAAAATGGAAACAAATTACTTAAAATTAAAGAAAAAAATGTTTCTCACCTTTCCTCTGTCACCAAACCAGAACAGAGAGACTGTTAAAGCATATGTAAATCAGTAAGCGGATGAAAAAACTCTTAAGGATTGTTTATCTGAATAGTTGAGTTTTTCTGAAAGTTGGTACATTCCATTTTAAGAAAAGACCTGCTTAAAGTAAACAAAAATGCACTATAACAGCAAGTATGTTGAAAAAGCAGAACATCATTAAAGAAAAGCAATTTTGCCAGGTTAGGATATAGGGCATAAACCACTTAAAAGTCAGAAGGTACATATATCTTGGGAAGAATTTTTCTAATGAGCTGAAATAATCTACAGATTGCTGACAAAGAGGAACTACATTAACTGCAAGGTGAAATGTAGATATAGAATCTAGCTTTCAAAATCAAGAAGGAATCTAGAGGATCTGGTAACCAAATCTCAGCTCGTTATAACATGATAACACTTGCCCTAGTTACAGCAGCCAGGACCAGTTTATCACTCTGTGGGTGTAACCAAAACTGTGTATTCTATACCCTTTGTGTCATTTCTGATGAACTGTTAATAATGGATCACTTGCAGCAGCTGCCCAGGGCAAACCTGACCCCTCAGGCTACATACAAGCTGGGTGTTAAAGAACCCTTCGAGGCATGAGAATGTTTTCTGTTTTCACACAAGTGACTCAGCTGTGATAACTCCCCTCCAGGGAGGCATTAACACCTTCACACGCAGCCTGAGGCGTCATGTCTGCTAATAGGCTATTAGGGCTTGGCACAATAGGCAGGTTGGAACAACCTAGACCATCAAAGATTCCAGAAATATCTCATGACTCCCAGAATTAAATCACCCACTATGAAACTCCTCGCCCTGAGGGAGGTAATGGGCATCCCCACCTGAACCTGAGCATATATTATCTTCGGGGTTTGGGACTCCTGGTACCACTCATCAGATCCAGAGGAGGACCAGAACCTCAACAGGACTGCAACTGCCACTGTTGACCAGATTGTGACTATCACCATCACCAACAGGTCTTGGTCTTCAAAAATTTTGGCAGTCTCTTGTAACTCGTGTGCAATGTCAACTCTTGCATGCAACACTAGTAATAATCTAAACATATCTTTGAAAAATCTGATGCCTTCCACAAGAGTGGACCTTAAACAAATTAGATGTTAACAATTTTCTTATCCATTTTCTTATTCAGATAGAACAGAGCATATGCCCAAACCCAGGTACTATCAAAGCTAGAAAAGACAGGGAAATGAAGAATGGTACCATCTTAGAAGAAATAAACTATAGAAATGTCTAAGAACATATGTCTACAGATACTAAACATTTACCAAAGGTGAAACAACCTTTGAATGCCTTTTATGATATCTGTTAATATTATAGTTGAGAAAAATTGTATGTATTACAATAGTACTTTTGTTATATGGACTAGTGGTAAAGAACTATCAGACACTTTTTTCAGACTTGGCTAATTTTCCTGCATCATTTCAGGGAAAAGAGAAGAAACCTCTTGGACTTGAAGGAAAAAGACAGCTTTGAAATGTAAAGATAATTGTTCCTTTATAAATCTAACACTCAGAATAAATACAGAGACCCTAAGGTGACCAAAGATTGCTTTATGAGAAAGGAAGCAAGCCAAACTTTGTAAGCAAGCTTGTTTAACTACTAAGATAAAATATATCTTCTCAAATACAGCATTTTCAATCCAATTCCTCTAAAAGGACAATACAAATAATTCAGTATTTTACCACTGATGCAAGACCTTATACTTCAAATATATAGGACTGGGTCCTGGCAAATTCCCTGCGTTCTGAATAGAGTTACATAGTAGACGTAAAATGAGTGCTACCAACTCAGATACATTAAATAGCTATTTCATAGAGTACTGCTAAAGTTTGGTTGCACAGTTACTGCTAAAAATTCATGTCTGCCCTAGAATCAACTCAACCACACTGTAGGCAGGCAAAGCTGATAATTTTTCTAATTCAATGTGTTTTGTAGATTCTATGGATACCTCTTTTTTTCTTACCTCACTTTTTGGTATGCATCAACATTTGATGAGATGAATGTACTGGAAGTCTTGTGGAAAATGTTGTTTTCAAGGAGGTAGTGATCTTGAGAAAGTAATGGCTGCTCTATTGGGTCTTGTACTCAAGGTCTGAGTAGCCCATATCTTACCATGATTATGCCAGTGTAAGGGAATCTGCTGGGGCGGCCCATGCCTGCCTGTGCTGCATGCTGATGAACGCTATGACAGGTAACATTCCAACCTCTCTGGAGAAGATACATGATTCTGTTTGCTACACAAAATAAAAGGTACCATGAAGGGAAACCCTCCAAAGACATAATGTGTGCAGTGTGCCAGGAGAAAATCCATCTGGAGGTCAATTCCATGCTGAACAAAAGCATAGAGGGTTCCCAGCATCTGAAAGACCATAAGATTTATTTGCTATCTGTATTCACCTTTTTATTCTGTCTTTCTGAAATAGCTATTTTATCTTGTCCTCTGTTGTCAGGCCTTTCTTACTGAGATCCAGAAAGAACCATACACTCTTTCCCTGCCCCCTGCCTCCAGGGGTTGCAGAAAAACTGTCATCCCAAGGAGGCAACTAAACTATCAAAATCAAGAGCACCTACATACATTAAAACCCACAGACATTCAGTGTCAGTTTTCTTTAGATTATCAATAAACTGAATCTACTATTGAAAGAATATGGTACAAATTTCAAAGAAGGTTATGTATATTTTTCAAAATTAAAAAGTGAAAAAGGAAAAAAGGTACAGATAGCCAATAGGATTGTAAAAAGCCAATGCCAAGAAAATATGGTTCTATGCACAATTTTTTTGTTGACTTTACCAGTTTCAAGAGATAAGAAGAAAAAGAGAGAATATACTCATAAAGCTATAGGTTCTGTGAGGACCAACACTATGTTGAGTAACTGCATAGTGAATTCTGCAAAACCAAAATTAGACCAATGACAGTTAGACGACAGAAAAGACTTGTTCTCAAAACCACAGAAACTGTTGATATCTAAAATCTTAACAATAACTGCAGCTCAGTGACAAATAACAACCTTGGGTCAAATAGAGATTTAGTTTGCTTAAACGGGATGCACAAATTACCCCTCAATAACTTTAGTAATATATTTTCACATTTTTTCCCACTTGTTTTCTCTTTTAGCCCTGGAAGAGAAGGGTTATTATCCATCATGTCAATCTGTAAACTTGATTAGGCATAATAAAACTGCAGACAAATGGAATAAGAGTAAAATAATCTCATGGAACTACAAAGACAAAATGCCATTTTCATTGATGCCATTTACGTTTATTTACCTGTATGGATGAATGTCATCCCACCAGCTGATGAACTAGATAATTTTTCCATGCATGATCTTATTTTGCCTGATAATACAGAATCTAATTTTCACAACAATTCAAAGTACTGTTTCACATTCCCTATTTTCGTCTTTCTCAAAAATTACCTCACCTTAAAAACTTAAAACATTTAATCAAAATGAAAACTTAATCTGTTACCTGTAGTTTTCTGAAAATATTCTTCCAGAATATTCCACCATGGTCTGTAGTCTTCTGTTTCAGTGAAATTATTATATTCAATAAATACCAATAGACAGAAATAATAATATTTCTGTCATGTGCTTAAGATACATTTAGGATTTTTAAAGGTACAGATACGATAACCTTGAGCTTCTTGTTTTGAATTGTGTTGTACATTGCTATCAGCAGACCCTGTACTTTTACTATGGCTTCTAGTGATAGCATGATATGAATTTGCAATAACACCATTAAGAATAGTATAGTAACGAATATTTGTCAAAAATTCAGAAGTGATATAGATAAGGCAATCTCAGAAAACAAAGAAGTCACCCTTTCTCTGGCTTTCTTTGTTTTTTTACTTACAGGAAAAAACTGATCCAGAAGGGAAGTATTTGTAAAGTTTATTGCTGTATAACACCTCAGCATTTCTGCATGCTAAGGAATAAACTCAGGAACTTGACTGTAAAGAATATCTGATGTCAAAATACAAATTATTGTGAAAATCAAATACATGACCACAAATCTTTGCTCCAATGCAAATGCAGTAGGAACCTATAACAGTTTGGAGAAAACTTCATAAAACATTGCAAAAGCTGTTTTGGAATTAGCAATGTTGCAATAATTATTATGGATGGGATATAAATGAAACTTCCTGAAATGAAGTGTTCTGATACACACGTAAGAGTAAAGAATTGTGGTATGATTAGTTTGTGCCTTGTCTTCTCCTCATACATTTTCATTGATTCATTAGCTTCATGGGGCTTACTGTAGCCAAAGGAGAAAGAATATAAAAGGTTATACTGCAATATAAACCTGGAAGTTTATTAAAACAGCTTAAAGACATCTTAATTAGTGAATAATAAATTAAATTTTTACAGGAAAAATACAAGAACAAGAAATATTCACAGTGTTGTTTTTTTTTTTTTAAACAGCTCAGAAAAAGAACAGTACTATTATGCTAGAAAGAATAGCTAACCTGGGGTTAGCCCCAAAAATCCAATTGTGATTGGGAGATAAAAGTAAAAACTAATAAAATAAACAGATTAAAATTCTTCTGCTAAAAGAAAATGTATTTCTAAAGAAAATATGAGAGCCTTAAATAATATGATAGCAGTATTAAATACTGAGAATGTTAACCTATTGAGAAATAGACTATTTGCTAACAGAAAAAAAGCTAAAACAAGTTTTAAATATCCACAAAATTGGAAATATGGGAAAAAGATTCACGTCAATGTAATAATTTTCCTGCTTTCAGTTAATGACATTGAAAATTCTGCATGGTGTCCAACTGGTTTATGCACCCTAGTGCATTAAGAATGGAAAATTTAAAAAGCAAGTCTTTACCTAGATAATGAAAACAACAGAGCGTAAATAGAGAGACATTATATACAGTACAGATGACACTGTAAAGTACATCACAAAAGAGCTATGATGAACATAGAATTTCGTACACTTTGTGAAAGAAAAAGAAAAAAGAGTGCATACACACACAGTCTGAACACTTTTGCCCAATACACCTAAATAGAACACCCAGCAAAAACTGAATGCATTACAAAAAAGGAAAAAAGAATTAAGAAACCCCTAGATGAAAAAGTAAGGATTCATTCTAAATACAATGGATTTAATAAAGAACTAATTCTAATAGATTTTTTTAAATTTTTTGATGTGGTTATAAAAAACCCTACATTTTGGAGCCTTACCTCCATTGCCTGAAGTAGGAAATCATGCCTGCCAGTGTTTCTTCAAAGGACTGCTGTCAACTGCAAGCTTCAATAGTGGCTTTGGGATCACAGTATTTCTACACAATGAGCTGATCTAACATCTGACCACTGCTTGAAGGTGGAGTTTCCTTTTTCTCCACTTTCTGCTACTCAAGATACCCTCCTAACATCTGACTTTTACTGGGTGACATGTTGGTGAGTGTTCTCTAAGTGACTCATCTAAATAATTTGTTAGAAAATTAACAAAGGGGAAAAAAAATTGATTGTTTTCTGCTGGTTTAGCAGCAAATCAACTTATGTCAGATGAACAGAAGAGATGGCACAAAACAATAAGCTACAAAGTGAGGACTAGGGGAGAAAAAAACTGCTAAACAGTGAAGACTTCTAGGCAGCAGCCAAGTGTTACATGAGCTCACATCCTCATGAAACCATACCTGCAGAAGCCAGGAGCTTTTGGAAGCAGCTGGTGAAAATGGCTGCTGCAATGCACACACACGTTAAATGAGTGAGCGATATCTCCCTTCACTCCGGAACAAGACAACTACAAAGAAATTCAATCTATGTAAAACTTTGGAGAGCTCGATAAATCATCTGAATGCCCCATTAAATCCTATTCACAATTGCTAATTGCCTGAACTCTATCTATCTACTCCAGTAAATATTAAAAGCTGGCTCAGTAGTTCTGAAAGAAATTTCATTGAAGCAGGGGGAATTAAATCCAGTGGGCTCTGGACCAAGTCTGCAGGGTACATCATTAACACTCATCTAGAGCTGGAAATTTTCCAAAATATTTAATATGCACTAATTAATCTAGAACAATTGTTTCTTTTAAGTTCTTTCACCTCAAGTCCATATGAAAACACACCTAGGAGGGGAGCATGCACATAGTGATAATTACTCTAGAATAATGATACTTTGAAAAAATCTAAAATGCACATAAAAGGGGGGTAAATATTCCCTTTGCATATGTCTTTCAGTATAATGGAGTTATATGTAATACAAGAAATTATCTTCATGATCTATCCCCTACTGCTGATAATATATATGACCAAAATAATTTTCATACAGTCTATACAAACTTTGTGTTCATATTAGTCCATTATATACAAGACCACAGCCCATGGCTGCTTACCTGGTATTACTTTCATGATAGTAATAGATATTTTTTTAATCCCTGCTCTTAATCACACAGACCTTACTCTGCACATTTGGCCTGCGTTTCCTGCTTGCAGATTGCATAACCTTACACTGAGTTGTAAAAAATACATTTTTCTAAAACTTCTGAAATAGCCAAAACAAGGCATGCAAGGAAGCCTTGGGAAATCATACAACTAACCAACTTAACCACCAAAAAATATTCTATACCTTGGCAAACATTAAAAAATCTGCTTTATAGGAAGAATTATGTTTTGGAAATTTCAAAGTAAATTTTATACTTTTTGTATTTAAATAATTTGAAATGGGAATCTATAAGAACTATAGTATTCACTCTAAGATTTTTCCCCCTCAAACAGTTAGAAGAATAATAAAGATTTTTCAAAATTTCCAAGAAATAAAATGCATCAAATTCAACCTTTACAACTAGCGTTGCAATTTTTACATTAATTGCAAAAAATTTACACTACACTTAATCTCCACAAAGAAAAAAATTAAAACAAACCACAAAACCACCCAAAACACCCAACAAAAAACCCTATATAAAAAAAATGTCTATCTCTTCGTACTACTTAGTGAAAAACTCAAGTTAAAGGATGTCTGTGGTAGGTGACCTTCTTTCATTATCATAGTAATTACTTCAAAGAAAACTGCATAGGTCTGCCTCCTGTTAGCTAAATTCAGGAGCAGGTATAAGGTTCCTTTCACTTTTCAGAGCAGCTGTTCCAAGAAAGCAATTAACCTGACAATATGCACACTGTACATAAGCCTATATGACAATTGTTGCAATGGCCTTATGAGGACTGATGCAATTATATATATTATGAGGTGAAGAAGAATCTTGCCAGAGACTGTATAGGCTAAAAGTGTTTTCTGTAGTTCATTTAAATTATAAGCATCCTTAACTTTGTTGACACTTAAAATAAATCAGCTTGTCAGGGTAGGGTAGATTTGAGGTGGTCAGAGGAGGCAGAGACAAACTCAAGCGGCAGATAGAACAGAAGGCTTACAGGAAGACAAAGGACTTTAGTTACAGCTTAACTTTTATATACTCTTGTATCCAACATGTCAGCACACTATTGGTTAGTCAGTTCACCTAACATACATGGAAACATCTTACTGGTTACAAAGTATCCCACATTCTACAGGGGGCTCTCTGGTCCTTAAAGGTGCACTCATCAATTACCTCAGACATTAGGAGATCCACACACACAGTGTCGTTCCCCTTATCAGCTAACATATCACTGTCTTCAGGAAACAAGGAAATGCTAAGTGAAAACACAGACTGTAACAGCAAACACAGACTAAGTGAACAGAACAGATTTTGAGCCAGTTGGCTGAAATTGTACTATTATTATTGCAAAATTATTTTGTGCCTTTATAAATTACTCCATATGAAGATCTCCTGAGACTTTAGAAATACTATGAAATGTATTTCAGCTTTGAAAATTTGTCACATCTTATTTGGACTCTCAAGACAAAAGCAAGATAGCTACACTTTGCAGATCACAGATCAATGACTTCAAAATGCTTACCAGTAGAAATTAAACTAAAACAAATGCAGACAAGTTCTTAGGGCCCTTCTGGAATTTATAGGCCCCCTAGATTTAAGAAGTGCTAATAGTGTATAAGCAGACTGGACAAACTCTTTAAAAATCAAAAGCACATGAAAACATGAAACCAATAGTATATTTATTCCTAAGGAATTTTTAAGGTTAAAAATTATACTTAGGCAATCCTATGCTCAGTAGTTGTGAAGAACTGAAAGTTATGTACTAAGCTACTAACACTTTAACTAGCAATAAGAAAAAAAGACAGGAAAAGTAAAGTATTATCAAATATAGGCACAAGTTAAAACAGCTATTTTAAAATTTCCAAAGTAAGATGACATTGGAAACTGTTCTAAAGAGTAAAAGCTATTTTGATATTCTAAATCCATAATCTCTCCATCAGCCTTGTTGGACATTACAGTAAAATACCAGTGTTTTGTTCCTACTATTTTAGGATATGCAATTTGGTATTTAATTCCATTAAGGCCATCAATTAAAAAAAATATAATATGCCTTTCTTTTTTACTGCCTATTCAGTAATGCCTTAAACTGTCCATTTTCAAGAACTGGAAGTTTCTTAAGTAGAAGAGCCTAAAGATCCTCTTTACATGGGAAACAAGAATTTTACTCTCTTCCAAATTACACATGAGATGAAGCTTGAATCTAATGATATAGAAAAATATGGCTTGATATTGTTGAGGGTTTTTTCATTAGGTCAAAAAGTCAGTACTTTTTCCCCAAAACTGACACACTGGTTTCTCTAAAATTACCCACTTCCAACTATAAAGCATGAAGTAATATAACATCTGACTAATCCAAATAACAACATACAGAATTACGACTACTGAAGTTCAACTGATGCAAAGTCTTAACTTTCTGAAAGAAATAAAGACACAGAAGAGTATTAAAATTCACTGTAATTTTAATCAGTAATATGCAAAAAAGGCTGTGACTTTGTGATATGAAATAGTCCTTGACTTTCATAATTCTTAAGCACTTTCTTTTATCATTTTGCTGATGTATGTTATATTTTAAAATCTGAAGGATAATGGATGTGCTTCTTAAACTGTAAATTGGGTTTTATATCAGACACGTGTCAGCACCACGACAGGTTGACCTGACAGTGGTCTTGCATTTGCAGCTCTCCTTCATGACTGCTTTTCAAGGTGATAGGTCAGTCTTTAGAAAAGTGCAGATTTCTTGATCCCTTAGAAAGCATCTTAAGAGTCATAATATTCACTGCTTCTGTGATCTTTGTAACAGACGGAAAGCAGAGATATCATTTGCTGTCACATGTATAGTTATTAACCAAGGGCATCTAAATTTTGGGTAGATAATATAAATTAAAATACATTTGATTTTTCTACTGTCTCTAGGAAAAAAACATAAAAATTCAGGAGAAATGGTTTATTTGTCAGTGTTACTGATAACTGCTAAACAAAAAATTAAACCACACTTAGTGAATTACACTCTTCATTTCACCGTTTTTAAATGAGGAGTCTATTTAGACAGCAACTTAGCATAAACTAAGTTTAAGACTTTCCTTTTATTTAGGATGTGTAGTTTCAATAAAATAATGAAAATCAAAATTTGGAAAATAAATTGCTAATGGCAACATCAGTTCCAACGAAGTGCTGGAGCAGCTTGAATACCCATCTTTGGTAAACAAGTCCTGCTCTGCCACTGTACCTCACCACACATATTCATTAACTTATTTCCTATGCTGATTACTCCAAGTCTAATGGATAATGTTTTTTAAAAAAAATGATAATTTTTTAAAATCTACTCAGACTTTAGAAAGACTATTTTGTATGTATTATTAAATATAATATGATTGATCATAATCTCGAAGGCTACCAATATCAGCACTGCTCTATAATACAATATGGATGAAAGGAAAAAAATACTCAGAAAACAAAGAGCTAATTATTAGAGAATCTGCTTTTTACTCTCTTTTGCAGATTTCTCTGTTAGGCTTATACAGCTGTGGTAACAGTTAAGATCTACCTTACCTAGACTATATGATTTCGGTTGTTACGATTGTCACATTATTTAAAAAAAAGAATTATTATTCTTTTAGCATCACATTGGCATGTTTCTACTATAATAACTTTTATAAACTACTTTCAAATCTGTACTTGAAATTCATAAAAATAAATGGTGTGGCTAATGCAGTACAGAAATCACTGCTGACTCTTCTGACAAAACATGGCTCTCCAACAGAGCCCTTCAAGGGTATATATTCTCAATAACATTTGTCTGCAATCAATAGAAAACACTATTATACTTTAAAACCTTCTAATACAAGCATTTACAGGTAATTAAGTATTGCAATAAAATACATGGCTATAAAAACTATTTATCAGTGTATTTTCAATGTAAGAACAACAGAAATGTAGATTGTACTTAAATTACATTTTGACATGTTGTCTTGAACTGTGAAGTATCTAACAAATTGAGCATGATAAAACACTGTTCTTTAGGACTGATAGTAAACCTGTTATAACAATTTGGACTTTTTATTCATCCAGCTACTGTAGGTTTGCATTTCATTGAATTGGAAATGAATGCTATGACTGCATTGAGACAAGAAAAAAGAACCTTACTTTGAAATAAGCCTAAGTAAGTAAGTAAATTCACTATCAGTCATTCCAGGATGTCACGACTCTTCTAACTAGAGTGTATTTTCGTATGTTGAAGGCTGCAGTGCCATAACAGCCTTATTCTTCGTGCAATGTTTCCTTTTCCTCTCTTGCCTTACATTAGGCTATGCTAAGCTGTTTTTCTGCACTAAGTAATCAGAAAATTATATTCATATTCAGGGAAAAGAGGGATTAGGTTTCTGCCAATTTATCATGCAAAAATAGCTCCTCTCAAATGTAAAAGCTGAAATCTTTTCATTGTCTCTACTTTCCATTTGACATGAAAGTAATAGAAAATGTTAAGTATATATATGCACATACAGAGGCACTTGTGAGAAGTGAACCTGAATCTGTTCTGCCTAATAGAATCAGATCTAGACCTTTTGCTTGTTAGCCAAAAACCTCTAAACACTAGTTTATTAGATAGAGAATGGCAGCTGTAGCAGTGGCACAGGAGCAAATTGTGATTTTGTTTGTTCAAAGAATGCCTAGTAACTGAATATTCTCTGAAAAACTCTTCACTCTTTTAAGTGAATGAGGGTGCCCCTCTCACTTCTAAACCAGAGGTGATGAACTAAAGTTGATGTGAAAACATATGACACATATGTTTCACATTTCATACTGCATAGACGTAACTGGCATCTATTCAGAAGTTTCATGGACTATCTTTAGACATAAGAGGCACCTATTCAGAAGTTTCAAGGACTATCTTTCTATGGCACTTATCCTCAAGATGCTATATAAGGAGCTTACTCACTAAGCTGTGGATTCCATGTTCCTCCTCGGGGATCAAGAGCCTAAAATTCAGGATTGCGTTCTACACCCATTATTGGGATTTGCAAAGCCTCTTGATGATTCAATGCCTAATCAAACAGCTGTTACTTGGCTAAAGAGACAATGCAAAACCACAGGAGTTTTGAAAGAAAAATGTTATACAATCAATCATCACAGGGTAAACCAGACTCATGACAAGGACTTAATTGCTAGAAAGTGCCAGTCAGCTATATTTCTCCTCTGACTGGATGAGGAAGTATAAATCGCAGTAACATATGATTACAATTATATTTTATGTGTAAGAATAAGTCATGTTATGCCACACCAATTTAATAGGAAATATTTTAGTGAACCATGTACTTTATGGCAGCTACTCAGATACAAAAATCTATAGAAATCAGCATTAATCTTCTATAGGTTTGCATAAATCTCTACCAGGGTTATTCCAGTCCTGCTAATCATGGAACTTTAAGTAGAACAGTAACTGCATTTAGGAAAAAAAAAAATCCTTCTCAATTTTCCTTCTCATGCTTTTCTAGCTCTACTAAACTTCATAATTATAGCCTGATTTACAGTTTTTCATTGACGTAACATGCATCTCAGTATAGGATACGTAATTAGCTTTCAAGAAGCTTTCAAGAACAGATTTGTCTGCATGACTACTATTTGAAGAATTGCTATAAAACAGCAAGTTGAAATTAGATCTACAGAGTAACTGGTTCATTCTTTCTCATAGACATCTAAGTGAATAGCTACATTGAAATATTAGAATTAGCAAAATTCAGAATGAATTTTTTTTGACTCAACACGTAAGAATGTTATATCAAAGGAAAAAGCCATTCAACAGTCAATTGTTTACGTGGTGAGTTCTAGACAGGAAAAACAGTATAACACTGGGGTGGATGTGAGGATTTTCTTGTTATCATATGAATAATGCTCCCTAAATTCTCTCTCTCTCACACACACACACAAACATATATGAAGTATAAGCTATTCAGTGCTAATAACTAATCTTGGAACACTAGCTCAAGACATAAACATTTTATTCCACTGAAGTTAGAAAAGTTGAAGTTAGAATTCTCAAAATAATTTGATCCAAAATTGAAACAAATTGTCTTCATTTGCAGGACAAAGATATAACTTATGAATGATTAGTCAAGGTTCAGTTTTTCAAGAAGATAGCTTTTCTGAGAAGACACATTATTGCTTATGTTTTGTAGGAATTCCACAGGCTGTTAGAACTAAGGACTAATTGAGGAGTTGGGACGCTGCCGCCGGCAGCCTCGGCAGAGGTGCCTGATGACCAATTACAGCCAGCAGTGTCATGTAAACAGCTCTCTCGGCC
>JAOXXN010000446.1:37888588-37901904 GCA_026770055.1 Myrmophylax atrothorax | reverse complement strand
AATAGAGGGGGTAGAATACATGGCTTTGATCACCCATACACAGAGATAACTGGTCCCATCTGCTGACCTAGGACAGTGAGTCAAAGCTGTGACACATTAGTGCACTCTGCTCAAGAAAACTGTGATGGGACCTTTCCTTCAGCCTCCTGTCAGCAGAAAATAATCTAAGCAGTCATATTAGAATCAATGGGGGAAATCAAATGCTGATTTAAGCATTACTTATATTTGCTATTACATGTTAATTTTCTTTGACATTTTAGTGCCATTCTCTATCTCACCAAACTCTCCTAGACATTGCACATAAGATGTAGTTCTCATCGTGACCATGCAGGGTTAGAACTAGATGGTCTTTAAAGTCCCTTCCAACCCAAACCATTCTATAATTCTATGCTAAGGTCAGCATGATTTAGTGATGCCCGTTGTTGCATTGTCTCATGATCCTCATTGCTGGGCCTGATGCCCAGCATTGCTAGGAATATTACCAGATCAGACTTGATGGGAAAAGGGTTGTTCAGGGAATGCCAAAATAGGAGCCCAGCCATAGGAAAAAAAAGTCTCTGCCTGCTGCAACTTGTGTTTCCAGATGTCCTCAAAAATACTTTATTTCACATGTATACTCACCTTCCCAGAGGAGAACTATTAAAAGCCGTATTCCAGCATGGAACAGTGGCCACCACTCTTATGAGCTTCCTGATTACAGCTTTCAGTCAACATTGGGGCCAGTTATTATTCTCTTTTGTGTGTCACATGAGACCCCAAAGCCCATATGCTTCAGGCAGTCTCACTAGGCTATCATTACATTTTGGGATGAGTCACTGAACTTTTATGTTTTCTTGTGCTCAGAACAGGAACATGAACCTTCAGTTTGTCATAACATTTCAGATGCTGCATGTTGTTTTGGATGTAGACATCCTTTGTTTACAGATTATCCAAATCCCTCCTATGAGACTTTGTTCTGCCTTTAAAAAGACCAGGCTTCTTTTAACAAAGCTTATGAAAAGTACCACTGAATGGATAACCTGAAGTATTGATGTAAAGTCTCAGGGTAGCCCAGTTACCCTAGGATAAGGTTTTAGGGTACAGATTTCTTTCTAACCAACTCTGTTTTGTCTAAAATCTCAAAGTTCTGCAACAGGAACAGGCAGGGCTGTTTGATTTTTTGCTTTTAATTAGAGATTATTGTTGAAAGGTGAACAATTATACAGGTGTGAATTAAAGGTGAAAGCATGGAAGCAAGATATGGAAAGGTGTGGAGTCTGTCCCATGACCATGCAGCAGAGCTGTACTAGAGCTTGTGACAAGCTGTTGGACTCAATTGTTCTTTATTAAGCTGTTTTGACTTTAAAATTTCCCCCTTTCATCAGGCTCACCAACTATCACTTCTAACCTAGGGCTTTAGTCAAAATCAGCTTCCAAAATAATTTAGATTTTATAAAGAGCTGATAGGAACATCATTAACCTTCTAATTGAGTGAAGCCTCTTCATTAAATAGCACAGAGATTAAGGCTAAATTCAACAAGTGACAAGAAAACACAGAAAATCTAAAATTTCTCCATTTCAATGGATTTGTTTCTAAAGAACCACCCTTAATATGTTGACACCTATTTCACATCTTCTTTCCAGCTTTGGCAGCTTCTTGGCTTTCTTCACCACAGTCACTTGGTCAAACCTACTTCACTTTCCTGTGAGAGAAACTCACCTTACTTACCTCTCTAAAAGCACACGTGCACCCTCTGGGAGAGGGGCTTGACAATAATGCTACACTACTTTGCCCCCTTTTCTGGTTAATGTAAGGTTTTGTATATTTCTGCTTATTGAGCCAGATCCACAGCAGGTGAAAACTTCATTCATGTCAACTGATCTGTGATGGTCTGTGCCAACTGGATATAGAGTTTCACTCAGTTTGGTGAGTGGATTTTTCCAAATAGGAATAGAAACATTGAAAGTAAAATGAGCAAAACACTGCTTGTCCTTTTTTTGTGTTGGCTATGCTTGGTTTTGTTTCATTTCACAAAGTCTATCAGATCTAAATGTCATCAGCTGAAGCAAAAATGTCCTCCAGAAAACATGATGACAAATTGTTAAAACAGAGCTAAAAGCCATCCCTGTAATTGTGGTTACTTTTGAATTTAACTCAATTTTAATCCAACTGACTGATACATAAATTAGAATAACAGAGATCCAGGAAGGAAAATGTGACAAATGGATAAGTTTGTGTACTTTCCTTGGTGATATGTGGCTTTGGCAAGCTAGAGCATTTATGCATATAGATTTTTTAATGCAGTGATCTATGATATAAATAGGCCACTGTATTGTCAAAACTGAATTGTCATCCCATATAGGGCTTCAGGTTGTTCTCTCCCCTAAAGAGTGAACAGGCACAAATGTCCTTAGTATTGTCTTTTTCCTCTCCATCTTCCTCTGTTTTGTCTGTTTAGACTGGAAGGTGGACAACCCTCTCTTGCAACACATGTGTGAGACCCTAATATTATTTCAGGGTCAGAAAAACAAAACAGAATAAGGGATACAATTTGATAAAGTCCTTGTGACTCTTCTAATCTGCCTTTAGTTTTTTTCCCTACATGTTGCTGTAGTTATTTCCTTTGCTACTCGCTCTTTACTTTGCCTATAGATCTCCAAGCAACTCCTCAGATTCCTTTCTTGACTGACTTAATCTCTGGTCTCACTTCTCTGCAGCTTTCTTCTCTCTATTTTAAGTTAAGGAATGGAGGCGAAGTGGGGCAGGGACAGGAAAATCATACAGTCTAGCTTCTATAATGTTATGTTTTTACTGCTTGGAATGTATGATTCACGCACTTCCACATTTTGTCTTTTTTTTTTTTCCTAGAGAGACTAGTTTTAATGATCATAAACGACTGCAGCTAGGGAGAAAGCAGGATCTTGCCAGCTCCCAGCACTCCCAGCCAAATCTCCCTCTGATTGTTTAGATTTCTTTTCAACTGTATAAAGTTCCTAGGTAGGGTGGAGGGAGGAAAACGGAGGCCCTAAAGTTCAAGTTCCTACATCAGTTTAGGGGAAGCTTTTTCCCTAGGTAAAATTGACTTTCCCAACAGTTTGCCTTCCCACCACCCACCATTAGACTTGTTTTATGGAACAGGAGAGTAACACATTTTCTTCCAAACTTCTAAGAAAATTCCTGTCTGGACCAATTGAGATTTGCTCCAAATGAACTAAACACCATGAGTGACAGCTGCTTTTGGGAGACCTCCAATTTTCTCTATTCACAAAAAATAAGATGTTGAAAACCATCCTAAGATTTCACTGAATCTCTCACTTTTGTTGCTTGTGAAAAAGGAAGCTGACTTCTGGATTTTCAAGCATATGAAGTTGTCCTTAGTTATCAAGGCTAAGGAATTAGTGAGACCTAATGATAGCCACCATCATTCTAAACAACCTGAACTGACCTGCTACATAAAATACATAAAAATACAAAACCATTTGGTGATGCCTCTTTTCAGAGCTGGTACTCATGGTCACCCTATTCTGTTGTCCTTTGTTCAGAATCACCCTTATGCTTGGAGCAGACTCAAGGCAAAGCCACTGGATTCAATAAGGACAGAATGTCATCTCTCTCTCTGAATCTGCAGTTTTCTGAAAATTCTTTCTTTCTAAATATGCCTTAGAAACCCCCATGAGCAATTCATGTTACCTGCAGTTCTGCTTTGTGTCCTTCCTCAGATGGCAAGGAGTCTTGCAGGGATTTTGACATGCAACAGGGAAAAAAAAAAAAAAAGACAGAGGAAGAGAAGATCAAGTGCCCTTTCTCTCAGGACTTCTTTTATCCTGACACACTCACTTTCCAAAGGGACATATGCTTTTATTTTCCTCAGGAAATGTAGTCTATCATCACTTTCTAAGTTTCATTCTTCCTACTTTCCTTGAGATGTATTTTGCATTAGAATCATTAGAATTTGACTCTGTGCACTTCTTGTTTAATATTTTCTGTGAACTATATTTTGCAAAAGGTCACCTGGTTTTATTTCTCCCTCTCCTCTCAGACAGTCATGCCCAAGAAAATTCTTTTTCCTTCTTTTGCTGTTATCTTGACCCCCAGTCTGAAGGGGGCTGGACTTGCAGTGTATCTGGGCACACGCTATACAGCGCTTTGGCCTAATTCCACTTGGGTCTTGCCACGTGCATTCCCCTACTTACCACTCTAGCTGACCCTTTTAATTCCTCCAGTGTGCCAGATGTTCCTGGCATTGTGTTCTCCCTGGGTGGATTTTAAGGCAGAACTCTCCTTCCTCCCAGGCTCAGCCACAGCTGTGAGTTGATGGAGCTGCCTCTCCCCACTGCTGTGAGCTTTAATCGGGTTCTAAAGTTTCATTATCATAGTGATCCATTCTGGTAGATATTTCACGGTCCCCAAGCCCCAGGCAAGTCCTAACAACCTTTTTTAATATCCTTTTTTTTTCCTTTCCTCATTTTTTCTTCCTTTCTCTTTGATGCTGTTCTGCAGGTGCTTTAGCAAATACAAGGCTCCAAGGTCTGCCTTTCCCAAGACTGCTGCAGTTTTTAGCTCTCAGCCACCATTCCAGGAGCCACTCTCCTTTTCATGGCCGACAGCTGGTCTTTTTCAGGAATCACTGGCTCACAGTCAGGGAAGTCTGATCATATGCCTTGTAAGATTCTTAGTGGCTGACATCATTTGCCAAATGCCAGCTTTCCTTCACAGATTTTTCTGGTCTTTCCAGCTCCACGGGTACTTGACTGTGAGGTATAACTCCCCATCATTAAAATATATCTTTGGGCTCTCTCAGCACAAAAGTGGGTACATGAGGATGTATACAGAGAGTGTAAAAATTATTTTAACTTGTGCACAGGGTTCATGTGCAGATCATCCCTCTGAGATCTCCAATAGCTCATACATACTACGCTAGTGGCTGGCAACATTAATGAATGCATGCTACCTGCTGAAAATGCAGTGATGAGAACCATAACTGACTCTATCACTGCAATTATTGTCCGTAATAATTAGTTTACAGTTACAGTAATACATTAGGAAGCATGACTCAGAAGATAGAAGAAAACCATAACTCCTGATCTATATTGTGTGGAGTCTAAGAACACTGCCAAGGGACAATGATTTATGGTTACTTCCTGAATGCCATGATTTCACCTTGCTGACCCTGTATTAGGCCAAAAGTTACTCTCTCACAATTAGAATCAGGAGTCTTTTAGTTAGAAAACAGAAGCCATGTAGCGTAGGCAGCGAAGAGCCATTACTTCAAAGATATCCTAAATTTGGTCGTTGCTGCTGTGATGACTCATCCAGTCATATTGCACTGCAGGAAGTAATGAAGAAGCATCAGAGTAATGCAAATTAATGCCCTTCTCCTGTAGCATCTCTCTGACTACATATTTTTTCCTAGCTTTCTGACCTATAGACTCCAGCCTTGAATTCTTTATGTTCTTATTAATTTTTTGCTTGCTCCAAAGTATTCAGGAATGCTTACTCTAATGTGAGTAGGTGGTCTTAGGATGCACAAGAGGTGGTAAAGGGTTCATGCTCACTCAATAGTACTAGAAGTTTAGAAAGAGGATGTTGTGGGTTCACCTAGGTGGGCCTAAATTTAGGTTTTGAAATTTGGACTAGGCCTGAAACTGTCAGGTGACTTGAGCTGGGCTGGGCTAGCTGACAGCTGACTTCTTCTAACCAATGATGTTGTAGTCCATACCATATTGACATCACCTCAGGGGGGATGGGACCCAGTGTGTGCGTGTGGCTTGGGCAGTTGCTTCCCAGCTGTGGTCCCAACAAGACACACCGTGCTGTCCCAGGAGGAACCAGAGGCCCCAGGCCCAGCACCGGCTCACCACTATGCTATCTTAAGGAAGTAAAAATGTTTGTTCTTAGTCTTTCTGCTTAAGTCTTTCTGGGGATTAAGTTTCTAAAGTGCTTTGTAATTAGAATGTTAGAATTTGTGCTTATTGGGAAGTGGGAGGTTAGTTCTTGTTATACATAACTTGTGTAAGGGTGTGTTATATTGTAGTTTTCTTTTCATTTTTTCTGTATAAATATATAGTTAGTTTCAGCATAAACCTGGTTTGGAAGGTTTTTTTTCCCCTCTCCTTCCTTTTCTCTGGGCTGGTTGGGAGGGGGGGAAGAACCCTTTTACTCTGTCTTGGACAGTTGGCGTTTTGCCAGCTCAAACCAAGGCAGTTCTTTTTCTCTGAGTTACTGGGATGACTTCTCAATTCACAAAACCTACATAATATCAGAGGAGTATTTAAGTGTATGTTTACATCAAGTCCTAAGTATAGATGTCTTACTAAAAATGTGTACAAGCAACGTCACCCAGGTTAGATGCTTGTGAAGTGCTTGGCTGGAGCTGGAAGTGCTGTATTTCCGAGTATACTGAGTATCCAGTATATTAAAAACTGAACTGAGATAGACTTTTAACACTTAGGTCACCAGATTTTCTGAATTAATTAGTCATGGATTAATTAGTAATGTATTTGTTTTCACACTGCATTTTTAACTTCTGTCTAAACATGAAAAACAACACTAATGCTACTAAAAATTCAGCAAATGAATACAGAAAACAAATACAGTCTAAAACTTAAAAAGTAGTATCCACATAAAGATGCACTTAACAGATTACATAACTATCACTTATCTAGTGTAGTAGAATATGTATCTCTTTATTCACTAGAAACACCTTTGGTTTTAAGTGAGCATGTGGTAAGCAGAGTTAGAGCTGCAAACATTATACATAAGTCTGCAGATATAAATTAAGACAGCTTCCAACAAGCAATTGTATTTTAGCAATGAAAAGGGTTTATATTTTAATTGTTTAAAAGAAATCAAGGAAACCGGTGATGACAACCATATTTTAATTACTTGCCTATCAAAAATGTCTGATTATTGGCCTATTAAATTTTACTTTGAAAACATTCAGAAAACAGACATTGGAGTCAGAGGTCTGGCGGACAGACAAAACTACTGCTCATAATATATTATGTTTTCTAAGATACGGACGTATTATCAACAGCTAAAATACTGTGCTCTATGCCGAGCCCTCTGAAATAATATATTTTGAAACATAATTCAAGGGTAACATACCCTATGATTGGAATAAATGCAAATTGAATATTTTTACAGTAGATCTCAAGCTACTTTGTGCAGTTCTTAAAATAAAATCAGTTTTTATTTTTTTTTTTCTTTAGACTCTGAGTTTCCCTAAAGTTTTCCCTTTTATGCTTAGGAACCACTATTATTCACTTCATCCCTTGAAATCTCATTATAGGGTTCCAGGGCCAGGGGACGATGAAATGAATATGTGTTTTCTAGCATTTTACAATAAAGCGTAGCTTTAATGTATTACTTTGCATAAAACTGTATCCCAATACCCTTTAGAGTATGAAAAATTGCAGGCCATAAGACAGTCTGTGCTATAAATCATGGAAAAGACTTGTTCAAATTCATTGGATGGTGAACAAATTAAATCACTCATTATGCATGGCCAATAACATTTTCATACATTAAACAGTTATGGTATTTATTTCTGTGGCACTAGAGCCTGCCATGAGTGTGTTGCTTTGAACAATGAAAGGTGACAGCAAATCTGCTTCTCTGAAATAATTAGCACATTCGTCGGGGCATATTAAGCAATTCCAAATTATTTCTTCTTGAAGAGGATTTTTTTTTGTACAAGTTAGAATCAGCAAACTCATAAATCACAACGACAGCAGAATGCGCTGAGTACCAGCTAAATAGGATCTAAACATTCCCACTGTAAAGTAATGAAAAGAAATAGTATTTTGTTAAGTAAAATAGAGAAACAATAATAAAAGAAAAAACCATGATAGCAAGGGGTATTGTCAGCATACATTTGAGATATAGCATAAAAATGACATTGCTGCTGGACAAAAATGGTCTGTAAACTCCCAATTTTAGTTCTATAGCCACATGTACACTTCTTTTAAGAAATGCATTGGTAACAGTATTGATGGGTTTATTCCTAGAGGGTCAACATGGCTGCACTATATTTCAGTCTTAGAAAGCCTAATTTCCTTCTCACAGAATAAGAAAATCAAAAGAAAGGACAGGAGGAGGGGAAAACCAACAAAGCAGCTCTTTAACAAATACTTTATTACATTGCAAATTTGTAGGTTATTCAATGAAACAAATATTAGCTCTTGTTATAAGTTAAGAAGATAATTTAGTTTAACTCTGCTTAAATCAGAGTCAGTCACATTGCTCTGAGTCTTGAAGTGCTCTGAGGGTAGGAACTGCACAACCTCTCTTAACAACCTTATTTCAGTGTTCGACCACCCTCATGCTGTAAGTTTTTCCCCCCTTTATCTAATTAGGACTTTCCGTCTTTCAGTTTGTTGTCTCTTGTCCCGTCCCTGGGTACCATGTGAAGAGTCTGACTGCACTGTCTCTGTGCCCTCCGTCAGAAAGCTGAACATGACAGGAAGATCCTTCCTCAACCCTCTAAAGCGGAATGGAGTTAGTGCTCTCACCTTTGTCTTTACATAGTGTCTTCTTGCTCCTGTATGTCAAGTCTTTTCCAAGGCAGGAAAGCCCAAAACTGGTCTCAGGACTTCAGATACATTCTCTCCAGTGGTTGAGAGGGTAGAATAATCACTTTTCCAGACTGTTCACTTTTCTAGACTGTTGCTAATGCAGTCCAGTAGGTCACTGTGTTTCTGTGCTATGAGAGCACACTGCTGACTCATATTCAATTCCTGTGCGCAAGGAATCCCAGGTCTTTTCTAGCCAGCTTGCTCACGGACTATACTGTAATTGGGTTATTCCGTCCCAGATATAGGGCTAATTTACCTTTGCTGAGCTTTGTGAGGTTCTTTCCAGACCAGTTCTCCAGCTTCTTTCTCAGAGGTGCCCTGCAGTATCTTGAGTGCTCTCAGCTGGATCTGAGCATTTTCAAAGACAAAGCTCTGTGCTTGTGAGCAACTCCTTAGCATAGATTGCAATGCCAGGTCCTCACCTTTGCAATTGAACTTTCCTGAAGGGTTTGTTCCTATCCACAGCAGTACTCCAGTCATAGAAGCTATGCCTCCACATCCCTCTAATCGCAGTGAGATCGTAGCTCTACAACCATGCACAGATTTCTAATTCTCCCCAGTTTTCTCCCATGCTATGTATATTCATGTAGAGGTGATTGAGATGAATCTTCAGTCACGTAGCTTTCAAAAGAGGAAGGAGATGCAAGAGCCTCTCTCATCATATTGTGCCGTAATTCCCACAGCCCCTGCACTATTGCTTTAGGTGATGATAAACTTTCTCCAGTTTGCCTACTTTCAACCCGTTCTCATCAGGTCAGTAAGACTATTATATCTCTTTATGCCTTGAGACAGATCCTCAAATACTGTAAAATGACATAGCAGTGCTGGCAGGAAGGGACTTCTGCTGTTTTACAGCACTTAAGAAAATTATGGTTTAATTTCTAAGGCTCGTATTCAGTACATTGTTAATTTAGGGTGTAATTCACCAATTACATTCATCTGGTTCTATTCCAAACCTAGAATGTAAAGCTCAGGATTAGTGATGCTTTAAATTTGAGTTTGAGTAGTGTGGATTGAGTTAGGAACACAATAGCTACTTAGTGCTGCTAATGCAATCAATCTGTGCTGTATGTTTTCACTGTGATTGCTGTCTTCTGAGCTAGGTTAACTCAGAAAGTGGTAACTCCCATGGAAATTATTTCAGCTAGTTGTAGTGAAACTGCTTGCATTGTCTTTTTTAATCTACTCATACAATGTTTTCAGCTTCCCAGGTGGGTGGTAGATCTTTTTCTTCTGCTTTTTAACCAGCTTTTATTGTGCATGTGAATCTGTAGAAAAATATAGTTATATTCTCTATGAACATATCTCCTTTACAAAAAAAATTATAAATGTATTTTATCTGTACTACCATCTTTTAATTTATAATTTTTTAAAATACCCTCTAATTCAAACTTGCTGGCTCTTTGATAGGGAATTTATTTGCAAACTTAAATCAGGACTGTGATTGCATTTTTTATTTTTCATTACTAGTCCCATACTTCATAATGAGGCCAGTCCAAAACTGTTCATCTAAATAAAGTGATTTTATTTCCCCCAGCACATTGCTAATTAACCTAATTTTGGTCATGCTATGGGAAAGAAGTAAAGCAGATAGAAGAAAGATAATGCTTCCTCATTAATTGGCTCATGTCACAGAAGGCCTTGTCGCAATGAAGTCAGGTTTGACTGTTTGAGACTGGCACTGCCGAGCCCTTCAAAGACACAGACACAGTCAGATGAAATGAGTAAAAGAAGAAAGCTGTAACCACCCTTGGGACTAGGGTGCTACCAGTAGAGATGTCTCATCTGGGTTCTTTGCGCTATTGAACCACAGATTTGAGAGTTTGGCTTGGATTTTGTCAAGTGTTTTTCCCTCACCAGGAATATGTTCTTATTTCAAAGCATTTTTATGCTACCTCAATAGCTGATATGGAAAGTGGTGGGGAAAAAGGTACCTAATACTTTGGTACTCTATATTTTGGCAGTGGGATACATGTCAATAACTACAATGAGATAGGCATCAGGAAGAAACTCCAAGTTTATAAGCACACTTTATCAATTGGTGTGATAAAACAGCTGGGAAAAAATCTCCCAATCACTGAAAGAGAGGATTGCTGGGGAAGAAGAATCTGTTTAGAAACAGGGAGAAGAACACTAGCTTAAAAGGCTGTAATATTCGAGAAGAAAAGATTAGAGAGCAGCTGGTTTGGAATCTTCTGAGCAGATGTCTTTTTGTGAGAAATAATTTACCAATTGAATTTGAATAAAGCTTTCATCATAGATTTTTCCGTGGCATTTGGAATTATTTTCAGAACAGCAAGGTGACTAGTAACCCTATCCCAGAAAAAAACATGAGTGTAATGTTGTCTTCTTTTACTCCTGCAGACTGGAAACTTAAATACTGTAAGAATTTCCCTTATCAAATGCATATGCTGTCATTTTATTATTTGATTCTTTCCTCCTTCCCTATTTGCGTTTTCTGAAAGTTTTCAGTGGAATATTTCTGAAATCTCGGAGTTCTATGAGAATGCAAACTCTTTCTCCTGGTCATCTCTGTCAAGTAGTAGGTATTGAAGACATACAGGAAATAAAAAGGAATAAGAAAAAGTAAGGAAAAGCTCTGACTTGATGACTGTAAAGTGTAAGAACTTGATGTAAAAGGTGAACTGATGCTAGAGTAAATATTAAGGTGTGCAGAGGTGATATTTGAAGAACTGTGAAAGAACAGCTCCTGTTTGGGAATGATTTAAAGCAAACTTTAAAAATCATTGTCTTCTAGTTAGTAGTTTTGGCAAGCTAAACCTGGAAGTCCAACTGGTGAACATTTCTTTGACAGACATTAAGACTGTTGGGTTTTTTCCTTTTTTTTTAATTGTTCATCTTGGAAAATTTCTTTCTTAAACAGTACAAACATATGAAGGAGAAAAATAAAGCGCATTATATAAATAAGCTAGGCAAAGTTATTTATTCTTAGCAGTTGAAATTGTATATGTGAGTTTGCCTAAGTAGGTGTTAATTAAAGAGTAGATCTTCAAGGCTCTTCTGTGCTACATGGTGGTTAAAGAAGAATTTTATTTCTGATTCTTCTAGTTTTGTCTGGTTGGCAAGAATGCCTCAGCCATGTTCTGTGAGTGTGCATGGTTTCCATGACAGATAGTTAATGTCAGAATTCTTATACTGCAAACGGAATAATTAAGATTTAAATTCTAGTACATATATGGGGAAGTATTGTTAGAAGCAGATGCCCCGAATTAGACTTGGCTTCTACAGAATGAATCATTAAAAAATGCTAATTGCTTTCTACATAAAAAATCAATACTGCATAATTTTAAGGCGTGTAAGAATATGTGCCCAGGGCTACATTGTTGTTACAGAGCCAAAGAAAATTCTTATGCAAATATGACTCTTCTCAGTATTTTCAACTTGCACTTTTAAAGCAGCACAATGTGTATGACTGTAGCTTTTGTTCAGTCAGCTTTTTGTTTGGGTTGTGTCTCACCTTGTACAATGGAATTGTGTAAAGAAATCCATTGCAATTCAATGCATCCAAATACCATGAATACTAAGTGCATTTTCCCTCGTGAGGTTGAAAAGATGTGAAAGAAAGGAACAATACTCTGGAGAAAACATACTCCGATTAATAATAACCAGCAGCAGTAAAATTGGTACAGCAATCTGTAGGTAATTAGCCAACAGGAAAAAAGGCCTGTGTGGTCAGGCATTTTGCATTACTTACTTTTCTGTAAAAAATCGTTACAGGCTAGGCCTTTTGTCATTAACTTCTTATTATAATTTTATTTATGCAGTATATTTTATATTAAAATAATGTAGTTTATAAGTTCATATACATACATAAACATTCTTTGGTTATTTTTGGTGTTGTTTTTTTGCCTGTAGGTGAAAAAGCTGGTGTAATTTAATTCTTGCATCTAATTATAGCTTGCAGGAGACCTATAGAAGTAAAATTTTAGGTTTGTTTCATGTATGTTGGCGTTGACTAAAGACATTGGTCTTCGTATACTGTGGTAATTTCAGGATTTTAATTATACAATTATTTACAATTTTACAGTTTTAGGCAACTGCAATATAACAACTGTTTATGGCTAAAGGCGAATGCAGAAGTGTAATTTCAGGAGAACATACATGCTTTCAATTGAGATAATAAATGGACAAGAACAGATCACTGCCAGATAACAGTGTTACCATAATGACAGTGAGACACAAGTATGTCTCGTGCATCCACTTGGTATAGTCATTTCACAGAGCCTTCTATTTATGTGGTCCCTGGGGACATTTTGCTGATTCTATGTCAGCTTTGCTGTTCTAAAATCTGCAGGCTGAGAATATGAGAAGCCATAGCTTATCTGAGCCAGAACAGGAGCAGAAGATGAGCTATGCATGTGTGACTGCAGGACCAGGTCTCAGGTTGTGGGATGCTGACATGCTCTCCTCTTCCAGTCATTACTGACTGCTTGAAAAACCCCACCTCCTCGCTTTACATGAGATTTCAAGACATCCTATCACATAACCCATTCTGGAAACACTTTTTCTAGGCTGTTCTCTACCATGGAGTGGTGTGAGGCCTAAAGAGCCACAGTGGGCTGCTGAGCTGTGTGTCCTCAGTAGGACTAAATATGCTGGGTACCAACATCATGTTGCACGGACTGTACTCTTTCACATTTTGGAGCTAGTCGGGGCTTCCCATCTGTTCTTTTTCACTGTGTGGTAGAGGTGTTAGGAGTCCAGGCACACTGCAGGAGTTGACCTGCTAGGTGGTAACA
>JAOXXN010000446.1:37877973-37888492 GCA_026770055.1 Myrmophylax atrothorax | reverse complement strand
GTGGTAACATTACTCTCTGTTAATAAATAAATACATAGCACAGCTTTTGCTTACCTTTGGCTCTCCGAGGTCAAGAACACTTGTTGGGCAGGATTTATAGTGGAAACAGGGAGGGATGGCGCTCGTAAAAATTTACGAAAGGAGCTGAAGACATGAGGCAATGTTCATGTTTGTTGAAATGGGTGTCTCTAGGTCTTACTGTTGCAATGACATACAATATCTGGGATTATACTTAGTTGGCATTTGAATGCTGTGTGAGCATTGTCTGGAAGCCCTTTGCAAAGATAACAGCAAAGATGAATTAATGTAATGAATAGCATGAGGGACAAAAAGCAGGGAATCTAATGAATGAGAGGTTAAGAAGTGAGACTGTCAGCAAAAGAGATAATGAAATATGAAGTGTGGACTGGAGGATAAGGGACAGCTCAATAACAAATTGAAGAAATTTAAGAGAAAATAGGAATTTAAATTCAACCTCCATAGAAAATAAAGCATTTTTAACTCAACTGACTTTCTTATTTTATAGTAGTCCAGCAATACAGAATTTTTGCATTACCAATTTTCACAATACATTTTTAAAAATGTTACTCTGTTTCTTAATCCCTAGCTCAATGGATCAGTTCCTATTAATTTTCAACTTACGGGTTTCTGCCCAGTTTCCTCTTTCATTAACTAGTCCCAGCCAGCAAAGCCTCTAGGTCTTCACTGTCACCAGATGACGAATTGGGATCTCCATATGATTAAACTTCTAAGAGTTGCCTTTTCCATGTGTAAATGCAAGTAATGCATATAAGATCGGTTTGGGCTGACAGAGTCCACCTACCACTATCTTTAAAATGCAACTTTAATGCTTGATGGCAGCTCCTCTTCTGCTTTGTGAGTCTTAAACCTGGAGAAACACTGATGTAACTGACTGGAAAGGAATTTAAAACATTTGTCATGATAGAAATACTTGCTGAGAAAAACCCTTGTACTTTGCCAAGGAAAGACAGGCTGTGAGAGGCTTTTTGAAGTTTCAGTTACGCAGCGTTTCCAGATGGTCATTAGATTCTGGTGGGAGTCTGAAGGATTTGCAACTTTCTGTGAATTAAAAATGTAATAAAATAGAAACCAGTGGATGTGAAATTAAGTATTTCATGTTTCAAAATTAATCTACTAAACAGAACTAAAGAGGTCTGTTTAAAGCAGTTCTGTTTAAAAGCAGCATGCTCTAAATTAGAGATCACATGATCATTTATTATAAGAAATGTTTTATTTCATGGCTTCTTTGAAAACTGCTATTGTATTGAAATGCATCTAGCTGTTACTATATTTCTTGAGAGGTGATAACTAATTTATCAGGTCTCAGGTAATAAAATCTGTGAAATAAAGGAGCCTTCTGTATGGATAGTAAGATTATTGTACAAGAAAAAGACAAATTTGCATAAAGTGTAATTTTTTAGACATCAGGGAAAGTTTGCACTTTACTTGATGAGAGGTAGTGTGTAGTTACAAACATGTACAATCAACCTTCTGTTTCCTAGGCAAGAAAATGTTCCCCAAAACATACGGAGTGGCACAATGAAATTAAATTATACTGTTGTACTAGTACCTACAGTTCAATAAAATCTCTAACAAATTAATATAGGGACACTTGATTGTACCCTACATTTCACTTGAATATTTTCAGTTAAACGTTTTGGTTATGGAAGAAAAAACAAGAAGAGTGGTTTTTTATGTGTGGAATTAATTAATTTCTATGACTTTTGTACTAGTACCAGAGTAGGAACCATACTGATAGGGAGTTTTGATTCAAAATGTTTACTTGCTTTACTGATCCTACAGTATTTAAGAAATGTACACTAGGTATATAAAAGGAGGTAAACCTAATTTTTTTCAGCAGTTGAAAATTGATTTTAAGGAAATACTAACATAACAAAGTATGATATATAAGGAAATATGAGAAGACAGCTGTAAGAAAAACTATAAGTAACCTTTATCTAGAGCAAGTTACGACACAATTGCAGAAACTACTTCTGGGTCTCTGTTGCCCTTCATTAATCTGAGATCACAGGAAAGGGTAATAATTGGAAAGGGTAATAATTGTAGTGTTTGCTTTTTTTCCTTCCATAATATCAAAAACTTTGATATCATAGTGCAAGATATACCATGAGAAAACTGTTCATGCTGTCTTTGATGTGCTTATGCCTACAAATGAGGTAAAGTGAATAGTTACAACACACATAACAAATGTGGCTTCACTGATCAGGAAAGAAATAGCAGGTGCTGTATGCGGAATGATGTTGAAATTAGATATGGCTTTCTATAAAGTGCAGGTCTTCAGTCTCTCAAAAGTACATAAAATATGGTTTTATGGCTGTCTGTGATTAATGTATTAAAGATAATAGTACAATTGTCTGACTGTAATGTTACTTTAAATATAAGAAATGAATTCACATAGAATTTTATCTAATAAAAATATGTTCTTTATAATTAGAAATCTTTCTTTTAAAGTATATTGTGGAATCCTTTATATGAGAAGCACCGTGAGGTCCTAGCCTCAAAAAATTCTTAAGATTTCATTTCAGTCTTTAGAGTAGATAAGACTTTTTTAAAAAAAATAAATCTCTGAGTACAGGCAACCATAACAGTTTAACAATTCAAATCAAATAGATTTGATTACACAAATGTATTCAATATCTTCTGAAAAGTAATTATTATGGATGCTACTACATCAGGAATACTTCCCACAAATAGTCAATGTGGTAAAATCCGTCAAACATAACAGCATCACAGCAGGATGTTGACCAGTATGTCATGTTTGAAATTCTTAATTCTTACTTATATTAACCTTTTGTGGTTTTGTTTTGTTTTTGTTTTTTTAAGTCTGAGATTTATGGAACTCTGGATACAAGTAGACTATTTAATAAGTTCATGAAAGAAAATGTTTGTAAAATAGAAAGTTTGTTATATATAAATACTGCTTTCTCTTTTCTTCAAAATCTCTTTCTGGTTTTGATGTTTGCAGTTCTTAATAGGAAAGACTAAAACAAATTTTCCATATAGTATTGTCGAATACAAAGAACATTGATCTGAATGTGACAGCCAATGTATTGGAACTGCCAAAACAGTGCATCGATGCTCTTTATGTTTTATAAGTATTGAAATATCTTAGAAGTGATGTACTTCATTATTTTGAAGGCATGTTTTTTTATTATACCCGTTTCTCCTTCAAATCTAATCAATTGTTTGAATTGCTTTGAAAAAAAGTAAAAGTAGATGAGTGTTCCCAGAATACAAAAAGCATTGAAAATTGGAAAAATGCATTCTGGCTTGTCTTCGTCTGGATTTTGAAATGCTGTCTTTGATAACTCATATCACTATCAAGCAAAAAAGTGGAGATTATGAAATAAAATTGTTCACTGAATTGTGTCCAGAGACAGGTTTTCTAGTCAGAGGTGCAGGTAATTGAAGTGTTACTGTGGAAATGCCATTGCTCCACTCGTGTTCCTACTTTACTGGAATATTCTTCTTAATAGTAAAAGTTGACAAAGTATGAGCAGCCAATAGCTCGCAGAAGCTTCACTTTTAGTCCATTCCTTCTACTTTGTCTTAGATTAGGAGTAGCCAAAGTTGCAATACATTAAATGAATCTCTCATGTAAGGGCTCCATTCTGGTAAATGACAGTAATAGCAAAGTATCCATACGTTAAGTGATGCAGAC
Organism: Myrmophylax atrothorax; assembly: GCA_026770055.1. Taxonomy (NCBI): domain Eukaryota; kingdom Metazoa; phylum Chordata; class Aves; order Passeriformes; family Thamnophilidae; genus Myrmophylax; species Myrmophylax atrothorax. Next base: position 37,884,789 of record JAOXXN010000446.1, on the reverse strand, counting down.
TTTTAATAAATATCTTCCTTTTTAAAAAACCAATAAAAGTGAAAAAACTTAGCTATCATTCTATTGGTAAGACCACTAGTATAGTGAAAAAATCCAAATTGAGACAAAGTCACCTTTTTATGATGTAGCAGCTGCTTTTGAGAAAGATTTAGATGGATTTATACAGATTGTTGAAAACAAATATCAGCTTGCTTCAGACTAGCTCCAGCTGTGTTAGATGACTAAGCCGTAGACCAAAAATCACATCATAATGTTAGTGTAGCCCTGAGTCCAAAGTGGTAAGTTGTGCCTCTCATTTTCGTGCTACAACAGATTTGTTCTTATGCTTTTTTACTTCCTTCCCGCGTTGTTTATGTTAAAACTCTATAGGATCAGTAGCTGCTGCAATTATAAGACCCATTCTAGCTGTTTCGAAAGATTTTGTGAATTTGTCTATGTCTATGAGGCAAGCAGACTATATCTAAGTGTCATGCATGCTCCTGTCTTGTATTTCCTGCTCTAAATTTTTCCTGCTCAAGTACTGTCATCTCTGTGCTTTCAGCTGTATCTGCCTTTTGTACGCCTTCAGCCCAGGATCTATGTCCTTCATGTTCTTTGAGGACTCTGGCCCACCTTTTGTTGGGTTCCAAGTACAGCACAGTTTGTGGCTGGTTTTCCTTTAGACTGCTGGTTCAGACCAGAAGCAGCTATACTTATGACTACAATAGCATGAGAGAATTTGATTTCAGAGTAATGCTTTATTAATTGGATGGATAAAAAGATAAGATTCTTCAACCATGGTCTTTCTTACATGGTAGACTTACAGGCTTATGCTGGTAAATGATGCTGAGTGTCCTGGCAACTGTTCCCTTAGACCCTAAGCTGTGTTACGTCACTTGCATAACTGCGTTAATTGAAGTTATGTTTATTTACACTGGTTTTAGATGATGCATTTTGTGGCTGAAGAACTAAAATGGAGCTGCATAGGAAGTAGATCATTACAGATGTTGGAGTGAATTGATGAAAGCAAGAATAGCCTCTCCTGTCATTTCTGAGTCTGGATAGATAGATGATGGTGCAAAGAGTCATCCAAAACCACTTGGAATTTATTGTGTCTATTTGTCAGTGTTTCTAATTTAAGAAAATTATTAACATTCTTTGCAGATAACACTACCTGATTACTCTTCCTTGGTGGCAGCCTTAACAAAAAGCAAAGAAGTATCAGTAAGGCTAGACTATGAACTTCTCTCAAGCCAAATAAACTGTCCTTCAGAATTGCAGCCAGTCAGTTGGTAAAAAGAGTCTGTACTTCCACTCACAGACATGGAAGAGTTGAGTCTCCAGGTATTTCATCTTTCATTGGCAACAAGACGAATAAACAACAAATAGAAAATTATTTTACATGTTGGTAATACTTGCTTTTCATTTAGTAGACCACAGCCACAAAGATATTTTGAATACCATGAAGTTCAGGGAGCAATAAATACTATTTTGATAGCAACTGTGTTCTGCCTCATAAAGAGGGAAAACATGTCTGTATGACTTGAAGGCAGCAAAGAGAGCATAGAGAAAAGCAACAACAATAATAAAACACAGCATAACTCTACACAGTTTATAAATATACTGGCATCCAGTGGTTACTTCCATGGATTGTTTTTTCAAGTTGTTATTTGGAATTAAAAATTTACTGACGTTACCCAACATCTCCTTCTCAAAGGCTGAATGCTAGGCAGATATAATCACCACTAAAATGCTGTTTGCAGTTTCAAAGGTCGCTTAACATTAAAGAATCATAAAACCAAACCTGAAATATTTCACAGAAGAAAATAGGGTTCTTTTGGAAACACACTTTTTAGTATTCTTTGTGACTATATGCCAAAATCAGTTTGTTACATAAAATGCAGATATCTAATGTTAAATAATATTCATTACAATTCATTGTGGTCAGCTGAATTTTCAGATCCATTATTTCACTGTGATAATAATTTTCAATCTTCTTCATTTGACAGAAGTCTACTTCCAGTAACAGAATAACTACTCTTTTCTGATGATCAATTGTAGCATTCATTTCTTACTACTTATTTGAAGACACATTCCTTTTCATTCTGAGTGGTTTGCTCATGTCAGTGTTTCTGTGAATTTACAAGAGTAACATGAATTCTTCAGTGAAATTGCTTGTGCATAAATACAACATATGACTTCAAAGGACCTGCAAGAAAAAGTACTTTCTTTGTTTTTCTTTCTTTAAAAATAAAAGTGTAAGTTTTTGGCCCAACCCAAGCTGAAATCAATAAAATCTGATTTTCATGAGGATGCTAGCAGGTGTAGAATAAAGCCTGAATGTCAACTCTATGCTGCTTCCCCTTTTCTTAAAAGGGGAAAAGTTTGCTATTATTATTATTCTTCCTGTAAATTCTGTGGAAAACCTCTATCGCTTTTCCTGGACATAGAATCCATATTCTGTATTTCTGTTTGCAACAATATTTCTGCTCCTGTTTCCAGAAGATTTTGTTTTCATGTAGGGAACAGAACAGAGTAACGTCTTTATTTCATATAGAGATTAGTGTGCCTCATTGTTACGTTGAATTTAAAGAGTCTCATTCTATGAGACCAAGCTGTGATTTTGCAATAGATCAAGTAAAAAATCTCAAGAGCTGTACTTTAATGGAAGCAAATTTAAGTGGTCTTACCTTGCTCTGTGTTGTCACTGAGAATAGAGGCTGGTAAATGATCCCACCTTCAGATTTTGCCATGCAACACAGTGCAATGGAGATATGACTAAATATATTTATTGAGTGTAAACAAATGAATGGAAACAGTAAACAGACAGAAAACAAAATAAATTGATGCAGTGAAACTGCATCTACTAACACAATCCAAAAGTAGGCATATCTGGGATCTGTTCAGCTTTTCTCCCTCTTCTGGAGCCAAAACTCTGGTACAAAAAGCTGTATTTGATCTAAATTGAGCTAAGATCATGGGGCCAGTGGGAGTGATGGCTGGGTACTTTGTAGCACCTTTGTTTCCTTTTCTTGTCCTCTCTCAGTGATATTATTCATGTGACTTTAATATGAATCAGATATGGCCTCTAAAACCTGATCCTGGAGAGATCTGGAAAAATGATGCCCACAGAACCTGGAGGAAATTTGGACTCTCTAGATTTTGGTAGAGCCACTTCACTTTTAAAGTTAATAGCCCTAAATGTGAATTTAAAAATGCTACCACGTTGCATCGTTTCTTTTCTACACACTTACACTGCAAAAATGTTCTCATATTTAAAGATAATGGCAGTTAGACTGCCTACTGTACCAGTGTTTGTGTCCTGAAGCAGTTAAAAGAAATTCAGCAACTCTCATTTGCTCTTGAGACTTACTTCATTTATTTCTATAGTGTAGTTAAGTATTAAATAACTTACCATTTTCAGTAATTTATCTAAAACTGCCACTGCCTTGGAACTTTTTTGCTTTCCTAAATGCAATCTTTGTGTTTATCAAAATAGAAAAATTATGTCAGCAGGGATGCCAGGTCATGTTAGTAATTTTTATGGCTCTCACTTGCTTAGAATTAGCATTGGTGTTCAGGATTTAAGACTAACAAGTAGATTAACAGAAGGGAGCTGGGCAAAAAATAGTATATATTTTATGATTAATTTGATCTATTAGGGATGAAAATGTCTATGGGTCTGTCAAATTCTAGTTCTGATGAATGCACTGTGGTTAATAAATTACTGCAGCCTTTTAAAAGAATAATAAACCAGCCCTTATTTCATTTTCATGTGTTATATTTCTGTTAAGCGTGCCTTAACATTCATTAAGTTTACAAGCTCACATTGAGTTCTTATTTGTGGTCAAAAAGTTTGAGAATTTATGTTTTGTAAGGTCGATTGCTGTGATGACCATGTTACTAATATCATAATACTAATACCAGCACACATCATTATAGCCATTAAAGATAGCAGCAGTGTTTTCTGGAGAAAAACCCCCAAACCTCTATACAAACAAGAAAAGAAAGGGATTGGAGTTTGGTGTTTGTTTGGGGTTTGTTTGTTGCTGTTTGTTTGTTTGTTTGTTTGTTTTTTTGTTACTTCTTCTTAAGCATTAGTTGTAAAGGATGCTTGGCTATGCTTATATTAGGTATACAGAGTGAGAAAAATGATAACCCTTACCAATGAAAGAGATGCCTTTTAGCAGAACCAGCTTATTCTCAGCTGCTGTAAATCAGGCAGTTTGTTGGCTTCAGAACTGGGCCATCTGGCAACAGAGAAGAGGTGTTAGAGATTTTAACTAAGTCTATGTATTTTCTTAAGTCAGGGGAAAAATAAAAAAGAAATACTAGTGTTTTTTATGTCTCATTGGATGACAGTCCAGGTGCATACTTTTTTCAGTTTTGGGCCATCACTGAGGTATGGATGAAAACACAACTCTTCAGGTGACTCATTCTCAAATTTCAGTTAGTCAAACTAGATTTGGACGAATTGACTCTCTCTATAAGGATTTTTCTCTAACACTGAGGGAGCTTTTCAAAAGTACAAATACTATCTTGCGCCTAATTTTCAACTGTTCTTTTTCTTCCCAACTTGAATTGTCCACAACTGGTTTAACAACTGGCTAAACCAGTATCCAGGTAGTAGCAGTAAGGAACAGGTATTAAATCAGAATATCGCAGTCTTTGCATTTGAGTGCAGACCCTACATGTCTTTGATATTGTACTAAGCACTTGCTCTGAGCAATACTCAATACAGAATGTATTAATTTGAGAAAGTCACTATAGCTACCATATGTTCTTAATATTTGGTGATTTAGCTTTCTGACTGGAGTTCGTGGTTTTACTTATAAAATGGAGCCATCTGGGCCTTTTCAGACCAACAATATTCCTTTATCTGTCAGAATTCTCCAGCTGAGATCAGGGGGAATGCTCCACTGAGAGTCTGAGGGTATATACACTCCAGCTGTAAGCAGTTCTTCTTTCTTTTTGTAATGCTATTCAGACCCAAAATTGCTCACATCAGCTGTCTTGGTATGTCTGCTGTTCAGCTTAGTTGATGAAAAATAAATACACACGTTTCTAGGTCCTTCACTCTTGTGGTATATTACATTCCAGACCAAAAAAAAGTCTTAACCGTAATATCAATCTGTCTTTATTCTGCTGAGACATCTACCAAGTTAATTCAGATCACTCTCAAGAGCTACAGAAAAATTATTATACCGTTTCTTCAGGTGAACCCTGGATCTTCAACATTCTGTAGTTCTTTACATCTTAGAATACAGTAGTCACAGAACATAAAGAAAGTACTTATCTTAGTGATAGACAAGTAATTAATTTTTCTTTGAATGGGATGGGAAGGTAAAGAGAAATAAAATAGTCTGTCAAGATTCTGGAAATACATAAACAATACAGCCTTGTATTTGTGGTGCTAAAGATATATGTCAGCACTTTGTAGTGAAATTAGGGGATATATAAATCTGCAATAAAATTTGCCGGTTTGGTTTTCTTTAGATTCCTAACTCTAGGGGAGCACCTATACAATATAAGAAAAAAATTGATTTCTTTTATATTATTTAAAATATGTTTCATATTTGCATAGCAGCTTTTAATTACCATGACATAGACAGAGTTTTCAGGTTGTGAACATGTGACTGTTCAAATATAAATGCTGCAGGGGTAAAGAAGAGAGAGCAGTAAGTTCTTAATGTGTAATACTGGGAGCAGGAGGGTACAGTTTTGACTGGGACACTAGATCCTGGATAATTAGGCCCCTTTTTCGCTTCCCTTTTATTTTGGGGGTATGGATGCCCAGTACATCTGTAAAATAGTTTCTAAGATCTCTTCTGAAAGAGTGTCTGAATTGTGAATTTGTACACTAAAACATTGGGTTATGGCCTGTATATGGCCATAAAAAAAAGCACGAAGTTTGATAGCTTGCCTGTTGAACTCCATTTTGAAAAATTCACTTTATGTGCCTTTCATTTGTTGTTTAGTACTGCTAAGTTGTCACTTAACGTTGCAATTGTGCAAATCATACAATATTGTCTGCTTAGCATTTGAATCTACAGGGTGATTGGTAGTGCCAAAAGAGGTCATTTGCTTTACTCCTGCATTGGTAACTCTAGGTAAAATTTCTCTGTATGGCTAAGGAAACAGTTTTCTAGGGAAGTGAGGCTTGTTTAAGTTCAGTATCAGTTCATTTCTCAGTCCTCCCTCTTTCCTCCCCACCTGCCCTGACAGATTTTGAACACTGGCCATGAAGGCTTCTGGTAGGTTTTTCGGATAACTTCTTGGCATGGTACTGGATGGGTCAAGCAGGAGTCGTGCATAGCTGGATTCTGCCATTCACTGAAAAGCAAAGAAACAGTTTTGGGAAAATGTAGCAATTGGTGACAGTCTTGGATGTACTTAGTGACCATGGCATGGAGTTCAAGGTCCTGAGAGGAGTGAGGAAGGAGAACAGCAGAGTGAATATCCTTATTCAAGAAACTGTAGTTGTGTTTCCATGAGAAGCAGCTCTGAAGGGTAAATGAAGTCAGGAAAATGTCAGGTCTGTAAAAATAGCATTCTTCAGGTGAAAAATGGTGTCTTCTAACCCTGCAGAGAGCTCTGTGCAAAGGTGTTCAGAAAATGGGTCATACAGTATCTCTTTACAGTATTCTCTAAGGTAAATCTACATGAGAGTAAGCAGTATGACTGATGAGGCCTGTGTGCATATAGTTATATATGTATGTATGTATGGGGCCAGACTTCACGAGCAAAGATTTGGGAAGGACTCTCCCCACGTGCCCTTCCAGCCTGCGCAGTGGATGTTTTAGGTGAGGCACAGCGTGCGCAGAACTGGCCCCACCG
>JAOXXN010000446.1:37855149-37866046 GCA_026770055.1 Myrmophylax atrothorax | reverse complement strand
CACCTCCTTCTGTTCCATAGCACCAAATCTAGTGCAAAAGAGTGCGTCTGGTGCTGCTCTGATTCTTGCTGTTACATACAATATTCCGGTTCTATTAACTGAAAATAATTTTTAGAAGAGCAGTTTATTCAAAGTGGGATCCAGTTAGGTGAAAATAATAATCTTCTCTAATATATATGTGATTTTTAAATGAAGTTTAATGCATCTTTAACAATCATATCATTAGTGTTCTAGAATAAATTCTTTTGATTGGTCTATATAACTATGGCTAGATATTCACAAAAGAAAGAAGAAATTTACTTTAGCTAATTGAGTGGTCCCCAACCATATGCTTCAAGTCAGATTGAGGAAATCTTTGTTTCCACTATTGTACTTAATATCCTAGGAATTCTTGTTTGAGAGTCTGTTGCCTCCAGTCTCCTCTTTACCATAGGTCTCCTTGGATGGAATGCATTTATCTTTAGATACTCAGTAATATATAATTAGTGGAAGGATCATCAAACATATCTTGGTTAGAAAAAATAAGATAACACATGGCATGAGATCAAAATGTGAATTTCCTTGTGGTTAGGCTTATGACCGTTACACTTCCAGTCCAACTAATGTGACTGTGCCCACCCCCTCTATGTGCATGTGGCACTGGAGTCTCTACTTCGAGTGGGGCTGGAATAGATGTATACCAGACTATAGGTAATATAATCCTGTTTGGCTGATAATCCTTGAATATTTTACTGATTTCTTGTGTTTATTTAAAGAAGTTAACTTCTCATCTTTCCTATCTTCCTCACACAGCTTGGTAGATAATGTAGAATAGGCATACAGTTACATAGTTAACTTTATCATTAATACTTATCACCTATAGCAGTTTGTGTTACAGTTGTATGAAATACATCATTGGAAATACAGATTTAGTTTCCTTTCTCACTGTAGTTAGAACACAGAGAACTGTGCTGGATATCTTGTAGTTCTAAAGTGTAATATCTCTTTATTTTCAAGACACATACTCTTCAGAGAGTCAATATATTTTTGTTATGCTTTGAGTTGCTGTAGTAAAGAACGCTTAATCTGGACTTGATGGAATGGTGTTGAGATGAAAATTCTACTTAAAATATTTACCTGGCAGACAAAAATTTAAGGAAAGAAAAATAAACTGCAGCATTTCTGTTGAAAATATGTGAGCTTCTTAACATTGTGGCCTGTGATTTGAAATTGCATTGAGAATAAAATCTGTGCCATTCTGACTTGATTTTAACTAAGGGAGAACATTTTAAACTTGTTTTGGTTTTGTTAGAGTTTTGTCATTGTTATATTGCATAGAAAGAAAACAGCGGACAGTTCTCTAACACAGAGAATAGTTAACTAGACTAACTTAAAAAGCCAACCAAAGCTGGGAGGATAAAAGAGTAGCTCATGCATTTTGTTCCATGAAATTTAATAAACCATTTCAGTGATGCTTTCTGGTAGAGCTGACAACTCTGATAGCTTTATAAAGTCTTTGTTATTTGGACCAAGCACTAGTTTGTGTCTATACCACTGAAATCTCTTTGATGCTCTTTGAAACATGGTATGCCCCTCTTTGCCCTCTGTGGTGTTCACTGGCATGGTAGATACGGCACAACCTTTTACACCTCCTGTGCCAGAAGTGCTGGGCATTTGGCAGGTTGATCACAGTGCCCCGTGGATGGCAGGATGTGCTTTATGCCTGTCTGCAATGGCTGCTGTAACTTGTTGATTAATCACAGTACAGCCTTGTGCTGTTCAAGAGGTGGGGTGGCAGACAGTGGGCACAAGGCACATTGAAGAGAAGGGCCATCCATTATATCAGGGGATGTTGCAATTCTTGAGCAACTAAACGCATCTAGATTGTTGAAGAACGAAGGAGGCACCTGCCTGGGATCTTGCCTGACAACATTTTCAGGCCACTAGAGCTGTAGACCAGGTCAGTCCCTCCCACAGCAGGGAAGCCTAGGGCCGTCAGGGCCATAATACCCTCCTCATGGGCATGCAGACCCATGGACTGGGGCATTTCCACTTCTAGGTGGCAATCTCAGTCATGCCAATACAGTGTCTTTAGGTCTGACTGAAGGGGTGTATTGTCTCTCTTTCATAGACTTTATTTTAAAAAATATTATTTTTTTAACCAAGGACCATATTTGTCTTTCTGCAAGTTAAGAGTTCACATACAAACTAAAATGTATGTGTTTGAATGAGGTACCTAGAGTAACACAGTGTGCCATCTTGGCCATAAGAAAAAGCCCAGGTAGAAAACCAGAAGTATCCTTCTCTCTCCAGTTTCTCAAACCACCTAATAAATTTCAAGAATATCTTCAAAATATAATTCACATTAAATTTAATGAGATGGCTTTTTCATAATTGTAAATATTTGTATCAGAAAGAAAAATTATAGCAAAATCATGATGGATGTAAGTTCAGATATCTTTCTGGCATCTTAAACTGATTTATCTTTCTAAATTTGAAACAATTACCTGATGTCCAGGATCTCAGCACATATGTGAATTCAATCTCTGCTTTTGTAGGATGAGGCTGACAGCGCAGTTCAGGGGCAGGTGACTCCTTTGCATAGATGAGAGGGGCAGCTACAAACTCATCCAACAAAATGTTTACTCTAAGGCAATGCTAAATTATAGAGACTGCTGTTTGTCTCCGACAGCACGTGTATTTTTAGAACTCCTTTTCTCTGTAATCACTCAGAATTGGTCACAGGCTCTTGGTAGTTTCAGTATTTATGACATACTAGGTGAGTTCTTTAAAAATTTATCATAGAAGTTAAGCTCCAGTTCAGGTTTATTTTGCTATGTATCTGACGATGCCTTGAAAGGATGGATGTGCAACACAGTAGGAAAAAAGTTAGCACAATAACTCTTATCAAAGGTTTCTTACTGTCTGCAAATTCTAACAAGTACTTGTAACTAGATGTGGTAATTCTTTCCCTCACATACAGATATGCCTTACTGCTTAAAATGCAAAAAGATAGGTCTTCCAACCTATCTGTAGTGACCAAAGACCATTTAATGGCACAGATGTGATACAGCATTAGTTATTATGATAGGAATTCCAGTTTTCAAGACTTTGCTAACTTTTACAATTTCTTGCAATTTCATGTTTTGTTTTTCCTTTTTTTTTTTTTTGGTAAACTTTAAAAATATGAAGTCAGATAATTTCTAATCACAAACCAAAAATAGTAAGTCCATGGAAGCTTAATGCCTTGCTTTATCTCAGTGAGTTCAACTCTGTAGTTATTTGCAATGAGAGATGTCTATTTTTTAATATTTAGTAGATCTTACTGAGTGATCATGTTGCAGAGTTCTGTGAGCTTCTTCCTTACACCCAGTACTTATCTATTCCAACCTTCTCGTGAATGGACTCTACAGTTAGAGAGAACTCTACAGAAGGTCAGTTTCCTATACATAGCAGGGCTCAGTCCATGCTTTATCTCTTGATTAAAGCAGGGAACTCATGAGAACAGAACTGTCTTTCTCTAGCCAGGCGAGTCTACTCAGAACACAAAAGAAAATTAAAAAGTAGCGTATGTTAGAATTACAGTCTGTATGTCTATTCTGATTTTGAGATGAAGATACAAGGTTTTTATTTTGATGTTTCTTGTATTTTGCAATAAGATGACACTGAAAATAAAAATATTCTGATCTCCCCAAGGGAAAAGAAATCATGCCCCAGGATCTTCTCAAGTGAAAAATATAAACTTAAGAAAAACCCCCTACAGATTAAAGACAGAAAAATTGAGCCAGCTTTACTTTTGTGAAATCTAATGCTTTGGAGTTTGGGTGTTGTGATGTACACCTTAGTCACTTTTTTCTTTTTTTTTTTTTTTCAGTTGTTTTCTCTTAATTTTTAAGGTAAAACAGTCAAATTATCTTCTTTTATATTCAGTTTCCTAGTTTTATTTATAGTATATAATATAGTTATTTAAAAAACACCCCAAACCCCCAACTCAGCAGTATTTTTTTTTCCGCTGGATTGTTACGCTGTTCTGCACACACAGATTAAGGGTTTTTGCAATGGTTACTCAGGAAAGCCAGCACAAGAACATTTGAAAACTGAAATGATCAAGATGAAAAGAAGCAATTAAAGCAAGCAAGAAAAGAGAATTTCATTATTGTAAAAAATTAAGAACTTTTTTCTTCTGACACACACTTGGCTGAAGGTATCATATGAAGACAAGCAGCTGTGTAATTTTAAGATTAAGATCCAAGCCTAAAAAAAAAAGAGATTAGAAAGACCTGATTAGAAATAGAAATTTTTCAAGAAGGAAAAGTGTCAGTCACTATGAAATTACTCATTAGTGGAGGAATATGTTGGAAACCCCTCTATTACCAATATTTGAGTTCATGTTACTGAATTTGAGGAAGTAGTAAAATTTCTAGTGTTTGTGAATTGGAGTGTTTAGAAACTGGTAGGTTAAAATTTCAGTCTCCATCAGAACCTTTGGGAGTCTTTCTGAGCTTTTTAGACACTGTGAGTCATGTTCTTGTGGGTTGGGTTCTTCTTCAAAAGTATAACACTATCAGAACATAGTCTGACTTGGAAGGGACCCACAAAGATCAACAGGACACCCTCAAGAATCACACCATGAACTGGTCCCATGAATCAAATGACTTAAACTTGGAGATAACAATTAGAGGATACCCTCTTTTACACTGTCTTCCTTTGGGCATACAATTTTGTGTGGAGTTATTGGTTTTTACATGTCCTTCACCATCCTCTGAATCTAGATCATTAGGTGAGGCATTGAAGTGGTCTGTAAAAACAGGCCCTTGGCTAACTATCATTATCTACAGTGTCACAGGCATTCAAAGAACAGCTTCTATTGACTTCAGCTGCTGCTGTGTTCCTCACTATTGACCCATACTGGGGCTGAATTAACAGCTTAAATAAAATTTTACATGAATTCGCAACACGCTCCACTTCACTCTCCTCATTCACTGTCCCACTTGCATTTGGCTTGTTATGTGCCAAACTTCCCACAGTTCAGTAAATTTGAAAGACTTTGGGTCATATGTTCATTAATTGTAGTTTTCTCTCTGGAACCCATAGTGTAATTAGAAATCTATTTAATGTGATGGTAAGTATTAAAGTCATGCCATTTGATCACTTCACCCTTGTTATAAAATTGTACAATTCTAAACTATGCATGCAGAACACTCAAAATTCCTATTAAAGTAATTTAATTAAAGTTTAATTTGTGCTTACAACAGGTTGTAGTGCCTGAAAGCTAAAAGCACCCTTTAAATTTAAAATATTTTGAAGTGTTTCATTCTACTGCTAGAAAGAAACCCAAGATTGCATTATATAGAACCTGATGGTACTTTTTAAATAATTTAGGAAATGCAAAAATAAAGTAGCCAAGGTAATTTTAAATGCTTACATTTGCAGCAATTCTGAATAGCAAACTGCTTTCCTTTGAGTGTGGTGCAGAGAAAAACATTTAGTGGTTGAAAGTCAGGAGTTTTGGGACCTTTTCTTGGCTGTCATGCTGACTTCTCTCTTGTAGTTTATCTAATCCCTCTGCGCTTCTGCATCAGAAAAAATGGGCAAACCTACATTTAATTAGTATTTGCAAAATGCTTTGGCATACTTTATGATCTCAATAGAGAACTATGTTGGAAAGTCTACTGAAGATATATTCAATATTTCTGGAAGCCTGGCTTTTTCAATTATATACCTAGATGATGTATGTCTTTGAACATCAGAGATGGCTTTTGAATTCCAATAGCCTTTAAAATCTGTTCTTAAATTGATATTTAATATGTGCATCATACATAGAAGTAATAGGAGTTGCTATATATAAAAATAAGTCTGGGCAGGAAAAAACTGCACTTTTTGAGAAGCAGCATTTACGCATGTAACCAACTCTATCATGATGAATATGTGCTGATCTCTTTCATCCCATACTAGGAAATTCTTTCATTATCAAACCTCTTCCTTAGAAGATATAGGGAATATCTAAATTTATTTTGTGAATAAAACTTCTCACAGCACTGGAAAGTTGTATTTTAGGGCCATAAGTATGTAATTGCCAAACTGCTATTGTTTCATGTAGAAAACTCGATATGACAAAAAGGCATAAGGTTCCCTCCCAGCAGCTGAGTGTCCTGTTATTCAGAAATGACAATTTGCACATAATTCCACCTAGTTCACAACACCACTGGCAATTTGTTTTATTTTACAGTATTTAATTTGCCTGATTCTTAGTTGATTATGTGTTTTTCTTTGAAAGACTTGCCTTGGTATTTTTTCCTTACAATTCTTGGAGCTGAGATAGTTTAATTGATTGGCATTTACAATTGATTTTAATTAAAAATAGTCTTTTTGAACCTTGTTTAGTGATGTATTTAATTTTGAGATGTCATCATAAAGTGCTTGTAGTGTTCTGAGATCTTGTATTTCCCATTGACCTGCATTTTCATTTCAGTGTATATTTCAGAGTAATCTTGCAATTTTTGTTACAGTTTTGTTCATTCTGCAAAATACAACACTCAGCATCAGACCTGAGAGCTTCTTTGGAAGAGATTTCTTTTTAAACTTCCTAAAGCAAAGAAAATGACTTCATTTTTTTCTTGATTTGGACCAACTACTTGTAGATAGAAGTTAAGAGTGGAAAGGTTGTCAGTCAGCAAGACCAGCAAATGCTTTGAAAATTAAGTTTGTAAGTTGTTGATCTTTAAATTTTCCATACAGTATTTTCCCAGTAAAGAGAATGGTAGCCATGGAGACACCATCATTGATATAAAATTGAGACAGATATTTAAGGAGATTTGGAAGGGAACAGGCTAAGAAAGTACCCATATTCACAGAACCACAGAATTGTTAGGGTTAGAGGGGACCTGTGAGGATCATCCCTGCTGCCAAGGCAGGGTCACCTTGTGACACAGGTGACACAGGAACAACTCTGGGGGGTTTGAATGTCTCCAGAGCAGGAGACTCCACAACCTCCCTGGGCAGCCCGTTCAGTGCTCTGCAAACTTCAGTGTACTGAAATACTTCCTGATGTTTAGGTGGAACTTCTTGTGTTTTGTTTATGTGCATTACTCCCTGTTCTGTCTCTGAGCACCACTGGAAAGAGTCTGGCACCATCTTCTTGGCACCTGTCTTTGAGATATTTATATGCATTGATGAAATGCCCTCTTAATGGTTTTCGTAGACTAAACAGGCCCAGCTCCTGCTCTCTCCTCATAAGAGGAGAACATTTTGCGCAAGATGTCACTAACCTTTGAAGAAATGAATAGAATAACTTTCTCTCTTGTACTGATTGTCCTATAGAAGGCTTAAAATAACTGTATTGAAGAAAATGAATGTTTGATATAATAGGCCACATTTCATACTATTTTTGATATTCAGAAATCTCATAACACCTTTTTAAATTGAATTAGAATTCATTGCTGCCAGTATTTAAAATGTCTTTTTAATATATTTTAGTATTTTAAGTAACAATAAGCTTCCTTAAAAGATATTCCTTTTGTTGCAATAACAGTTACCTCAGTAATAATATACTAGCTTTGCCATGTCGACCTGCTCAATGCAAAGTAATTTGAGCAGACTCTCTAGAAGTTGGATAGGGCAGTGTCTATTTGATGTGACATGCTATGTGGTAATGTTTCTTTATGCTATTTAGAAGCTGGCTTCATTCTTTAAAGAAAAAGTTCTTACATTTTGGAGTAAACTATAGAGTGGTTTCCTTTCTGATTAAAAAAGTGCAATTCTTACACCTCAGAAGAAATTCTATCATTACCAAATGAGGGATAAAAGAATGAAGAATACAATGAGTCAGATGAAGATATAAAACAGATAACATGCTGCATATTAATTACATTGTCTTGATTCCATGGTATCCACAGTTTAGAAAGAATAAAATAAAACTGAAGAAAACACCAAAGAGGCAAACAAAACTTATACAAACTTCTTCAAAGAAGACACATATGAGACCGAAATACCTAAATTAAATTGACTAGAAGAGAGTTGAGCACATAAAAATATAAGAAGTTAATTATTCATTTTCTGGAGTCAAGCACTAGCCTGAAGCTAAGAAATGAAGGTTTAGGTGAGTTATTAAGAGAAGGCACTTAATATCTGAGTAGTAGAATAGCCTACTGAAATTCATGGTTCTACTCTGTAAATGTAGGTACTTAATAACAAGTTAAGAGAAGACAGTGTTTAACATATATTGCTGATCCATGACCTGATCCAGTGCTTTTTGCAGGCATCATCTTCTCATATGCTGGATTAAATTTGCAGTCTATCAGAGCACCTAAAGTAGTTCTTTTTAATATGATTAAATAATACATATATAGAGTTCTTAGGATTTTATGTATTTAATCTTCTGTAATTCAAATGTAAAATAGAAATCAGGCAAACATTGCTAAACAGGTCAACATAGGCCTGAGCCTCATGGAAGTGAAATGCATTCGAATTAAATACCAGCTTAAAAGCTTACCTAAATTGGATCTCAGTTTTGCCCACCTTAAAATTTCATCTCTGTAACTATCTCTGCTGTCAACTTAGGGTTTCTGTAATATGTCAAATATTTAGAAATATTTGGTATCCGGCATATCTTTAGATATTTGTATTTAACAGAGGTTCCTTTTTCTAATTTTAAAAAGTATTCTAAATGATAGTCAGAAACTATAACTTTCATGATAAGACATTTGTAGATGGATATATAAGTCATGGTGAAATTTTGAATCACATGACAATCACCTTAATACATTGATCGCTGATGTACTACTGTAACTACTTTCATTTTGCTCTCTGCCTGATAGAATGCCAGGGGAGATCACCTGAACTAATAGGTATCTGTAATAATTAATTATTCTATTACCATACTCGCTGTACTCCCAGCCCCCTGCAAAACACTGGGTGTTGCCATTTTGAGGTATGATGAGCTAGGGTGAAACAGAGAAGCCAGCACAGAAATTACATGAGCATCTTCTGCTCAGCATCATTGAAGAACAGCCGCATGTTTATATTATAAACTCAGTTTTGCCAAGTTGTCCTTCTGCCATGTTTGTGTCCTGTGCACACCATACGAGGAATAACTTTGACCAAATTAGTTCATGTTTACGTGAATGGTACATTTTAGTGCCATTCATGTGAAAGTTTTTTGGACCCAAATTGCCAGTGGAAAAGCTATTTTTTTTTTCTCCCAGGAAAAAAATGTTATACAGCAGGCAGTGCTTTGATGAGTGGAGCAGCATAAGAATTGTCTGGGGCCTGAGCCAAGGGATGTTCTTTACCCTATGTCAACGGAGTTGCAATGTAGACCTTAACTCACTTCCAAAGCTGCAGTTAACCTGACTAACTTACACTGAAGTGCATTTGCATTATCAGTCATAACTATATGATAATTTAAGAAGCCTTTGATACAGTCTTTCAGTTCAGAGTTGTGTGGTTGATAGTTCTATCTGCTTTCTTGAAGACCACTTCTAGGAAAGAATGGGAACAAGGACGAGGGAAAGAGAAAGGAACCGTGCCAATGTTAGTTGATTGTTGAAGTTCAGATGCAACTGCAGCTCACAGCATGGAACCTGCTCTCAGATGACTTAGCTAAGATCCTCTGTTTACTAGTGTTTGTGATTTGGATTTTTTGTTAATTGATTTGTTTTCCTGTGATAAAAAAAATCTATATCATCTGTCTTGGTATTGAGAAGACAAAATGTTTTAGTTCTAACACAGTTTGGGCATCTCTTTCATATTTTGTCCCAGTAGTTTTCACAAGGAGACTTCTACCCCACAGAATGCATAACATCCACCTTCTGTTTGTTTTCCTCAGAAAGTAATGCTTTAATGTCTTCTGATCTTTCAGTTTTCACTAAACTGCAGGAATTAAATGTTTTGGTAATTCTACTTCTCTTTTGGAATTAATTTGAAAACCAATGCACTCAAAAGTTTCTAAAGGGAAGAAAGGGCAAAAAATTATTTTAGTGTGTTTACTCAGAATCAAACTAAACCCACATTTTTAGATGTGCTTGAATTATTCTTTGTGCCACATTTGATGTTTCTCTCAGTGCCTTATTTGCATTCGCAATCTGAAACTTCTAATTAATATTGCTAACATAAGGGTACCCATAGCAGTAATGGCCAGTTATTTTTATCATGGTTTATAAAATCTTCAAAACAAACCCTATCTGTTTTTTATTGTAAGTGGTCTGTCAATATATTAAATCTGCAGCTCTAGACCAGCTCTATTCCCGAACATTTTAAGAAATATTAAATCATAAAGTAAACCATCCTTGCATCAATCCCCCTGATAAAAAGTCTACACTTAGTATGTAAAAACTTTGTGTGAACGGCTGAAGTTCAGAAGGAGTTACATAGATTTCTCTGTATCAATAATCATTCCTTTCTGCTGTACTTATGGAGGCTTCTTTCATACAACTGATGTAGGCTTTTTTCTTTTGTTTTATTTCAACAACTTGTGGACGCAACTGGAAAACAGGACTCCACGTTCAGGAAAGAAACACTTTTTTCTAGCAAGCTAAGGAAAAAGGTAGAACTAGAATAATATTGCTTCATTCACATAAAGGGGGAAAATCTGGTCACCTAAAGTTCCAGAATGGAGAGATGATCAATATGACTAATAGAGGAAGCTGAAAACCATGTCTCAGGTTGAGCTGGCAAAACGCCAACTGTCCAAGACAGAGTAAAAGGGTTCTTCCCCCCCTCCCGACCAGCCAAAAGAAAAGGAAGGAGAGAGAGAGGGAAAAAAGAACTTCCAAACTAGGTTTATGCTGAAACTAACTATATATTTATACAGAAAAGAGAAAACTAAAAGCAAACTACAATACAACACACACTTACACAAGTTATATATATAACAAGAAATAACTCCCCACTCCCTGGTTAATACAGTCTATTACTTAGC
>JAOXXN010000446.1:37836695-37855049 GCA_026770055.1 Myrmophylax atrothorax | reverse complement strand
CAAGTCACCTGACAATTCCAGGCCTAGTCTGGCCCCCAAAACCTAAATTTAGGCCCACCTAGGTGAACCCACAACATCTTAAAGATTTATAAATAGAAATGCTCCCTACTCACTCAGGCAGTGAAGTAGCTAACTGTAATGATTTGAGGATCTTACAGTTTCCTAATTTCAAAGGATTGTTTACATAATGGATACATGTTTTGACTTTAATAATGGATTTTTTTTTTTCACAGACTGTATAGATCTTGACACATGAAGTGAGGGATAGAGCTGAAGAATGGTTTCCCTGTAGAGAGGGAAGCAATAAATAGAGTTATTTTGAGTGACAAAGCATTACTGAACCACCATCTCTTTGAAATAGTTGTTGAAGCTGGCAAGGAAGTTTGTGCTTTGTGAAGTCCAGACATTATTCTGTAGTCATTAGTAACTATAAAGTGATGCAGAGGATATAAAGTAAAATGAAACATAACCACAAACACACACACACACAGAGAAACCACCCAAACAAACAAAAAGAGAAAAAGGACTAGAAAACATGTCAATTATACAGTAAAGAAAAAAAATGAAATATGTTCAACGTTCCATGATCACTGAGATGTATTCAGTTATGGTTGGAGGGGAAGGAGACTGACTGGAGGACAAAGCTATTGGCTTTGTTAAGACTGATGAATTAATTCAATTACTGCAGCTGGAATTCAAATAGAAAGCTCTTTTACTGCATCTAAGCTAGTGAATGGGAGAGTGAAGCAATTGAACCAGGAGTCATTTCAAATACTGAAGGATGGCATGTGAAAAGGACACCAAGTAATATATTGGGGTCCCTTATGCAGTCCTTCATAATGCTCCCTTCAGACTTCCAAATAGTGTAGAAAGTCATATTTGGCTTTCCTGGTACACAGGGATTCATTCCATGCTGCTGGGCCATGATCTTCCTTCATATAGTCACGCAAATCCACTGATTTTGGTAGACTTTCTCTTCCTGTGTTCAATTCTCTGGAATATTTGTACTGCGCTCAATGATTCTCTTTATGATAGTACCCAAACACACCTTTATGGAGAAGGCAAGAGTAGTCAGTACCACAGATAGTAAACTTTTGTCTGTTGAAGAAAGTATTTTTGTTTCTTAGAAATATTTTTTTCAAAGTAATTAAGTATTATTTTTTATGCCAAATGATAGCAAGAAGATTAATTTTGGCACTGAAGGAAGAGAATTAGATAACATCAGATGGGATAATGGGCATAGCATGCACTCATTATACCTGTGATATGTTTTTTCCAAATGAATTCCCAGAGACTTGGCTTTATGGGAATATTACTTTGGATTAATGCATTCAACTTGTATTACCTGGCAACTGCTCACATCTTTTTAAAAAGTAAATTATTTTGTGCCTTAATGGGTAATCTTTGGGACGATATATGTCCTATACTGAGTTTGTGACCTTAAGATTTTCTAGCAATTCCCCAAATAACTTGTTTTGCACCACGACTGGCATGTGTGTGAATCTGTATGTGTTGAGGACAGCTTGACCACAGTCACTTCACTCAAATGCTGGCAGTCATGCAAGTATTCATTTTCCGGTACTAGTAAGTTTATGTTTCTCTTACAACAACTGGACCTTTAGTGAAATCCTTTTTGGATCACTACACAGCTTGAAAAGTAGGCTATCCTTTCAGTAAACAGCTGGTAAAATAGAAGGTACATTTTTGCCTCAAGAAGGATCTCTAGAATGTAAACATCCAAATTACAAGGTAGTACACAAGGAAGGGCTGCTGATCCTGGAACTGGAATAAATCATAGCTCTGAGTGAAGGAACATAATTATAAAGAATGTTGATTTATTTGTCCATCTGCTAAGGAATTAGCCTGGTGACATGTTTCTGTAGATCTTCCAGGTGACACAGTTAAACATCCACTAGTAAAAATGTATATTACTTTTGCAGTTTAACCCCAGCTGGCAACTAACCCCACACAGTTGCTCATTCACGCCTCTTCCATGGTGGGATGTTGGAGAGAATCAGAAGGGTGTAAGTGAGAAAAGTTGTGTACTGAGATAAACATAGTTCAATAGGTGAAGCAAAAGCCTTGCATGAAAGGAAAGCAAAACAAGGAATTCACTGTTTCTCATGGGAAGGCAGATGTTCAGCCATCCCTAGGAAAGCCAGGGCTCCGTCACAGGTAATGATCACTTGGGAAGACAAATTCCATCACTCCAAACCCTTCCTCCTTCTTTCTCCAGCTCTGTATACTAAGCATGGTGCCATGTGATCTGAAGTATCCCTTTGGTGAGTCTGAGTCAGCCCTCTTGGCTGTGTCTCCTCCCAACTCTTTGTGCACCCTCAGCCCACTCCGTGGTGGGATGAGAGGCAGAAAAGGCCTTGTCTCTCTGTAAGCCCTGCTCAGCAATTAAAAAAAAGTCCCTGTGTTATTAACATGGTTTCCAACACAAATCCAAAACATAGTCCCTTACCAGCTACTGTGAAGAATATTAACTCTAACCCCAGCCAAAATCAGCACAATTACCCAAATACATTTTCTCTGGAAATCAAGGTGAAAGGATTGGAGTTGGACTCGATGATCCTTGTGGGTCCCTTCCAACCCAGGAGATTCTCTGATTTTGTGACTGGCTGTGTGATTAAGCATTGTATAACCTGTGAAAATAGTAAAACTTTGACAATTCCAGTAAGAAAAATGTCTATTAAAAGAGTTAATGTGAAACCTCAGGGAAGGAAAACTGCAGTCATTTTTTATGTTCAAAAATAGGAGGGGAAAATAAAGTTAAAAAATGTCAATGGTATGTAGTTGTATAAGCAGTTTTAATAGCTGCTTTTTTCCTAAACCATTTAATTTTGACTGAAATGAGTAGTGAAATGTTCAGTCAGCTGTTGAATAGGAGATCAGATGGGTCAGAATGTCTCCTCCGACAGGTGGAACTCAGGGAATAAAAGGAATAGCTTTCTTTGCCAAGACACCTTATGCTACGTGAGAACACTGGAATCAATTACGTTAAATATAGAGGGCAAAAACTCCAGTGTGGATGGCAAGGATCTTGACTGGGTTGCTCACATGGGTTGTGTAATCTCCATCCATGGATAAAGCCCCAAGCTGCTTGCATGTACTTGGAAGTTAGCCCTGCTTTGAGGTGGGAGTTTTGCTGCATAACCTCTGGAGGTCACATTCAAACTGAATTCGTCTCTAAGCTGATGATTCTGTATTGTTAGTTAGGGTCAGTTACTAAGTAGTTAGAAGAGGCTGATTTTCCTTCATCAACTGACTGAAAGGTAAATGGGAGCATCAAAGAGGCTTAGTGGCCAGGGCTAGGGATTTTGGATTTCTGCTCATGGACAGGTTAGCAATGAGCAGGTGGTATATTAATATTTCTGAAGAGAAAATCTGTTCATGACATGTTCTGCTGTTTTTAATTCCAGGGAGGAAAAATAATTCTAACCCCTCAGAGTAAATGAAAAACTAAGTAGTTACAAATAAATGAGTAGTAGTCTCTAATATTTTTGAGCTGTATAATTCATGGAACAGTATTATGATTCTAAAATTCATGTGACTATATTATGCTACTAAACTAATTAGCATTTTTGTATCTGCTTTTCAGAGCAAGTTTCTTTGCAGAGCTACTGACTTGCCTTACCACCCACTGAGTTGTGGTTATACCCTGAGGTATTTTGATCAAGGATTATTAGGATAGTAGTACTGAGAGTGAGGGTTATCAGAACAAGGAGCGTATTAATTATTTCATTGTAGAACTTATCCATGGAGAAAAAGACACGCATATGTCACTTTTTCAACACAAACCATCTGTGAAAAGTCAATGACAGAATTATTGGTATTTTGGCTTGCAGAAAGGACTGTTGTTGGTTTTTTTCAGGATTTTTAGATTTTTATCTGAGTATTGAATAATTTTTTGTTGCAGTTTTTTTTTTCATCTAGCCCAGAAGAACTCTTAGAAGTGTCAGTTGTCTGAATTACACAAATGTGATGGATTAAAACACAATTTTTGGGAAAGGAAGAAAGGTCTTACCAAATCAGAGCTTCAGAAGTTATTAGTACTTGACAATTACTTTAATTTTTCAATTAGACAGAAATCTGCTTAGTGACCATAGCAATACATTTCATTTCAGATATTGATATGGTTTTTAAAAGCTAACTGATTGAATGAAGTGAATCAGTGAGCAACTTAGTGCTGTAGAAGAAATCCAAAGTAGTATTACTGCAGATGTTCAGATATTTAAATGACAGTATTAAGTACAGTTTGAGTTCTTGCATTCAAAAGTAATGCTGTTTCTCAAATAATTTCTTTTTGTGTTTGGTCCCCTAGAAGACTGAACTGTTCACCATAGTGTATGAGACTTGTTAAAACTGTCATATAAATTATAGTTCCATATAAATTAAATTTCAGGAACGTAGGGATGCAGCATCAGCGTGATACTGTGATACTTGAACTATGGTGTGGTCTAATTAAAGAGCTTATCTATCCTGTACATCTGACACATAATTGGATGCGGCTAAAAACAAACATACATGTAACCTTAAATACAGTATTTTCTGTGTGAATGTTTAACTGTGATCATTGATGTTGCAGAGTCACCTCATCTAAAGGTTCACGAAGGGCTCTGCTGGCCTAATCATCCACTGGGATGTATATGCCAGTGCTATGCCTGACTGTGCTCTCCAAGTGATTTAGGTAGAGGCAGAACCAAGGGAGTCAAACCAGTAATATAGAAAATATAGATTTTTCAGTCCATGAACAAACTGCAGACAAATTGTCTGCTTGTCTTTAGAGCCAGTTGCGGTCTCCCCTATGAGAAGAATAAAAGACATCAGTGGGAGAGTGCCCCTGGCTCACAGAGGCAGGAGCTGTGGGGCTTGTCAGATAGTTCATATGGGCTGTTCATTCCTTCTTGCCTTAGAAAGCAGATGGCCATCCTCAGCTTCTGCACATGCATACTCTACTATTGGCCTGAAGTGTGAGACATCTTTTTTAAGAATGAGTGGTTTCAGAAGTTGCTCTCCTGATTTCACCTAATTACTGGATCAGCTTAAGTTGCATACTGTGAGAAATATATCTTGATTTTTTTCTTGACAAGTGAAATTCCTTTAAAGGGAAAGGACTTAGTGATAAGTGATAGAGATAAGACAGTCGTAAGAGAAGAGTCGTCATTCTGGATCCTGAGATACATTAGAAAAAGCAAATAGTAATATGGAGAACCATTTAAAATGCATAGATTGTTACACCAGCATAGGATCATTAGTGGTCATCAGGTTTGATCTGTTGAGCAGAGGTCAAAGGATGTTGCTTACCAGTTTCTTGTTTATGCCCAAAACTTCTGCCTGGACTAGAGTATCCCTTCAAGAAAGATGACTGGTTACACTTAGACAGCTTCTAGTCATGAAGTATCTCTTATGTACCCAGGTAAATTATTTCAGTGGTTAATTGTCCTTCGCAGAAAAATAATGTTAAATATATATATGTTTATGTGTGTGTCTTAATTCTCATCTTCATTTGTTGGCAGTTGGATCAATTTTAACTTCATGGATAAACAAAAAAACCCAACCGCCCACAGATTGCAGTTTTGTTGTGTAGTTACAATGGAGGTTATTTCTAGTTTTTAATTTCTCACACAACTCATGCTCTTAATCTTTTTTCAGTAACTTTTTAAAATTAATGACAACAAAAACAATGACAGCATCCCAACATTGATCTTTCTTATTTTATGTCCTACAGTTATAAAGTGGAAGGAGAGGGAGTTGTATTCACCTGGTTATATGTTTGAGATCTAAATAGCATTTCCACGCACTGACAGGCTGGATTTAAACTGAACAGTTGCTCAGAGCTACAGTTAACTGAATGGTATTTTACTTCCGCTTTCTTATGCAATACTAAATGGCCCCCTAACAAAGAGTACTTCAGCGTATGATGACTCCTGATTTGAAGCCATCAGTTAACCAGTTATATAGATTGTATAAAATTGTAGTTTTCGTTTGAATATTTTGCGTTGTTAAGATGGATTTACAGAGGATAAATATGTTTTCATAGTCGCGTGTTAGAAAATGGCAAATGGAGTACAAGCTGACAGTGCTTAGCATTAGATTCTCCTGTGCTTATTTTCAAATTCTTATAGCAATATTACTCATTTTAAATCTCTTTTCTGTTAAAGGTGAACAATTCTCCCTAATGATTCAAAAATGTTAAGGCTCTCATACTATTATCTTTTTTGCCTTTTTACCATTTCTGAGTTTCTGAGTCAGTAGAAGCTTTTTTAATCATAAATCTTCAAAGTCTAGTGAAAGAGATCTTTAAGACCCAATAATTTTTGCATCCTTTTACTACTCATCATGCAGCAGGCTGCAAAATAATGGATCTATTTTTCCTTTTGCTCTAGTGCAAATCTCTTGAACTTCATAGTGTCACATTTCTGCACCTCTCTGAATTTTAATTCACTCCAAAGTTTTGTAAAATAGAAATCTATTAGTTTCATGAATAAACAGCATAATGTAATTATTCCACAATGAGATCCTGGAAGTTTCTTTTTTACTTCATATTGCTGTATTGTACTCATTTTTAGATAATCATTTTTACTTTGGCCAGATACTGTTTATGATGGTGAGGGCTGCAGGGTCTTAGATGTATGTCTCATTCTAACCAGTGTCATTTTGCACTATGAAATAATGATCAGATGCTAATTTTGCACCACTTGTGAAACATTAACCTTAGCAACTTTTATTAAAATTGGATCAATGTCTTTCAGGTTTCATCTGAAGACTAATCAGATCATAAAGCTGAAAAGTTTATCCTTCAGAATACTAAATTCATGGTCTGCTTCTTGCAAACCGTTGTTTCCCATGATGAGTTCCATTATTAATAAAAATAAGAGTAAGAAAAGACTTAACAGAACATCTTTATCTGCCTTTTTTTTTTTTTAAAGTTTCCTGTTATGATAAGAGAGTTAACACCACAGGCAAGACTTAGGTGGCTTTAATCTACCATCCCCACTGCTATATTTTTTCATCCAATATTGGGAAAGGTAAATTTTCCATAAAATAATGAATGCCAGAGGAAAACGCTGGGTATGAAGAGCAATCTAGCCTTCCTCCCTCCTTTCCCTGCCTTGAAATCAATTACAGATCACAGGGGGAAGTGGTACTATATTAATGTGATCACATCTGGAATTTTATTGGGTATCTTCTGCGTATGTTTTTCTGTGGTATTTCTATGCTTTTGCTGTACAAACTCACATTCAGAAATTTACATCTCAGAAGCATCAATGTACTGGCTATATCCATGTGTTTTTATTAAAACCTGATTTGTCCATCTGTGTGCTGATCTCCCTTTTAATACTCTGTGTAGAAAGAAAACATGTAAACAAAAACTGCAATATAGGCTGAAGATGCACTTGTAAGTAATTGGATGTTGCATTAAAGTGTCCCTGGGTTTCTTTTAGTGATGCTTCTGCTTAGAATTGAGCCAATCTGTCTTCATATTTCCTCTTCTCTACCATTATAATTGATCTGGCAGTTCGCCACACTTAGACCTAGACGGTAATCACTTGGCATAGAGGATATTCTGCCTCCCTAATTTGACTGACAGAATAAATCCAGTTTTTAAACTGCAGTCATGTGGTTTTTATCAGTAAATAACACACATTTGACTATGGCATGTGTACATTGAGATAGACAGCTATGTCTTTTTAATGTGTCTACCCAGCAGCAGAGGAGGAGTCATGAAAAGCAATCATATTTTCATCAGCTCTGCTGTAAGAATGCAAACCTCAGAAGTCATTCTTAGGAAAAAACCCTAAAGCTTGAAAATATATGTTAAGTTTTCTTTTAGAGGAAGTTATAAGTGCGTTACATCATCTGACAAACTGAGGAAAATGGGCTTTACATATGCAGGCTATTTCCCTATATAAAACATTGCAGATTTTTTCTTTTTAATTTTTTTTTTTTTTAATATTCCATACTATATGGTGTAATTTACCTAGGAGAGGACCAGCTCTTTGGATGGCATGGATAGGTTTTTCAATTATGTTCAAAGAAGTAATTGTTTGGTGATGAATAATCTGCTGTCAATAAACAACAAGGTCCCCACTGACAACAATATTATGCTAAATGGAGTCACTTTATGCACAAAAATCTTCTAGAAACTCAGACTGAACCTCCTCAGGAGTTAGTATGGCAAAAAAATCAAACAAAGGCAAAACACTTGTTACATGATTGCATATGAGACCATCTTATCAGCATCCATTTTATTTAAAACAGAGACAGACGCAATTTCACAGTAGAAATAAGTATGTTTGGAAAACTGTGCATCACAAAAATTCCTACATTTTTTGCTGACTATTTGGGCTTGCCAAGAGTAAAATATGAAACAAATCAGATTTTTCAGGGAATTTAAAAGTTGAACCTGTTGCAATCAGAGCTTTTTACTGGACTTTTGCCATAGTGCCCTAAGGCTAGTTTTTCATCAGGGCTACAGTTTTCAACCTAAATGCCACATTTAAATTCAGCTGTAAATCTGCAACATGAAGAACAATGAAGATAGGGCCCAAAACCTTATCAAGAAAATCTTCCTTATATGGCAGACTTGCAGACTAATCACTCTCTGATGGTTCTGTCTTCACTGGTCATGCATGTGAGTCTTTTGGTACAGGAATTCTGTTGGATTTGTGTGCCGTGGGGCATGACCCATCTCAGTAGTATTTTAGACACCCAAGCAGATTGCCATGGGAATTCTGAATATCTGTGCAAGTAGTATGATGTTTCCCCATTGTGTAAAGAACTGCTATAAAAAGCTGGACTATGGGAAAGGGGAGGGGGAGCAAACTGAGACACATTCACAGTGATTTTATTGCTAAGAAATTGAGATGGTGCATTTCCTACATGTCGGATTTTTCTAGGAAATGCAACTTCTTTGTATACTGAAGGAATCAGATCTCCAAATTATTACTTATCTTTTTTTTTTTTTTTTTGAGTTTTAGGTCATTACACAGGATAGATATAATGGTGGTACGTGTGGTCGGGCAAATGTCAGAGCTGTACAGCCATATTATCACAAAGAAAGGCATTGCTTCCATAGCAGCAGTGAGTATAACTGCAAGTCCTCTGTGAAACCTTTGTATTCGGCTCTTCTGGTATTCTTTTGTGTGGTCATTTTAAATCGCTAAAAGAAATACAGTGAAAGAACCACCAATTAAAGATAACTTTTAATGTGTTTATTTCTTACACAATGATGACAATTTAATTTCAGTACTGGTGGTAAACGTCAAAGGGCTTTTTGTAGTATTGTCCATAGTTGGCAACCATGGATAAAAACCTCATTCTTAAATGGGAAAGCTATTAAATAATTTATCTCTCAGCTTGCAACCATAAAGCTAATAATTTCAGCTTTACTTAGAAAGAATTTCTATCCATTTTTTAATGAAAATATTTATGTCTATTTCTTGGGTTTATATAATTTTCTTTTAAGGAAAAACAGTGAGTAACAGAAATTAATTTGTTAATCAGTTTAAGGTTTATCATCGTTTATCAAATCCTTAATATTTAATCTGAAAAACTGTATTACTCTGAGAAATGAGCATTTCAAAAGTTGCAAGGTTACTTTTCAGTCATTCAGCTCAGATGATAGCTGAGAGCATCATGATGTGAGATTTTTCTTGAGTGCCTTCTGTGTAGATTATTGTATTTACTGTAGTATGAAAAAAAATTGTTACAGACTCTTACATGCCTTTCTTTGCCCTGAAGAAACATGTAATTTATAGTAAAAATTACAAAAATATATCAGAAAGTTTTTAGCAAGATCTGTTCTTCATGTACCACATCAAATGTGTTTTCCATTGTGAATTATTATAGCAGGTCATATTTCCACTTTCTTTTTTAGAGTTGTATCTGATATCATAACCTTCAAAGGAAAGTAAGCTGCAGAAAGCATCTATTAAAAGGTATATATTAAAAAAAAAACCAATAACAAACAAAACCCCTCAAAAAACCCCAAACGAAACCCCACAAAAACCCCACAGCAATTTACAGGGGAAAAATTTACCTCTTTCAAGGTGCTTTTCACGAAGAATCAAAATCTTTTTATCAAAATAAACCATCAATGTAAAACCTGGATAAAAGAAATATATTTTATTTAGCAGAGGTTAAGTCTAGTGCTTTAGTTTCTTATGTGGACATAAAGTTAGAACATAGGAGTTATTGACAATGAAGACAGAAATGTCTTTTGGTATTTAAAATAGAGCTATATACGATATGAAACCTAGAGCACATTGACTTAACTGTATTAAAATGCTTTTTTAATAGAGAACATAATTGAATGAGTAGCATAGTCTTATTACAAGAATATCAATACCAGAGCATGTTCCTAAATATCCTTCATATTGTAGGGTAGAAGCATGTCAATATGTCTGATAAATTCCTTTGACAAGAAAATGTTGCATAGGTTGTGAAAGGTTGGGATCTGCTGTTGACAATACAATTCTCTGTCTTGTTTAAAGTGAGACTAAGAGGAATCTGTCTAGAGTACATGTCCATCTCCCTCAAACCAGAAGAAAATAGCCTGTATGAGGAAACTAAATACTGCAAAACAAATATATTATTTAAATTCTAGTTTTTAAAAGAACCAATAATAGCATCTAAAAGGAATATATATTTATTTTTACTTTAAAATATTTCTTTTAATAAAATATGTTTGGTATATTAAAACAACAATATATCACACTTCTTCTGTTCTTATTAGAGGTACAAAATCTGTTCTTTTGTAGAAACTGTATACTCCTGAAAATATACAGAAAAATGTATTCAACAACTTTGTCTTTTAAATAACCTCTCCCTAGATTTTCCTTATGATCCAATAGGTTTCAATGTTGTAGTTGTCAAAACTGTGTATAAAGAAGTGGCTATATCCCTGGTCCTGAGTGCCTCAACTGCTCTACAGATGGATTAAATATAGAGGAAATAAAATCCCGTGGGTGTGTATGAAGGCATGAAATACATGAGTTTTCACATGACTAAAACCATTTCTTAGCAGAGGGTGACATATGTGTTCCACAATAAAGATTAGGCATTTTTCCTGTTTTCATTTGAACTTGCCTTTATGTTCAAAGTAGTTGAGCTGCTGGTTTCTTAGTTTAATGTAGTTCATCTGTGAAGCCATTTGAAACAACCAGAGAAGAAGATGGGTGGACTTCTGTTACAAAAGTTGAGTCAGTAATCCTGGTGGTTTGTGCCATCTGGACAGAGAAAAGGGAGGTGGGAATGACCAGTCACATTGAATATGTACTCTGTGCCATTAAATAAACCCTTCTATTTCCAAGGGGCTAGAGTGTTTATCACAACCTCCCCTATTGCTAACAAAACAAAAATTGAATGAAGGAAGGGTTGAGGGTGAATTTGGGATGACAAGTGATAAGGAGGTACTTTGTGTGCCTCACACAGCCTCGGCTATGGCAGAGCTCAGGTGAGGCCAGCGCACCTCTGAGGGCACCTGGACAGTGGTGGACCTCCTGCAGCTCTGTCACATGGCTCAGTCTGGTCTTTTGGTGTTACCTGCTTCTGGAAACCCCCTGGCATGGCCAGGTGCACTGTAGTAGGAGCAAAGACTTTTTGAGACAAGAAGACATGTGGTGTTTCAAAGATGTGTGTTTCTTTTCTGACAGATTTGGAGCTACCTGTATTTGTTTTAGAATAGTACATCTTCACTGGGCTGCTGCAGTGCTGTAGTGTTAATACACTGGTAATACTGACAGCAAATATATCTCCAGGATTTAAGACATGGCCAATATGTCACTTTCCAAAATATGAAGAATATTGCTGCATCTGTTTACTGTGAAGTACTGGCTTGATCCATCAGCTACTTTGTTAAACACTTTTCTCTTGGAATATTGCATATTCTTGAAATAGTAGGAATACAGTAGTTTTGATTGTATGGAAAAACGCAGAATATGTCTGAAGGTCAGGATATTACTGTTGGTTTGAGGCAAAAAAGTTTCAGAGGTGGAGCAATCCCCCATCAGAGATCTGAATAAGATATGTCTTCCTTTAATTTTAGGTAAATCAGGTTGTGCATATTTATGCTTAACATTTATTTATTTTTAAATTTAATTTATTTTATTATGTTGATTTTCTCTATTAGAAGAAACAGTATTTCAGAGATTTATCACAGCTGCCAAAGGAAAGAATTCCATGTCCCAGATCCACCAGGATGTATGAAGTCAGAAAGTCTTTACGCAAGCTACTATAGCCTGTGAAGCTGAATGTGGGATTTGGGACTTAAAGCCAGAATTGCAAACACCAGAAGGTAGACAATAGCAAATATTGGAGAGCCAAGATGTAGCTGGCTGTGAGTGGCAAGAAGTGCCAGCTGTGGTCTAGGCTTACGTGTCCTTGCATGCCCAGCAGCTCACTATTGGCAGCTATATTAAAAAACAGGAAAATATTGCCAGCTTCAGCATTGTACAGCATCAATAATCCTAACACTTTTTGTGTCTAAGGCTCATTTCTTTGTGTCTCAAAGAACAAGTTAACTCCATTCCATTTTCCTGCAATATTTCATATAACAGTCAAATATAGGTAACTTTATATACAATCATTCACCAGGTTTTCATCTAATCAAAGTAAGAAAGTGATAGTGCGGCCGACTGTGCAGCTCATGCTTTGCAACAGCTTTCAGCATCTGATAGAGTAGCACAGTTGGCAATTTGGGTAGCAGACTCTAGATATCATATGAAGGAAAACTTCAGATGTGCCCTCTGATCTTGTTCATTGTCTGTCATGCTATGATAGCATTTCTCATCCTGATGTAAAACTCAATTTGTAACATCTGCATCTGTTTTACGCACCTTATGTGGACCCATGGTTTTAGAAGGTGAACTATGAAAATAATGTATTATTAATGTACTATGGACAGTTGAAACTGGTTTTAGAAATTCTGGTGTTAAAAATAGTTGTTAAACTCAACACTTTCAGAACAAATGATTAAGTGCTTTCATTTCACCATGTCACACTATTGTGTAGCCAATCCTTCACTGTACTTGGAATACTGAACGAGTCAGTAATGGATGTTCTTACTTTCTCTTATTTGCTATGTCATAATTTTCTGTAATTGTATCTCTTGGAGAGGAGACTTCTTTCCTTCTATCCACTCCTTTTGTTTAGTTTCATTACTGACCAGTTTCTCTGAGGTCTAGTAAAGGAGTGATTTTTCTTTTTCGTTCTCATTTGAATGTATTTATGTACATAGAATATTATATGTGTTTGTGTTGCACAGGAATATGATTTTTTTAATGAATATTCAAATAAAAACTCCTCAGCTCAATGCACAGGTTTCAATTAGCAGGACTCTTTTTTTTTTCCCCAAAGGAAACTTGGACAGGGTGATTACTCATCATATAAGTATTATCTGCTCCAAAGTAAGAACCAAGAAATCATGAATCATAAAAAACAGAACTGAAAGAGACTTCAACTTGGCATCTAATTCCCTTTCCCCCGCACCCTCTCTCTTCAGTTAACTCTACAAATGTGTTTCTTTATTGATGTTTCTTTGATCTCTCTGTTGATATTCAACAATCACCTGAGATTATCTATTCCAACAGACATTATCTATTCTGGGTAGACCCTTGCCATTTTTTTAAATTGTCCCTAATGTCTAACCTGAGTCTTTCTTGTTGCAATTCAGCTCCTTTACACCTCGTTTTATACCCCATGGATATGGACAACTGATTAGTCCTATCTCTTTGCAACAGCCTTTCCGAAACTGCCAAACCCTGTGTTGGGGTTTCCAGCAGTGAAGCTCAAGGGCAGTGCTCTCTGTATACACTTTTGGCTGTGAAGCAAATCTTCCTTGAGATGCAAAGAAAAGGATTCTTCAGAGGCAGGGTCTTACAGTCTTGTTTATTGGTACAGACATATAATCCTTTTCCTGCTGAAAAAGGAACATTCTGCTATCATTTAATTTTTCCACTTTTCCAGGTCAAGAGCTCACTGTTTCATTTAGTTTTTCTACTGTCATTTCTAATCCCCACAAAATATATAGATAAAAAGGGTGATTTAGAAATGAAGATGCTGACTGAGTTATTGAGATGTCCAGATTCAGTTCTCTTATTATATGGCTTTGGATAAACTCTGTTACCCTAAACAAAGGAAAAGACGTTGATCCCTACGGTTTGTTTAAGGAAACATTTGAGTGCTTAATTTATAAAGAACAGATCTTGGAAACCCTCAGCACCAATGACACCTACTTTCTTGCGGTTAAACATTCATGGATAGCAGCCCTTCTGTTCCTGCACAGGTGCAGGTGGGCTGCTCCTTAGGGAGCTCTGGGAAGTGCTTTTGTAAATATTTTTCTTCCCAGACCTTTTGGAATTCATGATGTTCCCTGCCTGTCTCCCCTGAAAATCCCAATCTAATAAACGTGCCCCAAGTACATCTTGTCAGGGCAAGGGAGGATGGGAGCTGAGCGTGACAACAGGGCTGGCAGAAGCTGTGGCTTTGCTGGCAAGGGAGAGATGCCACAGTACACAAACAGGAAGGATAGGGCAGGTCCAGTGACGGTAACCAGGGCTGAACCAGCACACCAGATCACCAGAGGAGTCCGTAGTGATAAGGAAAGCCCAAGGTGAAGCCAAGGAGTTCAGTCAGTGGGTCCAGATTCAGGGAGGGCATGGCTAGCAGAGAGGCTTGGCTGCAGCACTGTAGCAGCACAGCTTAAGCAGGGGATGGAGCTGAGAGTCTCAACTTAAAAGCAGCTTCCAGAAATGTGGCACCCCTGGTGAGGCTCCTCAGCATCGCTGTTTGGAGGAGTCTCTGCTCCTCAAACTTCTCCTAGCATTTTTTTTTGAGGATCTCCAAGGCAGCAGAGGCTTCTGAAACATCTCTCTCTTACCAGAGGCCTTAAGCACAGAGGACCACACTGCAGGATGGGGGCAGCGTCCTCTGCACCCTGACACATCCCTCCTACTCTCAGAGTCTGGTGTTCAGCACATAGTGCAGCATTTTGCATTCTTATAGGTGGGGAAGCCGAAAGAGATCATGATTGCTATGATTCATAGTATTTATATTTTATATGGGGTTTTTGTTGGGGTTTTTTGTTGTTGTTGTTTTTTGGGTTTTGGTTGATTGGCTTTTGGAGGGAGATAGTTTACTTCCAGACTGAATGATATATCTAGAATTTCTTCCATCTCTTAATTTCTGCCTAAACTCTGTAAGGGAGGGAGGAGGGATGAGATCTTGCAGTGATGGATACTGTACAAACATCTATTTCCTGTGCCTAGTATATAATGAAAGTCATAGTGTCTAACTTTGATTGTGGAACTTCAATGATTGTCTTTCACAGAGTGGCATTTCCCTCTCTGAGAGACTGAGTCTTCAGGAATGGTATTCCCAAGGATGGAGACGGGCCTTTAGAATTCTAATTTCTTTCTATTTTCCAAATAGAATGACTTAACAGGTATGAACTTCCAGACAAAGAGAATCTGTACAAATCTGAGACCAAAGTTTTGCTTTATTTACGTCTGTAGACACTGCTTTTGTAGAAATTGTAGGACAGAGTCAGGGAAAACTATAGGGAACTCTGCTGTGTTACTATCCAAACCTTACTGAGCTGCCAGTTTGTGTATCTGAAAGCATAAATATTCATGCTGCTGTACCAGAGCTCACATCACAACTGGAGCTGAGACTATGTGCTTTGGTAGTGGTTCTGCATGATGCAAACCAGTTTAATGCTGATAGTGTGAATGTGATACACAAATCCTGAAACATGGAGGGGGGTTGGGGGGGATTCTGTGTTGATTTGTGAACTCTGGAAGTGATGCTTTTGGAAATGAATCTGTTCTGAGGGTGGTGATGTGAGTCTGACAAGGGAGCACTTAGCAACATGGTAGTGTATTACAGTCATTTAGTAATTTTTAGCTTCTTGAAAGGGGTCGAAATTTTGATTTAACTATTTCCCCCCAGTTTCTTATAAAATGTTGAAAGATTAAAGAACAGAAACTGCACAGGAAACTCTATGTCACCCATGATTTTTTTTTTTTTTTTTGCAGGACAAGGTTCTGAAGGTTTTTTACAGCCTCTTTCTATTTTTGCAGTGGGTGGGGACAGAGGCATAACCCTTTTCATGTATCATATGTTCTATTTTTGACTATATTTTTAAAGAATATCTTTTTTAAACACTCAATTATTATAATAAGGTATTTAAAATCCAGAATTTTTTCTTTACCTCTCCAAATATTAGAGATAACTCAAATCCCAGGCCTACAAATTTTGTGCACTTGTCCCATTAACTACATTATTCTTGATACAGTTTGGAGGAATTGTCGATATATTAGTGGTACACAAATATACTAAAAAGAACATAGGTAATTACAGATTGAATATTATGGTAATGCATTTTTAATTCCATATAATTCATACAGAGTGAAGCCACACTTTGCACACTCCATTTGTAATCAATGCCTGTCCTAAACAATGTGTATTTATAGTAATATAGAGCAAAGTAGTGTTTGAGATCAGGAAAGCAAATCCAGGCTTGCATAGAGTTCTTTGCAATACTTCCTTTGTGAGTGGCAACTTTTGAAGGCTGATTCAAGTCAAGCCTGCCCCAGGTCACATTTTCCTGAACACCACCTGTGTAGCTAAGCAAAGCTAGCAGTGACCCTGGCTGTTTCCTAGGTAGTATTTTCTGCAGAATGCATTGTCGCTGGGCACAGACAATGATTTATTTCTAACTTCAGGCATACAGGCTAGAGAGGATTGTTTTTTCACCTTCAGAAAACTTCCCACAATACCTCTCCCCATTTGTCTGTGATCTACCACCATGTAGATGGTGATGCATTACACCGTCTGGCCCTGATGCTCACGTCCATTTCAGAAGTGAGTTATGATTTAGTAAGAAAGGCAGGCGCTCGGCGTTCTTAGAACAGATTATGTTTGCTTTCAGAGGAATTGTAGCAAAATGGAATAGCCTCTTTTCAACTAAAAACTCTGCATATTTTTTCCAGATTGAATTAGAATCAAATAGTTTTATTGATTTATTAACAAGATGTAATTAACTGGCAGTCAGCGAACTACTCAGTGTCATCAATATAACAGATAAACCACAATGTGAGGCACCTAGAGACTGTAAACATATTCTTAAAATTTGCTAAAGGCCCTTCTGTTCCCAGGAAGTTCTCCTCTCTCCACATACAAATGCCTCACAGCTGGGCGCTAGATGCCCATGGGGCAATGCAGGGTGGGTTACAAGCACCCCCTTTCCTGTAAGGGCCAGATCCTGTATTTATACCTCCCATATGGCTTGCACTGCTTCCTCTCATCCACTGACCAACATGCTGGTGAGAGACCATGCAGGAGCCTCTGCATGTTGCAGCCCGTGCTGTCAGACCCTTCCCTGTAGGGCAGGTAGGGGTGACATTGAGCAGGTAGGGGTGACATTTGGCAGGTAGGGGTGGCGTTGGGCAGGTGGGGTTGCAATGCCAGCAGGGCAACTTCTGACCGTGCCAAATCCTGTTTGGCAGCTGCTGATACCAAGGTTTCCATCTAGGCAGAAATTTTTGTGCTTTTTGCATACTTCCTGCCAAACTGACTCCTACTTTTACTCTCTTGGTAAGCCTTGGCTACTCTTTAATCCAGCTGGTGGTCACATTAAACAAAAAGTGTCTCTTAATTTCTTCATTATATTATCACATGTGGGGTAAACACCCTCTCAGCAGAGACAGTTTTGGAAAAATTATTCACACACAGAGGCTACACTCTAATTCTTATCACATCACGTGTTGTTATCAGGTCATGTTAACAAGGCCAGGCTAGTCCTAAAAATACAGGCCATGTCCTAAAAATATAGGTGCAGAACTGTGCTTTATTTCACAGAAATAAATCTGGAGTAAAAAAATGCATAGAATCATACAGTGGCCAAATAATTGCTATATAAGATTGGCAAATATGGATTTAAAGACATAATATTCATTCCCAGATTTTAAGATGGGTTTCTTGCCTATAGATTATAATACTTCCTATGATGTTTTTTTTTTATTTATTTATACCTACTTGTGGCTTCAAAGTATGTCTTTTGGATTTTGGTATTTTTGAATGCAGAAGGTGGATTTTTTCCCCTCACAGGATCTCATTGTAGCCCTGAGAATATATTCTATATGAGTTCATGATACAAGAATGTCCCATGATTAATGACAATAGAAAAGTCATGAGGCTGTAGCATTGTGAGCATTCAAATAAATAGATTTTTCTAAGTATATTTTCCTTTGCTATTACATAAATCCATCCTTAAGGATTCTAAGCAATAATTTACAGAGGAGTTGTGAATGGTTGAGTTACTCTATTCCTCTAAATGTTCCTATT
>JAOXXN010000446.1:37797677-37810584 GCA_026770055.1 Myrmophylax atrothorax | reverse complement strand
ATCTGACGGGATGGGATGGCAGGGAGGCATTGAACTGCCAGGGGACGGTCCCACTGAGACTGGAACTCAGGACCTTGAGATTCAGAGTCCAGAGTGCTCTGCTTTACAATACGGGACCGCCCCTTTTGGAACAGTACACAATTTTTTTAAATGTTAAGAGCTACAGACATTTTAAAATTGTTTCAGGAGTATCAATGGTGTGTGCCTTTCCAGAGATGGGGTGATGTGCATGTCCCCACAGGTGCCAAAGGCTTGTGCAGAGCAGAGACCCAGTGCCAGCAATGCCGGATCAGGTCCCTGCGAGCAGGCCAGGCTGGCACAGGACCAGCAAGTGGCTGGTGCGAGTGCGATGCAGCTGCAGCAGAGGCAGCGGCTGTGACCCCAGAAGGTCTGGGCAGGGTGTGGAGCCTCTGGCAAAGCCAGGCAGGGACAGTCAGGGCTGGTGGTGCCCACGGTGCCCTCCCTAGTAGTGTTTCTTGAGGCCATTCTCCTCCTGAGCCTGCTCTGCCATTGATGTGGTTTTGCTGGTGAGAAGAGAGGACTTGAGGAAGGAGAGATGGTGACCATGATTTGAAAGGAGTAGGGCGAGTTTAGCATGCAAAGGTGAAAGCAAGGGCAGGGATAGGACTGTCCCACAACATCAAAGCTTATTTTCCTGTGAGTAGAAGGCAATTTATCAGTAAAATTGGTAAACCAGAAAGATAAAAAAATGAGGCTGCAGCAGGTAACCTTAAAATGAAGTGCTCTGTGAAGAAACTCAACTTTTTTTGCACATTATGTATTTTAAATCAAATCAGGATTGTAGTAGTACTGGGATTCCCTCAAGTGCAATGAGTAAAAGCAAAGACACTGGACATTCAAAAGCTGACATTAGACCTGTAAACACCAAGGAAATACTATGTTTTTGTTCTCCAGAGCAGCTGTCTTCATCCTCTCCCTTCAAGAAATGCATGTGGCTATACAGCATGTAACCATGTACTCCTTGTACAGCCCACTGTCCTGGACGGTAGCAATGTTTATGCCTTTGAGTTTTGGCTTGTTTTCATTTGTAGTAGCTGTTGTAGAAATAAGTCAAAGTGAAACAAAAGTTTTCTATATCAGTCAGTGGGTATGCCGATATGTTTTCTATGGGACCTCTTTTTTCTTATATATGGAACTAATCTGTTTCTACATAGCCATTCCAATGGTATATATACAATTTTAATCCATATTATAATGTGGATTTATAAATTTTTATACTTATTTTGTCTTTTACTAGGCATCTAACAACAAACTTCATGAGGTTAGAAAGCTCTTTCTTTAGTCGAGTGTGATAGCTGCCATATTTAGTATATGTTTGTCTGACTGGAACTTCAGCTTTTGGTATTTAGCAGAATGTAGATAGCATAAGAAAATTATGTTGAGTTTCCTGCGGAACTGCAAATGAGCATAACTGTTAAAATACTGGAATCTCCCTACTGCAAGTCTTCACTTGACAGTTCCTTTTACAGCCTTAAAGCTATTGCAGTAGTCCGAGATTTTCTGACCCCCTTGCGGATTTCATTGAACTCATGCAGTCTTTGCAAAAATACAGGCCCATTCTTCCCCAGGATGGGGGTAATTTAAAAGCTGCAAAAGTATACATTTTATTTTTAAATGTAATTCTTCTTATTAATACCAAAAGCTGTAGCATACAGCTTGAAATATGTGGAATTGGAGGACTCTTATCCATATCCAAGCACATTAAAGAACAGTATGCATCTATTTAAAATGAAACATGAATTTAGGTTGATTCTGTATCAAGGAAGTTCATGGCAGCTTTGTGCTGACATAAGCAGCCAGTAAATCAGGGCAAAAATAGCCAGGAAAGTAGCATTTTTAAGAGACTTATAAAGGAAATGCCAACATAATTGTAGTGTTGGGTTAGCTAGCTGTGCATTCCTCCAGCTTTAAGGAGAATAGTAAAACTGAGTGAATTAATCACAGGAAATAATTTACTGGACAAATTTAGCCTGTGTCTTGGATTAAGAGGCATACTTCCTAGAACAAAATTAGGTTACTGTGAGAATTGCTGAGTTTAAAAATTGCCTCACTGCAGTAGAAAAAAGCAACTTCATGTGCATGCACAGTTCTGGAGGGAAAAAAGAGACTAATGCTGAAGTCTTGTCTTTTTTATTTGCCTCTATTCGAGGTTTGGATTAGCTGTTAGCATGAAGAGTCAGGAGGAAACTGTTAACCTACCTGCTTTCTAGATTTTACTCAGACTTACATTCTCTTGGAGTATACATGTATGGAGATACCATCCCAGGACATCTACAAATGAACACCATGATAGTTCAGAAGAGGAGACTATTAAATCCCATGTATTTTGTCTACAGCAGTGGTCATAAGCAGGGAGACCCTTCTGAAGAAAGACAATAGGGCAAGCATAGATGATGTTTCTCCTTGATGTTAACTCAAATGACAGGAAGTTTAAAATGTAATTTCTTAAGAATAAATAAGAAAAAAAAATCATATGATGGCATCTTACTTCCTTGCAGTCATAAGTCCCCTTTGGCTCAGCATATGACTGAAAGATGTTGCTTTTCTAAGCTCATAAC
Organism: Myrmophylax atrothorax; assembly: GCA_026770055.1. Classification (NCBI taxonomy): domain Eukaryota; kingdom Metazoa; phylum Chordata; class Aves; order Passeriformes; family Thamnophilidae; genus Myrmophylax; species Myrmophylax atrothorax. Next base: position 37,808,005 of record JAOXXN010000446.1, on the reverse strand, counting down.
CTACACATAAACTATTTGTTTCATACTAGTGTATATAATTCTTTTGTTTCCACTCGAGAGATTACTGAGCTGCTTGAAACTGCCCATTTCTTTTTTCCCCTTGAGCCAAATTTATGTATCATTCATCTACCACTTCTCTGGCCGAGTTTTCTAGAAGGTCTGCTGATAGTATTGTGGGCAAACATAGCATTTTTTTCCTCTTTTGAACCTAGCTCACATAAATTTATTACCATGCCCCCTAAATCTTGTGATGGAAGTGAGTGCTCTGTCCCTCCTCACCCTTTCCATGCTGCTCATGACTTTGTAGAAAACTGTCATCGGGTACATATGTAGCATTTATGAATAGTGCTGTCTTGCTTTCCCTAAACAGTGGTTTGAATAAAAGCCAATCGTGATTTTTATTTAAAAAGTAAATAAAAACATCAGAAATCTCCATCTTACATTTGAGTTAATGATCAAGGAACTTTTTTTTATGATATTCATTTGACATTAGCTAGCAGTAAAGATGTTTCCCTGAGACAGTTTATTCCTTGCTGAGGAGGGCAATAACCTCACCAAGGATGGGGTTTTATAGACTTTGTTTATGTTAGATGGCTACATTGCTCTCTATGTGGGACAACATCATAAAATCATTTGTTAGGTGAGGGTAATTTACAGATGATCAGAGGCAACTAAATTACTCTAGCCTAATGAGTTGCCACTTACTGCCTGTGTAGGCTCTTTTTCTGCTGCGGCTGTGAAGTTGGCTTACATTAATGTGCATTAATTTTAGTTCACAAGTGCAATGATCAAGGAGGCCTAATGCTTCCAGTTATCATGGCTCAGCAGTGAGTGATAACTCACTAAGTCACAGTTAACTCCATTGCATGTACATTTCAGCCTGGACCTGGTGCAAAATACAAAGCAGGGCATTTTGCCAGGAAAATGTCATACCAATGCATCGGTATCTGCAACGACAACCCATTCCTCTTGGGGTAGTGTTGGAGTTGTTGATTTTCAGCCATACAGACTGAAATGTGTGAAATCATTTGTCTCTGGGACACTATCTCACTCCTTCTGTAGACAGCAGAGGTTCTGTAGTTGCATTTCCCTCTTTAAAGGAGAAGGGAATTGTTGGCAGGATGTTCAGTGCAAGGGCATGAAGACTCGGGATCCTGTTATCTCAACTTGGCTCCAATTTGTCAGAATTTGGCAACTTTTTGAAGAAAGGACATCTGTTTAAGGGTTTTCTTGGAAAGAGCTGAGGGGGTTTTTGCTAATTGATGAAAGAGATACATGAATTGTTATGGGACTGGTTATTCTATTGATGATGAGATTTTTTTTTATTGCTTATTTAAGTCAAGATAAAAATCAGGAAAGCCAGTTGGCCAGAGCTTTGTGACAGTGACATCTTTGAAAGTTGGACTTGATGTAGTGGAAGTAGTGTAGAAACTAAAGTGGACCTGACTGAACCCCCCTGCTCTCCAGTGCTCTTGGGAGAAAAGGTCTCTTATTCCAGTGCAGAACCTAGATACACAGATCTGTGAACAAAAGGACTGTACCAGTTCCAGGCTGCTTAAGCTGCTGTGGAATGGCAAAGTTCAAAGAACTTTGTGTAACCCTTCGATTGGACTTTCATTAACATGTGCTGACTGGCTGTGTAAGTTAATATAACTCTGAGCTATTCCTTTCCAGCCCCGACCTCAGCTCACAGAATCTTCCCAACTCATCTTTTTCTGGTTTTTTGTTCCTCTTTAGTCTTTTGCTTTACTTCTTTCCCATTTTTCAGTTCCCTTGGCACACTGAAAAGAAGGAAATAACAATAAAAAGTTGTGGCACAAGATTTACTGCCTCCCCATTATCTTGTGTTCTGCTGGTAGTTTCTCGCACTACATATATCCTACAGTGGCATTTCTACAGTTCAGGTGGTAGAAATTCCAGGCAGCAACTGATATTCGTTGGGGATTTATAAAGTGTCTACAAATGCATCTAATGCTAATTAAATCTAAAGATTAAAATACTAGAACAATATCTTGTATGATTGAAGAAGCAAGAGCCCCGGGGATCTGAAAAAATATGTTTTATATGTTTTTGTTTTGCTTATTGAAATAAATAAGATACTTGGAGCAGCTGTGCTTCAGCCTGTGCCGTGAGAGGTGATGCATAGCTTTGTGGTAACAGAGGGACTTCCAGAACATTTCCACAGTATTTTAGCAGAGGGGCAAGGATTTTATGTTTTCTCGATTTCTACATTCTCTTTATTTAGCCTTTCTGTGCATTTTGCTTTTTTAAATCGGTACTAAACTGGCAAGCTGTACTGGATAAATTATTAATCACAGGCTATGAGAAAAAATTAATACTGAAAAGGAAAGGATAATACTTTCAAGTGTGAAATAGTCTGGATGTAGCGTTTGGAGCTGAGAAGAGATGTGGTTTCAGATCCTGTGCTGAGAGAAAGAGGATCTGGTCACCACAGACAGATACTGTCACAAGACATTTTGTCTTCCCATTCTTAGGAAAATACCTTTCAAAGGTCTTCTTACCTGACCTCAATAGGGAAAGGGCTTTTTAAAATTTAAAAAAAAAAGTTTCACATATTTCATGCTGGTTTTGGGTTAAAGTTTGGTAACATTATTTTTTTTTTTTTTTGACTATAGGAAGAATGGGGAATTACATCTTAGCCAATAAGATCTTAAAATTTAAATATGTGCATTCTTTTGCCACAGGTGATAATGTTGTATGTTACAGCTTTTGTTTCTTGTCCAGCAAAGCAGGGTTGTGTGTTTCACTACTTTAGGGAGAAAAAGAATTAGGTACTTTATGTCAAAACTAAAAGGCAAATTTGTGTTTTGCACAGAGCACTGTAAAGACATCTTCAACTTTTTTTTTCATTCTTGGCACAGTTCTATTGCTTTCGGTCTGTGTATCAGGACTGGGTCTTCATAGTTTGTTCACAAAGAAGGCCTAAGCTTCTCCAACATTTTATATTTCTCTTCAACATTCAGAACTGAAAAGCCTGAACAGATTGAAAACAATGGAGTTTAAAGCTTTGGCACTTTTGATATGGCTTGCCAAAGAAGAAAGGCTGGTGAATCCGGGGCTGTGAAATGTGGCCTGATGAGATCCTAGCAGCGGTGTCTGCCCCAAGCTTTCTTCCAGCCTTCACTTGGAATTCTGCAACTTCCCTACACACCTGCCCCATGTCCTTGTGTCTGAGTAACTCCATTTATTTCTTTCGGATTTCTGTCAGCAGTTTAGGCCTCAGGTAAATTCTCTAATTGTCTATTAATTCAATATTTATTTAAATTCTAGGGGACAAAATTTTTGATTCTAAATTTTTCAAAGTATGTATTCTTTAGAAGAGGTCTTGGATGTCTTCATAACTTCACCTATGATCTCTTGAATAATGTGTGCTGCTAAGAATATCAACTTGGTAATGATTATTGAGTTTTTGAGGTGAAATGTGAAAAAGAAAATAAGTTTATTTTTCCTAAAAAGACAGCTTGAAATATTATATTAATGAAATTCTGATCTTATTCCACAGTCTGAATTTTGTATTTAATCTTTTTATGCTCTGTGCAAGTAAGTGAAGTTCTCTTCTGTTCTTTTACATTAAAAGGAGTTGGTGGATTGCAGACTATATAATAGAATAACAGGTCTTAAGAGTAAACTATCTGTGTATGTGAACATTCCAGCAAGCAAATTTCAGTATTCTAGCATTTTTCTGAGTTAGCTCTTAAGACTTCTGTGCTCTGGAACGCAAAATATTGCACTCACACTCATTTCCTTGTTTGTGTGTGGTAAAAACTGTGATACTAAACTTCTGATGCCTCATACACATTGGGAGGAGGAGACTTTACCTGTTGTAAGTGAACAAAAAATAATTTTATTAGAGAAGGTGTTGCGATTTTTGATGTAGAACTTGACTTATGCTTCCAGAAAGTAAGTTGGATTTATAATGTCTTTAAAAAAATAAGTTCTGCTTTATAATTAATTTAAGTGATGCATTTTTATGCTTCTTTTATCAAACACTTTCCTCTTACCAGCACATTTGCTTTGCAGTGTCAACGTACTTGCTGATTATTTTTTCTTTTTATATTTCCAAAATGAATAACATGTCTTTTGTAAGACTAAAGGGAAAGAGGATTATGTATTAGTTAGAAAGGACTCTTTGGAGATGGACATGTATGCATTTTGTATGTGTATGTGAGCATTGTCTATATAAATGTATTATAGATAGATAGATGATAGATAGATAGATAGATAGATAGATAGATAGATAGATAGAGATATATTAACATAGTCAGAGCATAGCATATTAAAAATTGTATTCCCCATTGATTTAGCTATATTTTGCTATTGGCTCAGATAGTGCTATTTACAGTGGAGTGTTATGACTGTTCCTGGAAAGATGGGAAATGTTCCGTTCTCATTAGCTGTACCTACTTTATGCCATGTATATCCTCTTTTGCTCTCCAAACCATAACCAAAATAAAATTCAAATCCTGCTGATTTTTCTGAACAGTCTGAGTATGCAGCTTGCACAGTTTAGTTATTTCCAGAGCACCTTTAAGTGGAAATCAAAACCCATAACAAGATGTAGTACAGGAAGCTGCATAACACACTTCAGGACACCTGCCTTGACATTGCATTGTGCAGTCTTACGCTGCATTTTAGTACAATAAGAGGGTGCTTTCAAGTGCAAATCTTAAAATGTTGTGTTAAATTTTATTGATATCTGGCCTTATCCCTTAAAGATTAGCCAGATTGGAGTTGAAGATGTGAAATTGCAAATACCTGCAACATTGGCGCGCAGCAAAACATTGGCAGCATTTTCAGCCATATTCAAATGTCCCTAAAGTATCCAACACCTTTGAAGATGTCAGGCAGACTCTATGTTTGAAAAATCATAAAAGTCCTCTTTTCAGTTTTAAAAATAGTTATTTCTTTAAACTGTATAAGTACTTTTGAGCTTATGCTTCTGTCAGTCAACAAAATGCAAAGGATTAACATTTTCAGCTGAAACACTGTAGTGGGAATGGGAAATAGATCTTTAAAAAGACTGATTGTTGCAATCAGTACTCAAGCGGTTTAGGTGACAGGTACCCACTATCTAATTGATATAAATGTTTTTTTTTTGTTTTATACTGTGTTTTGCTAATTCCTTTGCTTCCTGACTGTGAAAGTATTGGTCAAAGCAGTCCACTGGGGACATGTCTACTGTTCACACAATCTCCGTGACTGATATGGATGTTTTTTTTCCCTGTTTCATAGTTCTTGCAGTCATTCCCCTGACCATGGGCTCAACGAGCACATTCAGACTCCTTATGAAAAACAGGTCTGCCAGCTGAATGGCAGGAAGCTTATGAGTTTGTTTGCTGGGCTTCTCTGGATGTATAAACCAGTTGCTGCAGCTCTAAAAATGATATGACTGGTGCAGTAGTGATTTTCTGCACTGAAGGTGGATGCTGACAGGAGTTATGTACTGCAGATATTTTAGTGAACTCTGAAAAGACCATGCTGTAATACAACACTCCCAAACACAGAAGTCTGTGATTCTGATTTCTTCTAGCATGTGATTTTCTCTCCATCATTATCTTCTGTAGAATTATATCTGTGGGAAACCAGTTTCTATGACTGTGCTTTGCCTTGTAACAAGGAATTGTTTTCCCTTATAGAGTTTAATATATTTTCGATCTAAAGCATAACTCAGTTTTCTGCATTTATTTGTTATATGTGTTGGGGGAGAGCATGAGGGGCACAGAAAGAAGGCACGGGGGCACAGAAAGAAGGCACATGTACCCGTGTCTGCAAAGGTTAAGAGGGAACTGAAAATCTATTGTGCCAGTTAGCAACTACTTAGACAGCTGCCTAGCTGGGTTTCTTCTGAGTGCTTTCTGTTATTGCTAACGCTGGCAAGGGGAAACTCATGGTTTTTATTTAGTGATCACTAACTGTTCTGTGATGGGTTTAAAAATGCCACAAGAGAGTATTAATAGCATTTCTCTGAAAACAATACATGCTTACTGAATTTGAAGAGTAAGCCTCTTGTAGTCACTCTAGTACAAACACATAATGAGAAATCCTCACTTATTAAAGATCTTTCACTCTTGTTCAGTGTTTGTCAGGTTCAACTCCAGCCATGGCTTCCCGGTGGAAGTTGATTCCAATGCCAGCATCCTCCAGCTGAAGGAGGCAGTTGCCCAGCGACAGGGAGTTCCAGCCGACCAGCTGCGGGTGATTTTTGCAGGGAGGGAGCTCAGCAATGACTTGACACTGCAGGTAAGAATCCCTTGGTAGCTTCTCTCCTGGATTGCTGCCAGCTACACTGCCTCCGCCTCTAATGCTGCCAATCTGATGTTCATGCCTCAGATCTAATGGAATAAATAGTGCCTGGGGATTCCTTGAACTTTACTCCACACTGCTTCATTAATTCTGACCTTCTTAATTATGCATTAAAACAGCAAGCAGGAAGGGTAGGGAAAGAGAGAGAATATGAGGGAGGGAGCACAAGAGAGAGCTGTGCCTAGTGAATAAATGTTTACTGACTACAGAAGCAAACCATGCACAATTTCTGTATCTGTTCAATTTCTATCTTACTTATTCCATTTGAATCTTAATGAAGAAGGATGTGAATAAATTGCTCTAAATCGGGCTGCACAGTCATCACATTTGATAGAATTTGTAACCCAATTGTGACCCCTGGAGGATAGCTACAGGGCTGCTGCTGCTCCATGTGCTGCTGTGCCTGCTCAGGTGTGTGCTGCTCAAGGGGTGGTTCCACATCAGAAAGCACACAGAAGTGTACTCCAAACCACTGAACTCATAAACATGTGAAGCTAAAAGAGGAGCAGAGAGCACAGAAGGGCAGCTATAAGTAGATATCTGAATTTCAGCTTCTGAAGGTTAGCAAACTGTTCTCTTCAATAAATGCAAAGGGCTGTTCACCTGTGGTGAGTAGTAGTAAGCATTGAAAGAGAGGTTCAACTTGCTGTTTGTTGTCTACCAGTGCAGATGCAGTTGCTTTATAAATATTTTTTTTATCCTGTATGTGCATTTGGTAGTTCACTCCAATAGCGAGGGTTTAGCATAAGATCACACATTTAAGAGAATTGGGGAACTTGGGGGAACCTACTGGTGTTTCAGTTTAGTGAAGTTGCTGTCCTTCTGCAGTGGTATGAAAGAGCTGCAGATGCAATCTGTAGTAGTGGAGGTGATTGTATAAAAGATCCCTCACAGGCAAAACTATTCAGATTAATTGGCACTCATATCTCAGATGTATTGCTGTACTTAGAATGGCTGCTAAGCCCTGGTACAGAAAGTCACTGCTGTATTGATGACCTATCACTGTTTCTCCTTGGGTGTGATATTTATTGCTTTGCAAAGGGCTTTAGGGAGTTTCAGCGCACAAAGTTATAGAAATGTGAGTTGTTGTCAGTCTCCAATGCGTCAGCTGTGAGAGTGTTGATGCATACATGCATGACATAAACAGCACTGTGCCACACTTAAATGTGAAAACACATACATGAAAGTGCAAGAATAAAAACAAAATCATGCAAATTGTAGAAGTTGTCATTTACCACTGGCTAGATTTCGGTGTCTGGCACTGAGAAGCTGGCTTTTCCTGACAAGCTGTAGGTGTTGGTATTACTGTCATTTTATGTCAGCATGAAACACAGATTTCAACTCAGTTTGACCCTTGCAAACATGTTTGTTGTTGGCTATAACATACAGTCTGTTGCCAGGGTAAATTAAAGTTGCGTTCCAGATATACAGACCTGCTGATTACTTAATTTCATTGAAATGTCAGAATTACCATGTGTAGTCAAGACTCTTTTTTATTTAGTAAACTGGATCTAGACTCATTGCTTTGATTCTCGGCTTCTAAAGCAGACAGGAAGGTCAAAAGCTGTCGCAGATGGTATAACCCATACTTCTGTGTTTAAGTGTCTTAAACATTGCAATGATTGATAGCATCAGTGGTGTATCAACTATATTTGTATTCTTGATGTTTGATTAAATGGATTCTGATTTGCTTCTGTGTTCTCAATTTTTTGTGTATGTAAATTTACTTATTTTGGAAATTTCTTTATCACAGTGATAAAGAAGAACAGTTGAGCCTTTGAGGTGTTTGAGTTTCTATGGTAGGCTCTTCAGGGTGTTTTTGTGTAAGAAACTGAATGCTAATAAAATTTGGGTGCTAGTGACATACTAACTGCTGGCATTTATGTTGCCTCTGTAATTTCAGAGTTAATATCACATATGTGAAAATCAACTAGCTCTTGTTTTCTAGACCTATGGATTTCCAAGCAGAACAAGAAAAATATAATATTAGTTTGTATACAACTGATGCTTTAAAGTTATTTCATTTTATGATAACAGAATTTCTAGTAAGACCATTTTGTACTTCCGTTTTTCGTAAATTACTTTTGAACTTATTTGCCCAAGATATTGTGGAAGACTCTAGAGGTCAGGAAGGAGAACTGATGGTATTACAGATAATGAGATTGTAGAGGACATGGGAAAAGCTGCAATAATTGCAGGAGTATGGGGAATACTCCAGGATAGCAAAATTTACTGGGTTTGCAGCTCACAAAACAACGAGATTTGGCTTGACAGCTACTTCAGGTTCTCATGTAGCTGATACAAAACATAACTGAGAATCTGGAAGTTGTGTTCGTTTTCCTGTTTAGAGAGAAGAAAAAATCTTCCAGGAAGGTGAAATTTGTAGGGAAGAAATGAAGCTGGAATGGGCAGAAATTAAAGACAAATTATTGCAAGAAAGAAAGTGCCAAGACAAGATCTTAAAAAAGTGGTTTGATATCAACAACAGTAAAAATATTGTGGGAAGGATAGAAGTGAAATATGTGTGGACACATTTAATTTGGTACCTCAGGTAAGTATTTTGTCCTTGAAAAAAAAGGAGGAAGATTAGACACTGATTCAACTGTCCATATGGGAGATCAGTATCTAAACTAGTGACTAAGGGACAAGTAGTGAAATTAGAGCCATGGTAAGGAAATATTGATAATGACTGGATGAAGAATGAGACCTGCAAATTTGAATCTCATAAGAAGGAATTAGAGCAACAAGTTGCTTCCTAATAGCATAGCTAAAGGTGTCACTTTAAGGGTGCTAAACATTCCAAAGAATGATGAAGAGCCCCCTACTGATTACAGTTTTGAGATGAGTAGAAGTAATTAATCAATATAGAACCAAATATAGGAATCCTTTTGGAAGGCTGTCATGGGTATGGGAGAATAGTGGTAAGATCTTGGGGCAATAAGAGTGAAAGAAGAACAAAACCATAACAGAGTCACCAACAGAATAAACAGAAAGTGGCTGCATGTCAGGGACTTTGCAGTGTCCTAACAGGAGGTGACTGCTTACAAAATTGTCATTGCCTCCACGGCAAAATTAGTTTACAAAGCTTCTGGAAACAAAATATGTAATAGGTATTTTTACACAGTTTTGCTCAATGAGAACAATTTAAAATTTGCTACTGGTGAGAGCAGCAGTATTGTATTAGTACAGACTTCCCCTTTCTTGGAGAACTCAAAATCCCCTTGCGTGAGGAAGCTCTTTGCAACCATTTTACATGAAAGATTCCCTGCCTTGCAGAGCTTACAGTGTAAATGCCTAAAGCAGACAAATTATATGATGGGAATCAGTAGCTTAGCCTGTCCAGTCAGTAGCAAAACAGGGATAGAACTAAGTCTTCTGTTTCCTAGTCCTGTACCATTTCTTTTTGACAGTGTTTCCTCTAAGAGATAAATCTAGAAAATACTGTTTTTCTGTTTCCTTGAAACAGAAAAATAATAAGCATGTGATTAGCAGCAGAACTTGTTAGCTTTAGGGCAGTGCTCCTCTAAGACAGCTTCTCAGTCAGTGTTAGCTCAAATTTGGAGCATAGGCTCGAGGTTTGGAGCATAGGTTTCACGTGAATTTGGTGTGGCTGCATCCATTCATATAGGTGCTTGCCTGAAGTAACTTATACATACATTCAGGAAACAAACAAACATGACTAAAATTTAGTGTTAAAAACTGATTTGTGAGCTCACAACCATAACTAAAAATGAGTATAATGGAATGGCACAACTGGAACAGCAACATCGAAGATACAGAGAATTGGTAGGGAGAAATGGCACTGATTTTTGTCAGGAGGAGGTATTTGAACAATAGAACATTGCATTTCATTGAAGAAGGACCTTGTGTACCTAAATGTATGGCAACATTCTTACTCTCAAAGCACAGCTCAATACAAATAGAATTTCCAGCAGTTCTTGTATTTCCTTATTTTATTTTAGTGAAGGTTCAAAGAAGAAACCAGGTGACACAGTGCAAAATGT
>JAOXXN010000446.1:37772471-37796726 GCA_026770055.1 Myrmophylax atrothorax | reverse complement strand
CTACCTGGGTGTGCCCTTCCAGCCTGCACAGTGGAATTTTTAGGTGAGGCACAGCGTGCGCAGAACTGGCCCCACCGTTTGAGTCCTGAGGTCCATCTGCCACAGCTGAGCGAGCAAGGATGGTGACAGTGAAGTCCTCAGGACTAGAACCTACAGCCCCTGCTATTGCCAGGAGGTCCCATCCAAGTACTAAGCAGGGCTGACCCTGCTGAGCTTCCAAGAGCTGATGGGATCAGGCATTTAACTGCCTTGTGTTACAGTTTCATATATTAGGATACCAGATCATCAGAGGAATGACTTTGACGTTCAGCAGTTTTGTGGGTTACCAAATACAACTGAGCCAAAATTTGCATACTTAAATGCTGTTTGTAGATATTTGCTCAGAGACATACTGACTGAATCAATCATCATATGTGAAATTCAAAGAGAGAAAATTATTTTATGTGTGTGTGTTTAAATCAGTATTTTTGGTCAATATTTGATTGACCTCTGAGTCTTTTCTTCTTTGTAAAGCTGGAAGAGATGTATATTGTACTTCTTGAAAGCAGGAAAAACTAGCTGAATAATACTTAGGTATATTATAGTAACAAAGGAAATCTAGAGGTGCCACATCTGTGTTGCCAGGTAATGTGGACTTGGCTAAATGAGAGGATAACAGTGCTTCCCACTCTTTTTTCTTTTGATGGCTGCAGACTCACTGTGACAATAGAGAGCTGTTGAATAAATCTTTTCAAGACTTGTGATGCGCCTCATGGCATTATACTCCCATAATAAATAGAGAAAGTACTGTGTAGTCATATTTAGTGTTATATTAGCTCAGGTGTACAGATTTTCCGTATCTGTTGAAGAGGATACGTGCTGGCACATCAAGAGCTAAATGCATTAATGGATTTGACCTTCAAGCCCAGCAACACATTTCCATTCTGCTTTTAATGCATTTCTTCTCTATCTTTTCTATGCTAAGTTTTACCTGGAAGTAGAAGACTAGAAAAAATATTTAACTATGGCTAAATGAGGGATACATTATCTTCAAGTGATTTATCAACTCTAAAATGTGAATGGGTCATGTTTGACAAGGTTGCAGATTTTATTATGTCCTTGAAGTTTGCTGGTTCCTTCTCAATTCTTCTGGCATGTCTTAATATGTTTTAGTTGGCCAGATAATTATTGAGGAGGAAGTGTGGGGAACTTTCTGCAGTGTGCAGTCTGTACAAACTTGTATTTAATTTTTCAATGTATCTAGATGAATTCTGTGTTGTCTGCTCAGTCTGGTTCATGGTTCCCTGGAATAAGGTTACTGGTGCCAGTATTCTTCTAGGAGTTTTACTGACTCGTGTTTCTGAATGACCTGTTCTGCCCCTTTAGATTAATTTCCAAATTTCTAAATATGAGTTTCTTTTGTTTCCTGCTTTACTGACAGTTTCAGTAAGTTTGCATGAAATTTGGTAAGTTGCTAAAAAACTCCTCTGGCAAATCACTTTAGTTTTTCTCAAGACATATATAGTGTTTCAGGATTAAATTATCTTGGAAATTGCACAAGTGTTAGGTGGGTTTTGTTTTCTATCTACATACTTGCATTAGGTAGGCACTTGTTGAATCCTTCTCACCTGTCATGAGTATAACCCAATTCATATGTTTACAGTTCTGTCCATTTTATAATTTGGATCCTTCTTTAGGTTGCAGGAGAGAAAATGTGCAAGATAAAAACTTTAAAAAACTGCAGTTGTTGAAGTGGTGGAAGTGAGTAATAACTTCTATGAATCTGTAAATCATGACAGTAGGAGAAAAGTCAGTCCACGTCTTTCATTTACCACCTTTTTAAATTGCTTTGGTGAAAAAATGTTTAGCATACTGAACACAATTACCAAAAACTATAGTTGAATAAGCAGAATGTCATGAGTAGTAGGGATATTTCCTTCCTTCTTCCTTTTCCTCAAAAGAAAAACGTGATATTTACTGTTTTGGTAGAGTACATTTATAAGGAAGGGTCCACAGACACGCTGTATTTCCTAATTCACAACTAAAATAGGACAATCCTTGACAAACACTTGCATTGAGAATGTTGTGTCAGGAAAATAAAACTGTGAAGAAAGAATGGAAGCTTCAGTGTTTGAAATATATTTTAAATAGCAGGTAGCATACCAAATATGCCTCCTCAATAGAAAGGTGGAATGTAGTTCCTTGTCATCATTTCTTTGCTTTAGCCTTAATTTACTTATTTAAATCTTTACAGCTCTGATAGTCTGAAATATCATCTGTAATATGTCTATATTCTTAATTATCAAGGTCACACAGCTATTTAATAAACTGTTATGGGGTCTCTTATTTTATTTTTGTTTTTCAGTCTTTCTCACTCATTATGGTTGAAAATTTGGTAGGGAAACTTAAATGCTTCATATCTGGTTTCAGTTTTCATCATTGGTGAAAATACTCCATACCCTAGGAGAAGCAGCATAGTTCTGTGAGGCACAGTTTTGATGGGGAATGGGGTGGGGAGGTCAGGAGAAGAAATGAACAGAACAGAGTTGTTGCACTGTGACAGCTAAGGCCCCATAAAAGTAAGTAAAACTTGTCATCCTATAAAAAATAAAACACCAGTACTACCTTAAAGGGAAAGAAGACAATTATTTTAGGAGTTATTGAAGCAAAAGTAGATATATAATTTTTTATGTATCCTTGGAGCAACCCTCAATGAATTTACAATTCCTAGAAGCTTTCTTGTGAACTCTAGAAGCCTGTTGAAGAAATGAATGTGAAATGTTTAAAAAAAATAAATCAGTAATAAGGAGAAAATGGAGCAATACAATTTTCTCTCCTCATTTAGACTAAAAAAAAAGCAGCAAAAGTACCTGTTCCACAAATGAATCACTTTCCTCTTATACAGATCAGGTTGTAATTTCATTTTTTTCACATAAAACATTGGCTCCATTGATTTAGTGAAAATGGTGCCATCGCCTTTCCAGATCCACCATTCTCCCTCTCATTCTCTCTTCTGCTCATTTTGCCTCTCACTAATTCTTTCCCTCTTCTCTCTCTGTTTTTCTCTTACACACACACGAAATCCTTACTGTCCTAGGGAAACTTCTCAGTTAGTGCAAAATGATACACCTTCGATCCATAGAGGAACAGATGTCATTCCCATTTCTGCTGAGTCCAGTTCACAGGGCTGAATGAATTCTGAATGAATCAGTCAGTGTTTTCCTCACTCGTGCTGCTTTTCTTATCGTTAGTTTCCCACAGTTCAAGCCACTTTTCCTACTTCCATTTCTGCTTTTCCCAATCAATTCCAGTTCTTTGAAATCTGTTTCCCATCCAATGTCTGTTGCGCATTGCAGTGTTAAACCAGTTTTGGAAACTAGCAGTTCTTTCTAATCTTTCCCTTTCCCAGCCTAAGAAACCATGAGGGGAGAGAATGACAAAAGTAAGTTGCCTTGCAGATCTGCTCTACCTGCCAATCACGAACATTCCTTCTGCCAATGGTTTCTGTCTCTTACTGGGTGATGTGCTTCCGTGCTGTCTGTTGACCTCCTTGTTTTCACATCTCCCTGTATTGAACCAAGAAGCTCTCAGATGTGCAGGAGGCTGTAGAGCTGTAGGATAATGGAATAGCTACAGGTAGGGGAGGGGCCCTTGTGGGAAATCTGGGGGGGTTCTTCTCATCTCAGACAGCTGTGTTCCTGGCAGGAAAGTAGCCAGGTCCTCCTGTCAGTTATTGGACTTCATGCATTTCTTTATATCAGTGTGACAATGTATAAAAGGTCACCAACTTATTTTAAAATACACACCTTAATTTTGAAAAGATATGTAAACCTTGGCAATTTTTTGGTTGATGAGGATACACTTCTCATCAAGAGACATAAAAAAAACCTCAGCTGCTAGTTTTATGGTAGAATTAATAAAAAAAAGGTACCAATAATGGAAGATTTTTGAACTTCAAAAACATTTCTAATGCAGTTTTTCCCTATTAACTATTTGACATAAAACAGTACGATGGAAACATTTAAAAGTTTTATTGTCGTATATTTGGTATGCATAATATACCACAGCTCTGACATCATGATTTGTTTCTTATATAGCTCATCCCAAATTATCCTATAAAATATTTTTACTGTATTACTTGCCACCTTTAACATAGCAATCTATTCATTTGTATCTTTCATGGTATGCAGCAAACTGTGCCTACAAAACAAATAAATGTATGCAAGTGTATTTAAGTAAAGACAATAGTAGCTGCTTTCCTCTTAACCAGTATCAAATAACCTGCATTCCTGCCTTATTTTCATTAGCCTAGATGGCAATTTGGGGTCTTTGTTTATTTCTTGTCTTATAGCAGTGTGTTTATTACTATAGTTTAACCAGTGGTAATTTAAAGTGTCAGAGTTTCAGGAAAGGAAGAATTGATCCAATTTTAAAGCATCTTAATGTTTCTACTGTCAGAACTTTATAGCAAAAGTGTTTCAATCACCATGAATGACAGTAAATAAATTAAAATGACCAGTTGAATATACAGGATTTGAAATATTCTTTATAAAAGTGTTCCCTTCTGTATGAATAGTGAAAACTCTGCCTTTCTTCTGAAATTATTAAGATACTAAGCTTCAGAATACTCTTGTAATTTTTGGTTTTAGTCACAAAGTAGTAGTTGAAACTTGTGTTAGTTTTCTAAAAATAATTATATAATTTATTGTGCTGTCACAATGACAAATACAGGAACTGAAGAAGTGGTACAACAACACAGCAAAATAACAAGGGAAAGAAATAATACACATAGAAATATATGCTATGCTGATGTAAACATTTCCAGACTGAGAAACAGAATTCTAGAAGGATTGTGGGAATTTCAGATAAAAAGTTTGCAGGTAGACCTGAAGGGTTTGACAGAAAGAGTTATGCTTAATTATATGGCATGTACTAAATGTGAGGATATTACCTGAGCAACCGATGGAAAAATTATTTTATGGCAGGGTTCATGACATATCTGACATTGCCCTACCAGGCAGGAAATAGGAAAGAAATAAGGTGAAAGTTGAAATATATTACAGATAACTGCAAAAGCAGGGAAAACCAAGGAACTGAATTGCAAAAGTATATGAATTGACAGCAACCACTGGTAAGCCTATATTTAAAAAAACAGCAGCAAACAAATAAAAACAAAAACAAAAAAACAAAACAGTAAATAGGGGAATAGGAAATGTGTTAATATAATTTGCAATGTAAGACTATTTGTGGAGACTATAAAGAACTGCATTCAAGGTCTGACATCTAAAATAGCAGAGATGAAGGTGTTATCACCTTCAAAAGAGGTGTGGTTACATCGGAGAAATCTACCTGTAGTGGTAGACCCACTTAGTGGATCATCGGAGTCAAAGAATTATTTAAGTCTACCATCAGATAAGATTAAAGACTTCTATCTTGCAAAATGTTACTATTTTTTAAAAATTAAAGAGACTAGAAAATTATTCAGTGCATTTTTAAAGAAATAAAAATCCAAACTGAAGAGCAGCAATCCATGCAACTCTACTGTCTGGGAAAACAATTAAGGAAATACTCCAGCTCATTTACTTGACTTGAGCAATGCAGTGAATGCATTACCTACAACAATAAATTGAAACAAAATATTAAACTTACATAGCATACTCAATATTTATTATCATTTTTATTGAAGGCAGATACTGGGAATTGTTAGCCCATAATCCAACAAGGCAACTGAAGAATTATGTAGTGCAGAAGTGCATGCAATTCTAAATATATTACAGGAAACAAGATTTGGGGAGGTGAACCGGTAACCATTGATTCGGTGGGATATATTTTCAACCAGAAATGTTGGCCATATAAGCACTATTCAGCCAAGTAAGCATTTAACCTTATGAATTAGAGCTATGAGTTCTAATTCTGACTTCAGAAGAGTGGAGAAACTGGATGCAGTAGCACATAACAGTATTAGTACCTACACTATATTCCTGCAATGATTTGTGCACTTGCTTTTCAGAGGACCATTCTGTAAATGCCATCCTTTATCACTGCAGAGGTAGTAAAAGCAGCATCCCCAGAAGTGTGCCTTTCCAATGGAATTCATTGCTGATCTCATCTATTTAAGTGAATGCAAATGAAAGCTCTCTCTCCTGTTTCTCTGAAGGATTGATGCATTTCTGACTTGTGAGCACTGCACAGTGTCAGTCTCCAGAAACAAATGGAGGAACATTGACACACAATGGGTTCATGCCTCAAGTAGCCACAGGATTTAATCTCCTTGTGTCTCTGTTTGTATATGTGTCAGTCATAAAGCAATCTGTGAATTACTTATCTTCTGACATAATTCAAATCTCTCAGAAAAGTTATTTTTCTATTAAAAAGAAGGATTGACTTTGCAAGGCCCCTGCTGGCTATAGGAAGTATTGGAAAAAAAGCTATCAATAAATAAATGAAGCACAGAACTGGAGAGAGAGTTCACTTTGTTCCCATTTGTGGAAACTTTCATACGTTCCATTGTTTCACTGATTTAGAAATATGCTACTTCCATTGTAAGGTAATTTACTGTGATGTGTTGTGTATTTATAGGTAAAACTAAAAATCTAATTTTTCTAGCAGCAGAGAACAGTAACAGCCCTGCAGGATATACACTGGCTCACAGTTAGGCCAGTACCTGCAGGTTTAAAGTTGCGCTCTACTGGACACTGTGATTAGTCAACACTGGGGTTTCTAGGGCTGCTTACATGAGGAAAGTTGCACTGGAGTTCAGAAGAAAGAGTATTTGAGAGAGAAATAACCTTTCCTAAAATGAGAGAAGGATGAGGTTTTCTTTGGAGCCTTGTTTTGCCACTGCCCGCTTTGAAATCTCTTTATGGTAGCTTTGTTTGATCCTTTCTGAAATGTCAGCATGCCAATGCCTTTTTAAAAGGTGTATACCAGGGAGAGCATACAAGGTCTTGTTGTTGAAGAATTGTGTGTCATGTCCTGACTTCATTACAGTACAGAGAGGAGGCTGAAATATGTTTTTTAATGTCCTTGTAACTCAGTTATCTTCATAGTTCTGCAACTTCATGTTGTTTTGAAAGGGACTGCTTCCATTTTCTCAAGGAAAATGGTATTTAGAGACATGACTTATCTGGCTATGTTAGGCTAGAAGCTTCCTGCATGAGTCAGAGGAAAAGCTTTTATATTTATACAAATTAATTTTTGACCATTTTTTGCTGTAACAGTAATTTACATGCATGTGATTTGATTTTATCAGAGGGCATTAATTAACTTCCAGCGTTTCATCCTAGAATGTGGACTGCCCATTTTAAGGTGCTGCAATGTGCTGCTGTGAGTCCAAATGACTTACATTGTGATCTGCCAATAGTGCTGCTTTTGAATTTTAGTCCACTGTTACACGGACTATATGAGAGGTTCTTTCTTGTGCGGTCAAGGTACATCAACTGTGTAAGAAACAGTACTCTGTCTGGACACCCTGCTTATTCACTTCTCATTCAAACTTTTGTCGTTGTTGTGTTTCTCAACTGTGTTTGCTACAGTCAAGATTTCCTCTGATGCAGAGTTCAGGCTGATGATCGAAGGTCTCACAGACCAGTGTTCCTATCCTGCAGCTGAATGGGGAAAACCCAAACTTGCATTCTTCTGTTATCAAACTTCTATTTAGACGCGTGGGCTTTGATGTTTTTTGTTTTATACTTTATGTCTTCTGTAATTTGTTATGCTTTTATGTAAGATAGGTCATATACTGCTTGTTAAGTAGTTTTTGTGTTTTAAACTTGAGTGTTTGCAGAAGGACTGAGGTGTTATATTTTTCCCCCTGCCTACAGAAGCCTTCCTTTTCAGTTCAGTAGGAAGATGTGTATTTTGTCATATATTATGTCAGTGAATAATAGAAAAAACTTGATCCCAGTTAATTTTCAGCTCTTGGTTTGGAAACAATAAAACTGGAAAGCAAAGGTGTATGTTCATGATGATCGCAACATCAAGATGACCATGACGTGGCCCTGCCTTGGTCAGAGGTCCCTTCTAACCTTAGCCATTCTGATAAGCATTTGTGAAACTTAACATAAATTTGAAAGATAGAATTGCTTGAAATTACGTTTGAGAAGCCAAACAAACGCACGCTTGCCATTGCAAAAATACCCTAAAACAAACACTCACTGTTCTTCATTTTACGATTCAAAATAACATTTGGACTGTCATAGTTTATAACTGATTCCGCTTAATTACATTCTGTATTTCCTGTCTGCCTTAACCCATAAATATGAATGATTTTTGCAGAGAAATAACTGTGGAAATAATTGTGGTTACTTCTACAATAAGAAAACTGAAAATATCTTATTACAAAGCAAAACAGAAAATACATTGATATAGTATTGTATGATTTTATGTTGTAATTTAATTGCATTGGCAGATGTGATTGGTTTCAGCTGCATATGACTATTAAAGTTGGTAACCCTTTATAGAATTCTTTAGAGTATTAATTTTTGCTGGTGTTTTTATTCGCAGTAAGTATATATCATAACTGCATCTCTTAAGTATTTTTCAAATTTTTAATAACATGCAGATCTGCATCAGTGTTGACAAAATTCTTTCCAAAATGGCTAAGTGTGAGGTTCAAGTAGGATATTTCATATTGTTTTTCATAAAATATTCTGGTTTTGTTTTTATGTATTACAGGTTCTAATAATATCAAGCTTAGTTTTTTCAATTTCTTTTCATGTTTCAGATACTAATGGTGTTCCTAAATAAGTTCTCTTCAGTGTTTGTTCCCTTTTCAATCAAAAGAAGAAACACAGCAATCAAAAAAGGAAATATTCTTCAGACTTCAATCCCCAGGCCCAGAAAGACAAAACATGAGTTAGATTTTCAACAAGCTAACAAATGCTCTTGTTCTTTTAAGTAGATAACTAAATACAAGAATTAAATATAGATTAAGTTGATTTTACTGCATTTATACTGGAGACTCTTTGACCCACTTTAATGGAGTTTGCTCTGAAAAATTCCTGCACTAAATTGTGGCCTCTGGAGCTCGTATTGCCTCTTTTCTCTGGGCCCTCATTTCACAGGCTTGCCTTGGCAGATGGTTTCATGCTCTCCTGTTCTTCTTTCCGCTTCAACCTGATCAGTCAACACTTGCTGTTCTTATGCCCTCACTGTTCTGGTCCCTGCAGTATGCAGATTTCTGCCAAATATTTTACCAGTTTTCCACAATGAATATGTTTATGCTATATAATTATGAAGTTACATACTTTTTGATTCAGCATAAGTTATCCCTGATTAGTCAGTCCTTAGAAAGTACACATAATTTTTTTAGTTTAAGTGCTAAATGTCTTTCTGTAACAGTGTTGGCTATTGTGTGTGTGACATAATGTGGTTATTTAGTCTGTGAGTTTTAAAGCAGGCATTAACACTGATTAGTATCAATTACTTCTTCATTATTAGCAAATGTCAGGGTATAGAAGTGTATTCCTTAGTGTTCCCCAGTAAAACACCTTCTAATGCATGCAAAAATGCTATTATGCAAAGCATGTCCAACTTCCAAATATATTTAAGCAAAAAGTCTTTTGGCAGTATATCTGGTTATTTTCGTAATGAGTTTCCCTATCTTACAGGATTCTGGCATTACATACTGACTTCTACAGTTTAGAAGCAGTGCATTATCACGCAGGTTGGCACACACTCAGGTACCTTGCTGATTTCAAGGACTAGCACTCCTTATTTGCAATGAGTCCAATATACAGAGGATGTCACTTGGCATCTTCACATGTTGAGAGCATAGAGCAACATCCTGCTTTTTCCCAAACAGTTAGGGCTCTCTCAATGAACAAACAGCTTAATGATGTCTACAGCTACCAGCTGAGTATCCTGTGTTGGGTGAGAGGATAAAGGCGACTCTGTCCTGTGCCCAAGGTACACAGGTATGAGCTCCAGGAAGGCTGCCAATGAATAAACTTCAGCTTCAGAAACAGCAGATGAAGAAACAACCACTGGAAAATTGCCAGTCTACTTTCCAGACTCTTCCAATTTAAATTGTCCTGTTTTGTTCTTCACCTTTATTCTATAGTTCAGAGTATTCCATCTAGAATTAATTTCTTCTTTCCTTGAGCCAAATAAAGTCACACATGATCTAGTTTGTGAGTTTCAAGAGTTCTCTCTGGACTTTAACTACAGCCATTAGTAATGCAATGTTTTGTTCCTTCTTCCCCAATTGTCTCAAAAGAATTTAAACTTGAAAAGAAGAATTAATTAATTACCTGCAAAACTGAAAAAAAAAAATCAATCCATGTTTTTTGCTTCCCATGAAGAGTTATGATAGAAGATAGGGTGATATTGAGGCCACTTGTTGAGCCACCTATATGGCAGTATTATCTTTGTTAAATGGAGTTTCTTCTTATTCTACAGTATTTGCTTTATTGCACTAACAGTTCTCTAAATATTATTTCATTATTTCAGTGTGTTATTGTGATTTTATGAATTATGGAGATGCTATTTTGTTTTGCTTTACTGAGTGCTTAAATTGACTGTAGTTGACTTTTTCTCTGTGGGTTTTTTTTTTCATTAAGAAAATCATGCTAATTTTACTGTACTTCCAAGCTGCTCTAACACAACAGCACAAATTCCGTTTTCCATTACAATTATCTATTATTGATTCCATTATCCATCAGTTTCATTATCTATCTATTTGTGCTGGGTTTGGCCCAGGTAGAATTAATTTTTTTCACAGTGACTAGTATGGGGCTTTATTTCAGATTTGTTCTGAACACAGGGTTGATATGGAGATGTGTTTGTTATTGCTGAGCAGGGCTCACACAGAGCCAAGGCCTTTTCTGCTTTTTTACTGCCATGCTGGCAAGGAGGGATTGGGGTGCACGGAAGGTTGGGAAGGGACACAGCCCGTACAGGTGACCCAAACTGACCAAAGGGAGATTCCATACCATAAGAAATAATGTTCAGTAGATAAAGTGGGGGAAGGAAGAAGAAGAGGATGTTTGGACTGATGGCATTTGTCTTCACAAGTCACTCTTACATGTGATGGGGCCCTGCTCTTCTGGAGGTGGCTGAACACCTGCCCATGGGAACAGTGAATCAATTCCTTGTTTTGCTTTGCTTGCCTGCATGGCTTTGGCTTTCCCTGTTAAACTGTCTTTGTCTCAACCCATGAGTTCTCCAGCTTTTACCCTTTGGGTTCTCTTCCCGATCCCGCTGGTGGGGTAGTGGCTGTGTGGGGCTTGGCTGCTGGCTGCGGTTAAACAACAACACTATTCTGTGTCATTTCATTGATGGGCCTGCAATGAGCGCTTTTTGTTATTACATGAGAGGCAAGGACGTGGTTCTTATTCTTGTCTTGTTCCCTGAAGGAGTAAGTCCCTGGAACTCTGCACAAAGAAGAGTAAAACCCTTTTCCTCACTTCCCATCCATTCTGTATCCTCTTAGGAAGCCATTTTAATGAAGTCTTAGAAATGTGATTTCATATTCTCCATACTGAAGGAAGAAAGTTTGTTTGGCATGTGAATTGGTAAAAGCAGGGTTTAATGACAGATTGCTCCAGACCATTCATGTGGAAGCCTTTCATATGGGCTAGAGACTGCTGAGTGGTGGCAAGGCTCCTGTGACTGTAGTGTTGCTTTACTAAGGAGGAGTCCCTTTTCTGCCTTTACTGCTATTCCCATTCAAGTTATATGGCACCATCATCTGTTGTCTGTGACATTTTAAATGTCAATTACTTTGAAAGTCTCACATATCCCTAGCATTATGAACAATGTCAACACACAGTTTAACTCCTGTTGCTTCACTAACAAACTCTTTAAATAAACAAACTTTTAGGGATCAGTTCTTGAATTGCTGTTTAAAATGGCTATCATCCAAATACATACTCCTTAATATGGTTATTCTGCCTAACTTTCTTTCATCCATCAGATATGCCCTTCCCTGTCTCTTTCCAAGAATCTTTCTTCTTCATTGGCAGGTCTTCATATGAGTATCTTACAAAGGTACTACACAATAGCTACTGCTGAAAGAAAGAAAGAAAGAAAGAAAGGTGATTGGAGCTCCATTAAAAAAATGAGTCATTTTGTAGAAGTTTACAGGTGGTGACCTTGTGCATTAGTAGGACCCCTGTCTGAGAAGGAAGATGGGTTTGTGCTGTGAACCTGTAAAAGCCTCACTTCTGAAACAAACAGCAGATGCACCATATCAATTTAGTGTATGCTAAAGATGTGAAATTTGTTGGACCTTAGACCACTCCATCAAAGTGAATATTTGAAGCAGAGATTTTTTAATTATATAGTTAGTTTTAGTGTTCAGTTATTTTGAACTTTTTGATCATTAATGTCCATCTGGGATGTCACTGAAAGAGTCATTTTCCAGAACTCGTGTCTGCAGCTTTGCTTTGACATCAACAGAAAGAGTCAATTTACTGTTTAATTTTTCCTTTTCAATGGATTTTTATTTCTGTAGAGATTTTGATAAACCTGTTTCTCAGGTGCCTTCTCTGCTAGTGCTCTACTCAGTGTAAAGAGTGATTACGCTACTGCCAGCTGATGAAGGCATCTTTGGTATCTAAATCCTTGCCTCTATGTTAAAAGGCTAAGACACCACCTTCCCTGACCCTCTGTTTTCATTTTTCAAGTGCAGAAACTGGGGGGCTTTAGGGATTAGAATACTTTTGCAGTCCCCAGTCAGGAAAGGTATGATTAATAGGAGGGATGTTTCCACTAGGTAAATCCAGATTTTCTGTGTAGTGTGTCTCCATCAGTCTCCCCCTTTCACACAGCTTTGCTGTTCTGCATTGCTTACTGTGGTGGCAGTTTCCCCACTTCTGATGAAGTCTTGTAGCTGCTGTATATACCTTCTATACATGGAGAAGTTATTATTTTTTCCTAAGATCCCTTAAGGATTCTTTTTGAAGCTCCTCTTCTGTGCTCTTCCTGCCTTGCCCTGGTAATAAAAGCACCAGTCATGCTGACTAGTCCTTACATTGTTAATATACTAGACATTTGAATCTATGGTTATGACTTACAGCAGGATGGTAGAAGAAAGCCATTGCTCCTAGGCATGCGATCTTTCACATTATTTCCCCCCTTTCCCCCTCCCCTGTTTTGTTTTTTGGGACAGGGTCTGTATTACAGACCCTTTAGAACCCCAGAGTGTTATCTGAATTTCAGTTAAGTTGGAAATTAACTGCCAGAAGAATTCCTTTCTGTAAGATTGTTTCTGCTCACATCTCTAATCAAGAGGGCTAGAAAAGAAGCGCTTTCACCATGGATGATAGTTTCCTGTCTAAGTGTCTAAAAAATAGTTATAAAGCCACAAAGATTGGTCTGTTTCTGGCTGCCATACCACCTTGTGTGGCATTTAAGCAGAAGTCTGACAATTTGTTTCAGAGAATAACTTTCCCTAGAGCTACAGAGCTGCTACTGGGATCTTTACACTCAGGGAAGTCTAAAGCAAAGAAAGGCTGCAGCATACACTACGCTTTTATTTCAGTGAAAACTGCACACAGAGGGCAGACTCAGCAAGTATTGTTAAAGAAAAGGATGTGTAGAGTAAGTAAGAAAGCACTCAAAACCCCGAAAAAGTCATACAATACAAGTGAAAACACAACTTTCCTTTATTATTTTTCTTGGGCCAGAAAACCAGTGATCCACTTCACCTTTACAGTAACCCAATTCTTTTCATGTTCAAATTTCACGTTTAAGTAATTATTTTTTTTTTTCCTGTGGTGGATTTCTTTACGAGAGGAGTGCTTGAAGTTATGCAGCCTGTTTTTCTCATGGGGTGCTTTTTCATTCCAGTGAGCAGCATCTGAGTATTTCTTATTCTAAATTATGTTTTATTATTATTATTGCTTGAATAATTTCAGCATCTAAAGTTGTGATTTCCAAGGAGAAAATGAGCAGTTCAAAAGGACCATCTACTGTTGGGAAAAAAAAAAGTATCACTGAGCAATTTCCAAAGGAACCTATCTCTATCAGAAATTAAAAAAAAAAACAAACAAACAACAAACAAACAAAACCAAAACAGTCCTTAGTATTTTTTCTTTGCAGGTCATCGTCTCTAGCAGAAAAAAAAATAGAAATTTTTTTTCTCTCATGGGAGGTATCTATTCCTACAGGTGTAAAGTGTGAGATCTTAGAATGATTCAGGAAAAAAAAGAATGTTTGATTATGCAGTAATCCTATTTTCATCGATAAGTTATTTTGTTATATGCACTACCTCAATGAAAGCTGCTCAGTTGAGTACTTGTTTTCAGTTAGGAAAATAAAATTAGATTGTTTCTTTTTTTTATGGTGCTATAAATGCATACACAATGTGAAAACAAAATTTGGCCATGCTTTCTTGCTGTCCCTGAACTGAATTTTATACGTTAAATTCCTGACTCTACTCTGGATGGATTAGTTTTGAGACATGCTGATAAATGTAAAATATTTTCTTTTATTGCATTATTGCATGGACAAATTCACAAATTGGGGTAAATTTTAATGATACTGTGAAGTAGGCAATATAATGGACTTAACAGAACAGAAACAATTGAGTATACATTTGACAAAAGTGAGGCTTTAAGTGTTAGATAGCAAGAAATTCCTGTTGGAAGTGTTGCCCCGTTGTTCACCTGTGAGCTGCTAGGGTGCTGCAAGAGCATGGACCTAAATTTTAACGTTCCATGTGAGGCTGCTCTCACATGAGCCAAGTACATGTTCAGACCTTTGCAAGAATGTTTCCAAGGCTTTACACATCTTTTCAATCAGTTGAAATAGCACATGAAATGAAATTTAAATTAATAATTTTTTTCTTTAAAATACAGATTGCTTTTGAAGTGTTGCTTTAACTCTGGTCTCCAAGTTTGTATATTACAACTTCTTTCTCTTATCTTCCCTTGTGCTTCTGCTGCTTCTTTCTTTAGCCTTTTTCTGTAAACAAATATTTGATACCAAGTCACATTTTTTGTGTAAATGTTGGTTGCATTGTCATGCGTAGAGTCCTAAATCAGTTGTTCATACATGGAACTTTGACGAAAACATGTTCTGTATTCGATCCAAGTTTGAAGTGGCTTCTAGCTGGCCTGTTCTGGGAGGGGCAGAGGAGGGACTTCATAAGCACAGAAGAAGGAACGTTGTATCTCCATGGGAATGAGGCTACGGCAAAGGCTTTGGCTCTCTGAAGCAGTGGGTGTTGGACCTGTGTGAGATTGAGGGAGTTTACATAGTGTGGATTTCTTACAGTCATCTAGAGGGTTTGGGGTTTTTTTTATTCATCTGTTTCAGGTTGTTGTTACTGCTTTTAGAAGAGTTTAGAAGCTGCAGATTGTAAAGTCCTATAAATCAAACTAAGACTGCTGTCGAAAAACTGAATTATAGTCTATAGAACTAGCTTTCCAAAACACATGTGATTTTTTTTGTATGTTTTATTGTTTTTAAACCACAGTTCTTTCTATTTTTTTTTAAATTACTGTTCACATTTATTAGTACAAGAAATTATTTTGGATCTGAAAGGTAGGAAAGTTTCATATTCTAGCTATGGGTAGAGAATTATAAGAGCCTCAGAAATCACTGTTCCTAATAATGGACTTCATCTGCTGTTCTTGTGTGAAGACACCAAAACCAGGTCCGTTCCAGAACTGTAAAGCTTAGAAGAAGCAATATAATTTATTAGAATCACAACCCCAGATTCCTCCAAATGAAGATGTTTCTGTAACAATGTGCAATATGGTAGAGGTTCCTTACTATTGCCTGACTAGAGCTCTTTTCAGTCTCTGACTGCATTAGCTGTAGCTTTTGCTTTCTGTACTTTGCCGACATCTTACATATGAAAGCGCTGATAAAAATGATCCTCAGCAGGCTGTGTGCAGGACTTGTTTCAGGAATGCCCCAGACAGAGGCCTTCCTGTGCTTCCTGTACATTCAGACAAGGCAAAGATGTCTGGAGCCACTTCTGGTTCAGTTTTGTGAGCTTGGAACCAGACACACTAAGTCAAATGGTGAATGTGCCACACATTTGTTTTTAGTTTTTAATGTGTAGCAATCTCCAGCTGAAACATCTGCTATAATGAACTTGACATTTGCACTAATGACAACATCAGTTTACTTAATGTCCTGCATGAAATTTGCTTCCCAAAAGCGTTGTCCTTTTTCAAAGTGGAGTGTGAATCTGCTACTAGAGTTTTTGGGACTCATGAAAGAACTGGCCTTGTGACTGTGTGGCCAATAGCTGGCAGCAAGGCTGGACACTGGGAAAGAGAACAGGAAGCAGCAAGGCTGGCTGAGAAGAAATATTCTAGATTTGCTGCTGACAGGGCAAATTTGTGAATCCAGGGAGCAGCAGTGCATGGAAGCAATTAATGAAGACTGAATCCAGTCTCCTGTGCTTCAGACTGATTTTTTTTTTTTTTTAATGAGGCTTGGAAGACGGGACAATTTATTTTAAAAAAGAAGTAGAATGATTGTGACATAAGACTTTCTGTATAATTTAGTTCTATTTCTAATAAAAAAGACAACTACTTGTTTAGAAATTCTTTCCGGCTTTGTAGAGACTGATAGAAAACTTCCTTCAGAGCAGCTAGCCAGAAAGAAAAGAAATAAGCAGTTCAGTATCACAAGACAGAGACCAATATAATCACGTGATTATGTCTTTATCCAACTACTTGATGAATATTTATTTGCCATCAAGTTCTTTGTGTGTAGCAGAACCTGTTGAGATTAAAGGTATCCACTGCAAGAGAACAAAAAAAGAGAGAAATCTTCATTACTGTTCTCTATCTGAAGGGAAATGCTTGAATTCAGCACTGTATATGAAACAATTAGGATTTGTTTTCCAAATGAGAGCCTTTTTATTTCCATTTCCATAATTTTCTTTTTATGGTAGCGCAGCTAATAACAACATGATGCATCATAACAAGAAGTGATGAGACTAAGGGAACAGCCTCTTTGATGTGACATCAGTTATATGGCTTTGAATTTGGAGATTTGTAAATTGGGTAAAACATTGGACTCACTTCTGTGCATAAACAAGCAAGTACAATGTTAAAAACTCATTTAATCTGAAATAACAAATTTAGCCTTGATTGTTCTAGCCATAGCTGATTTTTGCTAATAAAAGCATGAAAATGTGAACTAAATATAGCCTTAATTTTCCGGATGACTGCTTATGCCACAGGGCTGGAGCTTTTGACATTAGGGCATCTCTTGGATCAGTTTCTGGTTCTTTTTTAGTTCCAGCTTTTATGTACAGATATTTTTTGTAAAACTAATACCAGTATAACCCCAGTGCATCTTAGAAAGTCATCCACTCATCTTTTACAAAAGGACAGATATTTTCCCTTTTCAGATTATACTCCACTTGAAGAATAAGCAGGACATTTTACTACATAACAGTTTGGCTTTTTGATATTCATTATCCTTCTTGTAGTGCAATTTCTGCAGATTATCTTGGAAGGGTTAAGGTCACAAGTAATAATGTTGCGAGTTTGTGAAATGTTTTGAAATATCTAAATTATGGTGATGACTTTGTGTTTGCAAAGTATATTCAACTGTGTAGATATTAACACCTCCTGCTATTTTTATTAATTGCATTGATGCCAGTCATATATAAATAATTCATCCCCCTCTTGCTGCATTATTCCTTCAAATCTATGTGTGTTTATACAATTCAAATTTTATTCAGATTTGTGTCAAAACAATGGAACTTTGGTTGCAAAGTCAAGCACCTGAAAGTTGAAAACGGCATTTTTATGTCTGTCAGTACAATGTTAATTCAGCCCCAGTTTGCATTCAGCTGGTGGGCTGAGTAATGTCCTGTGGAAAAAACAGTATCCAATGGGGTAATTAAAATTTATATCACACTGTGCAGATGCAAAGGAGAGAATTAAATGTACACAGTCAACTGTGTAAGTCTGGCATTTCCCAACTTGCAAGTGCTTGACTTTGCAACCTCAGTGTGCTTATAAAGTATGCTATTGCTGACGATTCCCAATTTCCTTTAAGAGACTAAAGGAAGCTGCAATAGACTGGACTGCTGAAAACCTCATCTGGCAGTGTCTTTTGGGATGTTGGAGATGTCAATTCTTAAACTAAACAGCTGCCCCCGTGAGCCACCGGACTCTCTGTGAATTAGTTTGCTGCTAAAGCTGAAGGGGGAGAGAGTGTACTGGAACAAGTTTCTTATTGACTAATCATACTCTAGTCCTGTGTCCAGAGGCATGGATTTCTACTGTGTTGGAAAGCTGGAGTAAGTGCTGAGTTATAATCAGGTGAAAATGGGATCATCTAACTGACAGACTTAATTAGGTTGTATCTCTACTTACATAATACGTGGTAGGAATATTTCTAAGGCAGAAAGCAATAAATGCAACACCCAGAGAAATCAAAGTCTGTCTTTCAGTATAAAGGGAGTTAAAAGGTAGTTTTAGGCATAAAATGAGGAAACACACTGTACCCAAGTGACATGTAAAAGAGATATGTAAAGAACACAGAATGACATTGGAGGTTGGATGTAAAAAGTCAGTTCTTCCCAAAATTCATTTGAGTTTCATGTACGCTCTGAAATTTGGCACTGAATCTGAAAAAATCCTTTGCTATTTGCGTACTATGAATTTAATGATACTTTTCTTTTTTTCAATACACTTTTTGTTTTCATAAGGTTCTTCATGTGAAGAAGAGTCAATTGCTGGTTTATAGGTAAGGGAAAATAACAAAGGACTCAAATTTCCTTCTGTATAATAACAAACAATTCAGTACTGTTACTGTTGCATGGACATTTGCTATTATTGTCGTTACTTTCCTCTGAAGTCTAAAATAATAAATTAAATTGTAAGTGCCAGAAATTGTGTCACCGAGGGAAAGTGTGAGTTCTGTATCAATATTAACAGTTGATACAATTACATTCACATGGAAAATGGAGATATTTCTTTCTTAGAAGATACAGAAAGCTGTGTGCTTCATGAACACCAGGGAAACATACTGGAGGTGTTGAATGATCCAGGCATCTAAGGAGGCTGACTGGCAGGGGTTCAAAAGTAGTTTGGAATAAATTTCTCTGTTGTAATTTTCCCTTCCAAATACCCATTGGGGCCTTCACTTGGTCCCATATTTTCTTCTGAACTATCATTTTTAAGTATGTTCTCATTCTGTGGGGTTTTTTTCTAGCCCATAAATAATATGCAGAATAATTGGTCAATAGACATGCACAGAGGGTTGCTCTGTTTTTAAAAAGTTGTAGGGATAGCTGTGTAGGTTAAGAAGTGAATCAATGTAAAAGTGAGTCACCAGTGCTGGTAAAAGCCTGATGCAGACATGAGTCTTGTGACAGAAGAGAAAATTATTCTTTTATTGGTATTTTGTTCAGAGAATTGTTTTGATGCTATATCATCAGGATTATTTTCACCAGCATAAGACTTCTGTTACTATTACTCTGCAAAGACTTACTTATCAATGTTGACAAAATTTTCTCTTCCATATACTGGAGGTCTGGACAACAAACTTTTGACAGAAACTCTGAACATTCAAGAGAAAGAGTGAGAAATCTGTCCTCTTTTTAGAGTGCAAATTCCACCAGACAGTTTCCCTCTGCATGCAGACCTATCATTAAGCACTTTTTCATTAAGCTTGTGTGCACTGTTTCCACTGTGGGTGTCTCAAAGTTAGTTTTGTTTAAAATGTGACTGAATATTTTCTTGTTTCTTTTTTTTATTTTGATAATTCAAATTAAGGTAGATTTTTCAGATAGTATTAAGTGGGAGAGAATTCAAAGCAGGGCCTGAATCTGAGTCTTCCTATTTATACTTGACTGACCTAACCCCTGAGCTGTAGAAAGGATCATGAACTGATACATTAAAACTTCAGGAATCAATTGTGAAGTGCCTTAGCCCAGCACTAGGCAGCTGGCTGTGACCTGCAGCCAAGGACACACTCTGATTTGGGTGGTGATTTGAGAACCTGGGTTTCCAGGATGTCTCATGGATGGAACTCACACCAGAAATTTCATTCTTAACTGAAGAAACTTGTCCCTGCAAACAAATCATTGAAACTAGTATTCTTGTACAGTTAATTTAACAACATCCTCTGATGAAATGCATAGCTGAAAAATGCCTGAAAAGACCCTGTTTCTTGTTTGGCAGACAGCAGGTATTATGTTCTAGTTTTGTAGCTTACATTGTCCTATGTATTCTTTAATCAGCCAAAGCATTCAGTGAATCTGGATGGTATTATTTACTGTAGACTTATATACATATTAACAAAAGACAATAAATTTTTCCTTTTATTCCATGTTTCAAGAAAAAATAATTTGTTTACAGTAGTATCACGAGTCACTGTAAATTTGGATCCTGAAATATAGAACCAAGATTAAAAATACGTATACTATAACTGCCGGGGTTTTTATTTTCTTCCACTGATTTTCATCATAAATGAATTAGTTTTTCTTTTTAAGAACACATTTGCAATTTAATTTTTCCAGCTATCAAGCACTAAACACTTGATTAGCTTAAACTAAGAGGATTCGAGAAAAATCCTTCATGCATGATTTTCAGCTTCAAGTAAGATGTAATAGAATAAAATAGATGTTAATTAAATACCTCTGGTGCTGTCTTAGGTTATGCAGGGAGAAAATTAGGCCAAAACCCAAGTAGAACTTAATCTGGCTATTGCCTTAAAAGACAATAAAAAATGTTTCTATAATACATCAACAACAAAAGGAGGCCAAAGGAGAATCTTCATGACAAAGAATGAGGAAAAGGCTGAGGTGCTTAGTTCCTTCTTTGCCTCAGTCTTCAACAGTAAGACCATATGTTCTAAGATACTCAGCCCTCAAGCTGTGAGATGGCAATGGGGAGCAGAATGAAATCCCCATAATACAAAGGGATATGGTCAGTGGCCTGCTACACCCTTTAGACACCCACAACTTTATGGGGCCAGATGGGATCCACCCAAAGATACCAAAGGGACCTGGTGGAAGTGCTTATCAAGTCACTTACAGTCATTTTCGGTGGTCCTGGCTAGCCAAAGAAGTCCCAGTTCACTGGAAGTCAGCAAATGTGACACCTGCCTACAAGAAGGGTACAGAAAAATGTGCCTTGGAAAATTTTACACCCTTGAAGTTTTGGGACACAGAGATGTAGAATTTGGAATTTAAAAAAAGATAAATTACACTAAAAATACAGCAATTACAACTAAAGGCAAAGACTAGGAAGTTTAAATACTCATGGCAGTCCTTGGCAGTTGCATTACTTCCAAGAAAAAGAATCCTAAAGGCTCCTGAGCCTCTCTTCAGTAACCTCAGTTGGAAGTAAGGTATATCAAAAGATGCTTTGGGCTTCAGTGTAGCTTATGAGGCTCTATTGAAGTAGTACCTGCATTGGTGGAAACTTTTGGTAATTTTCTTAGAGTAAATCAGTATTACAGACATATTCCCAGAAAGGTACATCTGTAGATGAAGTAGGACTGGTATGTTTTGCTGCCTGCTGTTACCTGGGCAGTGGAAAGCCTTTCTATCAGCGTTTGATACCTTTCTGTATTTCCTTAGTTTGACCAAATTTTAAGTGAATTGTTGTCTTACTGTCTCTCAATATGGGAGTGATAGAGCAGGGGTTTTCAGGCAATGAGCTTCCTGGGAAGGGCAGATAAATAAGGTGAAAGGGGCTCCAAGAAATGCTGCTTGTTTTGCTAAACCTATGGTCTTTTTTACCTTGCTGTTTGTACTGTTATAAAAGCATCTATTTGTTCAGATGGTCTGTTGGAGGGAGATATTCTGTGGGCATAAAGCAATTCGCCTGTGGCTGTGGTACTCCAGGGGCCCTGTGTATTGTGATCATCTCTGAGGCACCGATGGGTCTGTTCACTATCAGCTCCTCTCCCCTTTGGTTTCTGTTCTCTAGTGCTGCTTAACTCAGACATTGAACAGGGAGATACCCAAGAGATGGCTTTACCTGACCGCTACAAAGGAAAATTGAAGCCTTTTGTACTTGCTCCCCTGCTTTTCATTAGGACAGCTAAATATCCCATAGCATCCTGATTTTATAAGTAACGTGCATGGTACTGGTTTTCCACTGTTATTGTGGTTTAGGATTTTTTTAACTTTCCATTTGTGCTGCACGTTGATAGCCATGAAGGAGCATACAGAGCCCACATTAGCTTCTTGCTGAATTTTGTCAGAGAACATATTTAACTGAATTATATCCTGGAGAAAAACAGAAGGTCAAAGCTGCAAAACTGGCACTTTGCTGGCTTTCCCACAACACCTTGAGGGCAAGTTCCTGATACACAATGGTACCTTTACAGTCAAATCCCAGGAGGAAGGTGCCTCTGGCATTTATCACTGACAAACATACAGCCATAGAAAGTTGGCTGCATCAGCAGGAGGAAACATTGGCCAGAAGCCTACTTGTGTGACCCTTTGACTGGTTAAGAGAAATACTTGCACTGAAAGGAGTTACTGATCACTCAGTTTAATTGGTTTCCACAAAGGAGGCAGAAGCGAGCAGTTTCTGTTTGCTTGCTTGCTTATTTACCACTATAGTGCTGTAATTCACTGTAGGCTCCAGAAAAACCTAAGCTTGTTGGATTGCATAAGGTTTTTTTTCTTTGCAAGTATGCCAGTATTTTTAGAACAAACTCATTTATACTGCATTGACTTCAAATACCACATAACCATATCATTCGCCACCTCTTAAAAATATTTTTAACTGTAAATTTGAAAGTATTCTTAACCTGTCATTTGGATCTTTTCTTGTTTAGCTAGAAGAGAAGTCTATTCTCAGTAGACATGTCTGAAAAATAAAGGGTATCAGGTTTTGCTTTAATTTTTCAATTCACGGACATTTAAAAAAATATGTTAGTTATTCTGTAGTTGTTTGGTTTTAGTTTGGTTTTTTTTTACTTCTTTTACTCTTAGAGCTGCCTGGGCACTTTTATTTTTTTAAGAATAATTTTGTATTTGTGTTTATCCAAGATATCTAGAATTGCAAGGCAAAAGATGGGTTTCATTAACAAACATGAACATACTGTAAAACTGAAGGTGATATCTTAGTGTGAGTGTGCAAAGCTCATGCATACCGTAACATGTTCCTGCACAGTTTTATTCAGGCTACGTTAGATAAGAAGGACATTTAAAAGTAATTATTAAGCATGACATTTCAATTTTTTTATAAATACGGAGAGATATGGAGCACCTACTGATTGACATCTGCATGTAATCCTACTTAGAGGATTTACCTAAATCTCTCTTTGAAGTGTTGTTAGACTGAACTGAGATGCTTTCATGAAATTTCAGATTAGATTGTAATGGATTTTTCTAGTTTGTCATCTATTGAATAATATATATAAACTTAAACTCTTTAAAATGTAAATAGAACAGGCAAAAAGAGTCCTTTGAAACTCATTTTGTGATTAAATCATTCCGTATGTTCTGAGAGTTACTTCCTTATTTTAACTCCCTATAGGGAGCAAATGCTGTCAAAATTAGAGTTTAATCATTGTGCTGGGCTAGGTTTATAAATTTTGGCTACTGTTTCTCTCTTTTTTGAATGTTTTAAAATTTTGTTTTTCTCTTTTCATAGTGTTTTCTACCATTGTGTTTTATTTTTTAGTTTACTTTCTGTTGATAAGTAGCTAATTAATGTTGGCACCAGATTCTCTTGGCATTATCTTTGCAGTACATTTTGGATTCTAGATTTGTTTGTTTCTATGTTTTTGCATAAAATTTTGCCTTCATACTGTTTGCCAATCACATATAGTTGTAAAGATTGATTTCAGTTGGTCATACATTAAATCATAATATCTGAATGTGCATTTTGAGTATCTGTTGAATTAATATCAGAAATAATAATTTCATCTAGCATAGTTGGCTTTTAGTACTGTGTATTTACTTTGATCATCTTTCAATTGTTATTTTTAGCCCTCCAGTTTTTAACCACCTCGTTGACAGTCCAGTCAAAATTAGAGTACAGTTACTGAACTGAAAATATACCCAAAAATATCTTCGAACTTTATGGATTTATTGATCCCTTTATGAAATGCTTAATTGACCTGGCATTTCCAATTAGAGATGTCGGCTTCTCCTACTGGCAGACTATTTGCAAACACAGTCATTAGCTAACAGCTTTATTGTGGCAATTTTTCTGAAGCCCCACTATAAAGAAATTAAGCGTATGCTTGCACATTATGTGGGTTACTGTGCCAGGAGCATCTGGAGCCATATCGTGTGTCTGGCTAACACAGGTGGGAGTTGCAAAGTCAGCTCCGCATGGGCAGAGACTTCAGTGTGGACTGAAGAAGCTTCCCTGAACA
>JAOXXN010000446.1:37760786-37772371 GCA_026770055.1 Myrmophylax atrothorax | reverse complement strand
AACGGGGGTATCAAATCATATGCCTCTTGCATTTCCATTGTCACTGTTACCTGAGGTAAATGCAAGTAAAATATGCTTGAGATAGGCCTACATGTGTTACCCTTTTCTGGATGTAAATTTGAAATTCCCAAAGACACCTAAGTGCGTAAAGACTGAATACTATGAAACAGCTGGACAAATAGAATCAAGAAATTGGCTTTTTTAAAAAAGGAATTCGGTAGAATTGCCTCTTTGACAGAAGTCTGTAAGAAGGGTATACATGTGGAGAGCAACACTTTAGGAATGTGCTAAAAGGCATAGTAGGCATCCAAACAGTACATATAATGGAACAAGAAGGTAATAAGGTGGTGTGTATAGTGACCTTAGCAAAGCAAAATAAGAGGTGGCTTTTGCCCTTTGTGTTACTCAAAGAAATGGTAGTTGAAACACATTAAGTGCTAGAAGGAACATGTTAATGAAAATGAGAAACAAGGAACAAAAGCACAGTACATCCAAGTATCAACAGTTTACAGGATAAAGATAGGAAGACTAAAAGATAGGAGTGAAAGAATTCTCCTGACATTTGCTTCAGGCAAATTGAAAACACTGTCAAGGAGAAAATATAATACAAGAGGAAAAGAAGTCCAGTAGTAAATGAGGTGAGGAATGGAACTTCTGAATCTTTCTGGTTTCTACCTGAGCCACATCTTCCATGCAATGTGGAGAGAGACTTTGTTTTAAATGTTACTTCAGAAAACAATTCAGTCTTGCTGCTTTTTTCACCAGAAAGTTTCTTTGTGTTTTTATTCCCTTTGTGTCCTTAATGTAGCAAAGAGATTAATTTCTTATTTCTAGCTAGTTATCTTGGTATGGATCATTCAGAAATATTATAGTACTGCTTGACTTTCCCTGTCTGCAAGAGGAAGGTCAAACCAATACGTGCTATTTTTCATCTTGGTACATCTCAATTTGCACCCATCTGTGAGATCAGAGGTCTGGCGGGATGAAAGCCACAGTGTCTTGTACCTCTGAAGGCAAATCCTTCTGAGCTCCAGCTGTGCTGGGAATCCAGAATCCTAGCCACAAGACTCTGTGCTTGCAGTCCATAACTATATCTGACTTGTCCACTCTGCTCGAATGGCATTCCACCTTATCAGTTACTTGAAAACAGTGTAAATCCTAATCAGTTTACAAATTGCAGGATTTTAAGCCTCAGGAGATTTCACTGATAGGAACAGCTTGGTTTTTATTATGTGGGGTTTGTTTACTTCACTCTAGAAGTATGTCAGCCTCTCTTGGGCTGTGTGTTTTCGTGAGGTGGTTGACACGGGATAGCTAATGGGTCCCTGTGGGGGTGTGCAGAGGCAGCTGTGCCATGCTGTGCCATGCTGTGTCATGCCAAGCCCCTCGAGGGGAGCCAGCCAGCCCAGGCACATGAACCCCAGCCTGCCATGTGGGCAGGTTGCAGCACCGGGGCAGGGTTAAGTGGGTCTGGGACTGCAAGTCAGCATCCAGAAGATGAATGGCCAGGCATAGGTTGCCGCCCCTCAGCTGTGGGTGAGAGGCAGCTCCCAGCAAGAGGGGCTGGCCCCACTGCTCACAGCCCCATCCCAGGGCGACCACAGCCTGGGCCACTGCTATGCAGCACTGTGGCGAGGCCAGCCCTGTGCACAGAGCCTGGTATTAACCACTCAGTCTGGCCTTCCAGGGCTCTGCTTACTGCCTGGTGATTTTTCATCTGCAAGGAGATATGATTGCAGTCTCAAAGGAAGAGCTTTGCTAGCAGAAGGGGGTATAAAATTTTCCACTGTACAAGCAATAAAGATTGAAGAGGGTATGATGTTTTTGCACAGCTTCCCCATGTGTGCCTCTGCTGTGTCCACATCTATAAGCTCTCACTGTCATAGAAGAGGTGCAAAATTTTCTGATCCTTTCTGCAAATTGGCCCTGAAGTGCCACAGCATCCCAGGAGCTTTGTTTATATCTCATCGGTCAAAAATAAATAGGCCTGATACATCTAGTTATTTTGAAAGGTGATGAAATGTAGTAAATAAATGTCACCCCTGATGCTAGTAGGGGTAATACAAGAATATTTTATGGGCATCTGATGCATATTCTGAAATGCTACCTAAATTTAAGATAGCTGAAAATGTAAAGTGCCACATAAGGATTTTTATATTAAATATATAGATGAAACAATTCCTAGAAGGTGAATGGAAATGTTATGATACTGTTAGAGTGTTACCATCGCTTGACTAACAATGTTCAGAACATTCTTAGTTCAGAATTCTTTGTGTGAGGTTTGATTTCAATTCACATTCTGCAACATGCTTGCCTTTTTCTGTAGTCTTGCGTAGCTGTTGTCTACATTAGCAAATCATTGAGTGGGATAGGAAGGGATCAGTAGGTCAAGCATTTTGTATTAAGGAACCAACATCTGTAGTATATGTGGTTCAGGGATTTAACTTTGGGTTGGATTTACTCTGGTCTGTGGTTTGTGGTGGTCAAGATCAAATATATGGTTCAACACTGTCCGAAGGACTGGCTCCTCCATAGGGATTGAAGGGCATTTTGGGCACACCTTGTTCCATTTTCTTTGCAGGGACTCTAATTAACATGCACCAAAACTGCTCTGGAAATCTGATCCATATACTAAAAAACAGAGAAGTGAGGTCATTCTTTTCAATACTAACTTCAGTACTCTGAGCCAGAATGCCAATGTAAATACACTTTATCTATTCTGTGTATCTGTATGTTTGAAAACTAGTAAGAGTCATCTTCTGTTACATAATAAAACCTGTGATTAATGATAGCACTGCATTAGTGGTAGAAACTGTGAGACTGCTTTCAAATAACATTATTCAAACCCAAGACTAATTTCATTTTTCAAGACCTAAGTGATTCATGTTTTAATGTTTATCTTTTTTGGTTTTTCTGTGCTCAGTATCGAGGGGGAATTGGAAACAACTGGCTGGGCTACTTGCTTTAATTAAAAGAATTTAGAAAAAAATTACTAACTGGTGCCACATTATTCGTGCCTTTTTCTTCCTGTAAGTTATTTTTATTTCAAAGCATCACAGATAGCTGGACTGTATATGGACTCTGGGGCTACTTAAAGTGAATTTGGTATTCCAGGCTATGGTGATGGAATAGCAAAAAGCAATATGTCAGCAGTAAGAGGAGAAATTGGGCTTTTGAATTGCAAGGACAGAAGCTGACATTAGGAAGAATATAGGATATCTTTAATATCATTAAATGGAAGAATTTTTTTCTTAATTCTCTAGAACAGCTGAAAATTTTCTATACCTGTTGAGGATTCAGTAAGTATAATAATACATAAATGGTGGATAAGTAGATGTTTTCAGCATAAGAGATGTTTTAGTTCTATAAAAAGACTGAGAAACTGTCTGACAGATCTGCTCTACACTCTACACCTGTGCTTGATAGAGGATAACAGTTATTGCTTTTAAATGTGTCTTTTAAATCTTTGTCATTTTCTCAAAACTTCTCTTTGTTGCCAGACTGAACAGGGTTTTTGGGGGAGGGGGAGAACAAAGGAAATATTTGACAGAGTCAGCCTGTTCATATTGGTAAAATGTACAAATTCATGAGGAAAGAAAAAAAAAGAGAGATTAGGAAGCTGGAAGCTGCATTCTGACCTGCCCTAGTTGACAGAGTGAGTGTTGTCTTGTGTACTGTAAATTGGCAGTTGGCTATCATTGTCTCTTTGAAAGTAAATCAGAGCTTCTGCCTGTGTTGGGAGACATTTAAGCCTTTTTCTTCCTTTCCTTTTTTCCAACATAAACATCAGTCATGGAGCCATTTTCTATTACAAATTTGAGAACACTTCAGAGAGGGGCTGATTTCCTTCCATGTCAAGGTAATCCTGTAAAGGTCACCGTCTAATCAATGTGAGCGTCCAAGATAAGGTACTAAGAGTGGATATTTTTTTATTCTGTGATGGGATATTTGAGAGCTTTCTTTGAAGTTTGCAATTCCTTTGCCTGCTGGTCCCCAGTTTAACAAAGCTGACCTAATAACACATAGCTGCTAACTTACCAGCTTGTGTTAATTACAGAAGTACTGGAACAAACCTCCTAAGCTTGTTGTCTCTTGGTTAGACATTAGGCTAAAATGTGAGAGGGAAGCTAATTGCTTTGAATAGTTCAGCTCCAGCTGTTCGTCTGACAAGTCCATGGCTGCTCTTTATGTTTTCTAAGAGGCCAGCGGAGTTCCCAGGCTTTCCTGGGATTTATGTTCTCCTATAGCATTTAAGATTGTAAGCCAATAAAGGTGTGGATTTGGCTTTGGTACATTCCTTTCTGAAATGAATAAGGATAAAGAGTATGAATTAGGTTGGTTTCTCATTTCATAAGTGAAAAGCAAGCCCATATTTCAGTTTCCCGTTGGTACTTCTTACACAAATTGCCCCAGAGACTGTTAGCTGCTGGAAAGCAGTTTATTCTCTGTACTCTGAGTCTGCAGACAGCCACAGTGTGCTGTGCCTGGATTTACTTGATTCCTTTGTGTTGATCTGTATTTTATTTGAACAGCTGGCATTTTTCTTGCTTTGTGTTTAATTTATGTACACTGGAGATTTAGAAGGAAAAGATTCTTTGATTTCAAGTGTATTTCTCTGTGTCTCGTTTCCCATTTTAATTTACAGGCAATTGGCAGTGTATCTATTGATCTTAGAGGCTCTTTTCTCTTAACTTTTTGGCACACTGGCCTGTGTATTCTGCATGTGGTCCCTACCTATCTATTCATTAGCTGTTACTTAACGGTGGAAGAAAGTGAAACTTTGCTTATCAAATTGATTTTGACATCAATTCCCTGGTCAAAAAACAGTCTGCAATTTCTTTAAAGAGCTGTGGACAGCAAATCACCTGCCAAGTTAACAGGAAAAACTGCATAGGCAACTCCACAACTGTGCATATAGTTTGAAGGTGAGCAATATGGTCTTTGTTTACAAACTTCTATTGCATCCTCTCATCACTAAATATACATTCAAATCAAATACTGTTTTCAGAGGATGCATGCAAAAAAATGTTTCCTCTCTTTCAAAGTGCTTGTCACTGTAAATACTCAGGATAATTGGACTTTCAGGTGAATAAGGATGTGCAAGATCAGACTCCTCATTGTCTCCAATATTGACTCTGCTAAAATATTGTAAAAAGTTAATTTGGTTGTAAGTGAAAATTTCCTGCCTATATATTTGATTGATCTGAGTCAACATTTTTTCTGCTTTTTTTTTTTTTTTTGCTTAGTCAGTCTTCTATTTTGAAAAACAAAATAGAAGAAGTGATTTGAGCTCCCCTTAACATTTATATATCATTCCAACTGAATCCCACTTACAGAAAGGCCTCATTTTTCTTGAATTGTGGTATCTTCAATAGGGTTTGAGTCTCTCATCAATAAACTTTGTAAATAGTTTTGTGGGTACTGAATTAAAATTTATTCAAAGGTGGCGTCACAATCTTCTTGTAAAAAATGTATTCAAATACTGTAAGAGTGAACAAGATTTTAATGTAGTTTAAAAATGCAGATGCAATAATTGAGCAGATTTAAACAATTGGATGTATAAATTGAGTGTTATTGACTAATACTGACATTCTCATTGAATGCAGTTCCCAATGAATTAAATATTCCTGCTTAGGACATAAAATGACAGCTAGGTATTTTAAGAAGTAATACATAATCTACAAAATCTAAATTTTAAGAAAAAAATAATTTTTAACATTCTCCTCTGAAACACTTTATGGCTTATTTTGATTATTTTTCCAAGTCTTTAGTGTTCTCATAAAATACTGTAATGCAAACTTTGGATGCGATTTCATAGATTCATTCAGTAACATCTTTTCTGTCTAGAAATGATACTTGAACCCTAATTTTATATTAGTTATCATTTTGTTTTATTTTTATGATTTTATGTCCTGTTTGCCTTGAAAATGTGACTTTGATATTTACCTTAGCAAGTCACATAGACATGAACAACAGAAAAACAAGTAAATTTTGGTATGATAGTCTTAATACCTTGGTCCAAAATTTAGTAGGATACTTGTGACTGATTCCTCTACAAATGCTCAGTCAAGGTATATCACCAATTCATCACAGCTATCTAACAAGGTTGGCTCTGGAATTAAAGAAAGAATATTCTTTAATGTCTCTAAACAACTTAAGCATACTTCTAAAATCTTAGATATAGGAAGTACAAAGCCAATATGCGTAGTAAATATACAGGCATTTCCAGTCTGACTGATGTCTACAAATTAGTTTCGCCACTCTATGAAAGGCATTTCCACCCAGCTAATAAGATGGACGATTGTGTTTTGCAGCCAACTTCAAAGGTACTGAGTGAGATGCCGAAGTTTTTTTTATGAAAATATTTCAATTGTGATGAAAGGCTCTTTTAAAGTGTTGGACTTTCTTTCCCCCTTCTAATTTTCACTAAAGCTCAAAGCTTTCACTATATTTCATTCTTAAAGTTAGCATTTTTATACTTTGTCATGAAGACCAACTTCCATTCATGAGAAATTTTTTTCAAAATATCAGTGGAATGGTTTGTGAGTGAAAAGAGAAAGGATGAAAGTACTGTTAATGATTAGAATCAAGATATCTGTCCTACCAGGCTTATTTTTTGCTTTGAGAGTTAGCTTTGATTATATTTCATAAGCAAAGGTGAAAAAAATAAAGTTGGGAAAGAAAAAAAGAAGATATTTCAGATTTTTGTGGTTTGATTTTTTTTCCCTGCATGTGTTTTACTGTAGTGCCTCCTGAGATCCCTTTTAATTTTCATGGCATCACTCCTTTTGCAGTGATCTAAATGGATGTTGACATTTGAAGTTTGTTGATTTACAAAATGTCAAATAATTACAGGGAAAAAATGAATTACATCCTTCTTTCTCCAAATGAAAGTTAGTATCATGTACTAACCTGAGATTGTGTAAAAGGCAGTTATAACTTCTGTGTTACAAACCTCTGTATTGTGAATCCTTGTGTAGTTTTATAGGAAAAGGTACAGTTTTATATAATGCTTTTCCTTTTGCTTTTGATAAATAAGTACTGCTGCTGATAATTTTTTCAGGAGACTTGCTCTTAACCCCTCAAAATACCTAGTTTTGTAAAGGTTATGGTAGTTAGTCTAAAGGAAATTGTCAAAAATGGGGGAAATTAATGCAAAATACAAAAGTGGAAGGTAATGCTTTTATCTTCCTCTTTCTGTTCACAACATGCTAAAAATATTATTACTAGGAGAGACTTTCCTTCCAGTTGGTTTTTGTGCTAACAGTTTTGTTCTGGTCACTTCAGCCCTTTGATAAGTGGTGCGTCTGTGCATTCAGTAACTAATTAAATAATGCCGCCTCTTTTTTTTTTTTTTCCCACTGTGTTTTGCTGGGCAGACCAGTCTGCATATCAGACATTCTGTAGGATTGTTTTCAGCCTCATTCACTAGCAACATTGATTTCATTCTTTATTTTAAAAAGATGCATCTATCTGTCCACACAGTATGCAACTGCAAAGCCTCAGCTCTTCCATGGTGATCACCCGTCACAGCAGGGTGCAGTGGGCTCTAAGTACTCATTTCAATATTTCCTACTGTTCCAAAGATAACTTTCCAAACTGTGGGAAGAATGTAAGAAGAACTTCTGATTGTTCAGGCAGCTTGAAATATTATTTCTGAGGTGGAGGGATGGGAAATTCCTCATTTATATGTAGTCATAGGAAGTATGAATCCAAATTGTTATCTTTGAAATGTCAACATTATCCTTTTAAGATGGGAGAAGTAGCATGGGCATAAGAATAGTAATTTTATCTAGGAGACCTGAAAACTTGCTCTGCTATTTGTCTTTTGGTGACTTTTCTCTGTGCCCTGTATTTTCACAAGAGTCTTATCTATTGCAGGCTCTTTGTGTCAGTTTTTTCCCCTCTAAGCAGTCTAGTAACAAGTGTCCCAAATTTCAGCTGAGAGCTTCGAGCATTGCTGAGCTGTGAACAACGGTAATTTAAATTAAACCAAGTTGGTTAGGCAAAAATGTGGTTAGGTGGGTTTTTCAGAAAAGTGCAGTAGGAGAGCAGGCTCCCATCCAGAGTTCCCTTTCTGGAGTTCATATTGGAAAAAAAAAAAAGACCCATTTTCTATGTAAAGCCGTGGTCTCTTAAGTGTCTAAGCTATTTATAACAACATGTTAGGTAGCCAGAGCTCCAGCTGCACCCCTCCTGGCTGCAAAAATCCCCAGCTTCAAACCTGACAACTTCTGCAGTTATACATAGATTTGATTTTTTCAATCTGTGACCTTTTGAAAAATTGTGGCAGCATGAAATTCAATTAGTTACCTATCTAAATGAATAACAGAAGGGATTCTGAAGTGCTTGAATTCTTCATTTTCATGTAAATTTCGTAATGCTTTCTTTTGTGGTATATTTGAAGTTGGGGTGGCTGAAAGCACCTTTCTGGGTGGTACTGTGTTACTGTTTTATCCTTTTCCTGAGACAAAAGGACGGTGTA
Organism: Myrmophylax atrothorax; assembly: GCA_026770055.1. Taxonomy (NCBI): domain Eukaryota; kingdom Metazoa; phylum Chordata; class Aves; order Passeriformes; family Thamnophilidae; genus Myrmophylax; species Myrmophylax atrothorax. The sequence goes on along the minus strand of JAOXXN010000446.1, from coordinate 37,763,886 downwards.
TCACCCACATCACTTCTGAGCTGCTGCTGAGTGGCAGGTATCATGATGACAGCTGTTATATGCTGACAGCAAACAGCAATATTAGTTAAAGGTACTTTTAAAGAGTAAAAGTATTGCTTTTGTTTGGTTGGTTTTTTGTTTGTTTTCGTTCATTAAGCATCAGGAAAGATATGCCATTTTTGATTATTCCTTTGTTTGACTGGTGCAAAACCACTGTACATGCATAGTCTTTAGAGCATCATTTTCAAAAACCCCTATCCTTCATCAGAAAGTGAAACATTAAGTTAAACAGAAGGCTTTAATCTTTTCACATGTGAATTCATTTCTCCAGCCTCTTGTGCTGGGAAGCATATGGTGACGTAGGAATGAAGTGGCTTTTCACCAAATAGACTTTCATGCTGTACTGCAGGAACAAGCAGACCCTGAATGTTTTCATTCATCTCATTCTGGGAAATCAGAAGAGACATTAAATGACAATGCCATCACTTCACTTATGGAATGTTTTTGCAGAACTCCAGGTGGCATTACCTGATGGTCAGGCAATAGAATTAGGTACTGAGCACTTCAGGAAAGCTTTGCTATGGGTCATTGTATGATTTTGTTCTTTCAGTAATTTTTTGGGGGAGTTACTCCTTAAAAACTTCAGAAAATACCACAGTGATAAAAGTTGACTTGCAACTTTTTTCCCATTTGTGAATAAGAGTAGACTGTGAAAACAACACCTTTTTTTTTTGAATTTCAAAACCCCTTAAGAAACAGCAGACATTTAAAAATTGACAGCCAAACTTAATTTTCTATAGATCTGCACAAAAATAAGGATAAAAAAAATGAAGCATAAACAGATCTGTGAGAACAAATTTCAAATTCACTTGTGGGTTTTCAGATGAACACAGAGAACTAAGGAAACTTATTAGTTTGGGTTTTTAATAAAGGATGGATAGGGGCTAATCTGATACACAGTTGCTTATATGCAACATTTAAGACCTTGATTTATGGTTCCAATTGACAAATGTCCTTGACAGTTACTATGGTGGTGATTCCTTTGACACTTAAAGCAGATTAGTTCCTCAGTCTTTGTACAGGCAATTGTTGCCTTTTTTTCTCTGTAGGTATTCTTTTCTGTTTAGCCTTTTGCTTCCTAATCCATTGTACTTGTTCATCACTTTGAAAACTTTTAGCAGAGCTCTGTGAGATAAGTACTTGTGCATCCTATGGACAGAAAGTATTTCAATGTTTTTCACTTAATAGAAAAATAAATGAAAATATGACACAGTGGCAAACATAATATAATGCAAATTAATCATTAATTAGAAGGAAAATTGTAAAATTATTCAGAATGATCATAGCAAAGTTTATTCTATAGTATTTGAATCTTCATGCAGGGGAAGTCATCAAGAAACTTTGGCATATGGCTCTATGCTGAAAGTACAATCTAAGCAGAAAACTATCCAAAAATGTTTTCATACTAATAAAAGACTAATTTAGTTCCAGTTAAGCTAACAAATTGTTAGGTATTTCTGAGATTATTGCTTGTGTTTGTCTTTCCTTCAGCTTATGTAACCCTATATATCCAGTTATTCTTTGTCTATTTGATGGTGCTTATCTACTTGCTGTTAGTATAGATAACAACCTTGAGAGCATGTCCCCCAAATACACTAGAGGGATTGAAGATCCATCTTTTAGCCAGATAAAATACAAAAGCAAAAGTCTTTCTATAATTGAGCATGAAAATCCTATTGAGTTTTATAACTTCCTTGAATAGCAAGTTTCTCATCTTCATTTGTAAAGAGTAAATTCAGTTTTGAATAGAGGATTAAGATTACTTTCAGAGTATGTAACCAAACAACTGTTAATCCTTAATGTTTTCTTAGTTCTATAATAGTTAGTTTCTAATCAGAGCATTTTGATGTCAGCTCAATGTCTTCTGAATTAGATTTACTGTCATTTGATAAAACGTATCATTTTAAAAGCAAAAAACGCAATAGAATCTAAGAAAGCAGCAATCTTTTGGGGTAATGGCATCAAAGAGAAGGGTACCCTGTTTCTTTGAAATCTAGGATGAAGGCCAAACACAACAACCTGATTTGCTGCAGTAAGATGACAAAGCACTCATTCTAAGCCAAGGGAAGAGGAGTGAAATAAAGAATGACTCTTGATGGCTTTCACTATTGCAGTTGTTCCTAGCAGCCCTCATAATTATAATAAATGGTGTAATTTTTACTTTATGAATTCTGAGGAAGGCATTACATTGATCACAATACTTTCCTTCCCATTTTTTTTCAGATAGCATTGAGAAATGGGAGGAGAGTGATCCTGAGAAATAAAAAAAATACAGTTGGTACAAATGAATCTTTGTTTTGCATGCTGTAGGCTTAATAATCTAATTTAGTTCTTACTGATTTAGTGGTTGGCTTCACAGACTGTTGAAATACAGCTATGTGTCTCATTGCTGATGCCATAGTTGTCCAGAGTTCCTCCTTTTATTGACTTTTCTTAGTTTTGTTTCATATTCAGTAACTTGGAAGCAGTTACATTTTTGGTTGCAAAACAGTTTTTGAGCAATTTTATTCCCTGCAAAGAGAGTCCTAAAAGTAAGAGGAAACTGTGTTGTGTTGAGATTGCAGGGATTATTAAAATATTTATAGAGAGAGATAGGCTTTCTCATGATTTAGAAACTCTTTCTATGGTGGGATTGTCATTTAACTGTACTCCTTTCTCATTGGTTCTGTGATGTTTGCAATAATCTGATGCAGTGAAGTTGGATTTCTCATCCAACATTCACTGACCTATTTCTCACTCTTTTTGCACATAGTAGTACCGTCTCCGCACTTCCAAAGCTCTGATGTTGTGTATTGGTTAGGATTGTTATGCACCTGTTAGACACAGTGCAATCAGACAAGGTCAGACATTTTGCTGGATAGTGCTTTTGTTCCTTCCATCTTTACCAACTTGGAATTTTTCCATACATGTGGGAAGATTAAGTCACTACTGACTAATAGAATAAGGGTTTAAAAAAAAAGTTATAAAAAATTCAATAAAAAATAGGTTTTTATTTTCACTGTTTCCTCCACCAGACTGAGATGTATGTACACAATTGATA
>JAOXXN010000446.1:37739120-37752254 GCA_026770055.1 Myrmophylax atrothorax | reverse complement strand
TAAATGCACTGTGGTTGTTTGAGTGACCAGTCATTAAGTACAGAGAAATGAAATGAGAGACCAGAGACATGCAAACTGCTGTAACTGGGATGCTTCATTAAGGTTCCTGAAATGAGAACATTTATGATAACCTGGCTTTGAAATCCTTGTCCATGAAGGTGTTTTTCAGAAGTACTGCCAGAGTGAACTGGACTAGTCAGACAAGCCTTTTAAGATATCATGAACTATATAGTATCTTTCTTGCAGCTGTGTCAGCTTCCATAGGAGTAAACAGGGGGTTATGTAAACAGGATGTAGGCACAGGCTGTCATAAATTTGGGTTGCTTATCAGCCCTGTCATGTGCACTATTCTTGCAGTCATCAAAAGAAGCAAACAACAGTTTAGTAGAAGAAAAACACAGAAGGACGATTGGTTTTATATCAGAGTATTGGCTGCACATCAAACTAAGTAGAAGATGTGCTTAAGTACCCAATACTACTGTAGCCGAGAGGCACTTTTATTAGAAGCATCACTTTACAGACACACATGACTTCTTGAAAAATTCTTTCAGCTGACATCTAGCCATGTTTATTTTTAGCAAAGCGTTGTTTTTTTTCTTTTTCAAAATGTATGAGAACTGATGCTGATATATGAGTTGTGATACCTCGCTGGATGAGAGTTTGTTTTTTTTTTTAAATTCAAGCTGTGGGATAAATTGCAACTCTGAGAATTTATAATTTTTTAAAGAATTGCTTGTCATGTCAAAAATATCATTTTCATGCTATGGAATATTCTCATTCAGATGCACTAGCAGCATATAGTAAGAACTAGGGCAGAGGGAGTAAGGATGTTGGTCTGTTGTCTGTGAGTGAACCAGCTGGATAGAGGTGATAACTGGTAATATTTATTCACAGTACAGTCAAGTCTAAAATCCATTGGAAAAAAACTCCCCACTGATTTATTTTAATTCTCCAGTAGGAGAGAAAAAAATAGAAAACATGTAGGAAGGTAGGAAATCATGCTTGAAAATTTTAAATCCAGCAGACGACTTCCTCCCCAAAGTAATAAATATGTTTAAAGTATGTTATCTGATCAAGCAATTCTTTGAAGCTTTAAACTGTGCTTCTGTGTTCCCTCTGCTCTCCTTCTAGCCAGTATTTGAAATTTTTCACTTTACCGGAAGATTCTAATTGCTGTTTCTGAAGGAACAGCCTGAGGCTGAAGCTTTAAGCTAAGATTTTGTTTTCTACGAATTATTAATCAGAATGCTGGGGAGAGGAAAGACACCATTTTCAAAGTCTACATTCAATGCCATGTATGCAACCCCTTTGCTGTCCGCTGGTTTGTATAGTGTTAATTTATTGGCAACGGATATATTAAAATCATAATGTACAAAGAAGGGTGGAATCTTTTTTATTCCCTTTATTCAAGCCTGTGCTTGAATAAAGCACTTCACAAATTTTGAGAACTTTGAAAAGCTCTTTTGCAACTTTATTCAGTAAGATGAGCAAAGTCTTGCTCAAAGGCATACATCAAATTTACTAAGTAAAAACATTTTTCCTATTTGCTTTTTTCATCCTGAGAAGATATTTTAAATATTCCACTCACTAGTGTTACCTAGTCTTTAAAACTCACATACTTTGTTTTCCAGCAATGTTTTTAAATGAAGCAAAAGCTCTTCAGTCATATTTCTGCAATCAATTACACAAGAACCTCATGCATTAGGTAACTGAGAAAAGCTTTGTACTTTAGACTGTGAAGTGATGGTGATTGAGAAGGATGTAGGTAAAAGTTTATATTTGTATTTCTGCTTTCTGCCTTCTTTGTAGAGCAAACAATTGAAATTTAGAGCTTAATTATATACAAATGAAAAAAATTGAAGCTTCCTTCACTCCAAATAGGAATGCACTGAAATATCGATAGCGCAGTTTGTGCTCTATTTTTCTATGGAAAGAAAACATTTTACGTTGTTGATTGTTAGGCTGAGATTCAACTATGCAACTTGAAATGTATTTCTTTAATAAAAAATACAGTGGTGTGTCTGTAACAAGAAAATCAACAACAAACACTGAACCAAAAAGGAGGGTAAAGTTATTATTTTTTATAAGATCTGATGGCAAGAGGTAAGTCTAAAACAGGTGTATAAAACCCAGGAATCTGGTTCTGTGGTGGCAACCCCCTTTTCTTATGTATCATTCTCCTTATGTTTTATTCACAAATAGTACCTTTGTTTGTTTGTTTTTCCTGTGAGCACTGCTCCATCTGCATAGGGCAACTGCTTTCCTTTACATTGCCTTTTCCAGTGAAAAGCTTTGGTCTTTTTTTAATGTGTTTTGTAACATTCTGTTACCTAAGTGGGCACTGACATGCTTTTGATAGTGAAGTGGATATTACAGTGGAGTAGATTCTTCATCAGATGAACTGTAAATCAAGAAGAATGCATTTCCAAGAGAAATTATTTACCTCATGCAATTCTCATGTTTCATGTAGAAATTACTCTGTAAAACTTTGTGACCTGTACTGAATCTGGAGCCAGACTGAGAATCATAATAGTGCCCACTGACTTCAAAATCTGTGAGCTTTACAGATTTTTACATTTAGTACAAGTCATGGGCAGTTTAGTACCTGGTGTTACCTTTATATTTTCTGCTTCATGTTGAATTTGAACTCATAACCTGGAGCTGAAGACCCTGTTGTCCAATGTCTTTATCCTGTATTCAACAACATGGTATGAAATTAGATATTTTGCTTCAGTATGATGCATATAAAGCATATATAGAATGCTGCATTTTCCATATAAGACCTGAGGAGCCTAAGAATAGTAAATTGCTATTAAATAGAAAGGCTAATAATAGCAAAACATAGATATATTAGAGATTTTAATAGTAACTAGAAACCAAGGTGATTAAATCTGACATGACCTGAATGTATCTATGAAAATGTGTTTAAATACACATTTTTTTTTAATACTGCTGGGGAAAGGAATTTTTTTTTAAAAAAATCTACTAGAGAATGATTCAAATTTTCAGCTCTTGAATGCTTAGGATTATGTTTAAGAAAACTGTGGCAAATGGGATTCTGTATTAAATCTGCCCCTGCACAGATGCTTCTGTATGATATTTTAACTTCTTTGTTTTAAGTACGGAAATTTGACTTCATTCATATTTGACACTAAGACACAGTCATCCCTTGTAAGTGAGAAATGTTCGGATGAAATTTAGAAATTCATCACTATTTAGAAACAGATTAAGATAAAACAGGAAGAACATAATGAGGATGGTGTTGTCACCAGCTTCATTTGATCCAAGGCAGTTAAATTACAATGTGCCTTTCTTTATAAAGCAGTTTTGTCAAGGCGAATATTGTTAGTTTAGGATGAATTGTGCAGAAATTTAGATACATCCATCTTTGTTTTGAAATGAAATTACTGCTGCTTCTAACAACAGAATCAAGTACCTTGTGCTTTCCTGTTAAAAAAAGTGTATGAGAATATGTTAAAGCAAATTAATTATATCTGGTGAAGTAATTTTCCCTTGGAAAATGCTCACTTGGCACAACAGAAATGTTTCTCAAAACTCTCAAATCTGTCCAAAGTGTCAATAGAAGTCATGCAGTCAGTAGTAAGAGCCAGAAACCAGAAATGCCATTTTGCAAAACATACGAGGGTTTGGAAATCTGATTCCGTTTAAGATCCGATGGCATTCAAGTGTTTTATGAAAAAACAGCACAGTATTTGAGAGACAGATTGACATCTTTGTAACATTTGATGTGGTGCCAGAATTAATCTTCCATATTTTTAATCAGTCTCCTAATAGCAACTGTAAAAATATAAGGTACAGTTTTATGTCCCCTAATGGTGTATAAACTCCAGTACCTTCTTAAAAAAAATGTGTAGTTTGATAGTCATGTTACGATGGTCACCAAAAAGATTATAATAATTTCCCCGATGCATTGTCCCTTGGACAAACCATTGTCTATTCCAAGATTCAAAATTTTCTTCTCCTTTGTGGACTGCAGGAATGCATTTAAACTTCAGGCTCCAACTGGATCTGTCATTACCCAGATCCTTATTTTTATAATTTGGAAAAAAATGAAAGTTTTGTCTGCTGGACCTTTTCTCATCCAAAGCAAATTTTTTACTTATATTATTTATAGATATTTAATAATATGATTCTGTCATAAGAAAAAGTTCTTACTTATATCTGAACCAAAGAAAAAGTTATTATTTCCAAAAAAGTATCACTTTTTTGCTCTCTCCTTGCTTGTGAAAATTTGGAGCCATAAATTAAAATTTTGAAGTCCAGTGGATTAAGTTTTTTTAAATAATTTTTTTTACCAGAACCTTTACTGTTAATTGACTATCACTTTCTACAATGTAACTCTTGGAACTGTGGCACACTGGCTGTGTTCCAGTTTATAAAATTGAAGTGGCCATGGTTCACTAATTTTTCTATATAGGAAATAAAGTTTCTCTATGTAGATGTGATAAATATTGCTTAGTAATGTATTACACTGTATAAACTAAACAATAACTGTTTTATGCAAGTTAATAAAATGTTCCTGTGACCAGAACCAAAGTTGAAATTATTGATATTTAAAAGTTAGCTGTAATTTACCCTTCGTAATTTAAAGAAATCTCTACTTACTGATAGAGCTCTAAATGTTTGATGAAAGTATTCTAAAACTAATAATAAATAACAATATATACTTGCTTTCATCTTAATAACATGAAACAAATTTCTCAAATTTTATATGTACTGGCAAAGTTTATTCATTGCTAAATCTATGGAAACACTTTTTTTTTCCTTCAGTGTCTTTAAATCAGTATTTTCTTCTAAGCAGTAATTACAGAACGGTTTTTTACTAGCTTTTCTTTCAAGGTATTCATGCTATCCCTACATGATGCTGTATTTCCTCAGTGTGTGCTGTGTTAGTTTCCCAGAAGAAATGTATTTCCTGTAATTGAAGATACTCAGGGAGTAGTCATCATCTTATACATCTCTTGCCAATATTTTTACCCATAGTTTGAATTTATTTCAAAGTTGTTCATAGTGTATTTGCCATGTTTTATAGTGCTGTGGTGTTATTATGTGAATAATAATATTTCTTTATTAGAATAGTATGGATAGGGGAGTAATTGAAACTGGAGGTTCCTTCTGACATCATTCGTAGACATTCCATGAGCATCCATAGAAACTGTACAAGAGGCAACACATGGAGGAAGAGCAGTCAGCAAACACACTGTGACGCTTTAGTGTAGGTCTCCCTCTGGGTCTTCTCCCTGGGCATTTCCAAGGTGGACACTCAGCAGCCAGTGGAGGACACCATGGCAGTGGGGTCAAAGCAGCACTGGTGGGGTCTTGGCAAATACTCTGTGTGTCCTTCTGCAGGTGACTGTAAGGTGAGGACAAGGCTGATATTCTGGAGATGAAAGCATACACTGTATAGAACTACTGGTTTTAAGTTTGATAGGGATGATACAATCCCAGATGAACCTCCCTTCTTTGCAGGTTTGGACAATTCAGCATTGGGTGTTTTTCACAGGTTATAAAAGTATTTGCATTATTAATTGTACTCAAAACACTCCTTTTGATAACTGACAACTTTTAGGAATGTCTCCCTAATGATTCAGGGATCTTGTCATCATTCTCCATCAGGACATTCAATACAAACTTCACACTAAATGCAGTCATACAGAGCATATTTTTTATCTTTACATTGCATGTAACATCAAAGTGGCAGAAGCTGTGGTAAGGTTCACATTCTCAGTTACAAGTACTAATTATTTGATCCTAGACTCAAGTGGCACAGTAATCATCATCAGGCCCAGTAACTAATGATAATAGATGAAAACCTGCTGATCCTCCAGCTGCCACTGACGATGAGAGAGATATTATGGAGGCAGAGTAGCGATTTCTTTGTTTAAGATTGCATTGGGCTATGAATATTATCATCATAACTTTCCCAGCTTTGGTTATGGAAATTTAAAAAAAAATATTATCTGTGTCTAATTCATGTTTTAAAGAAAGCCCATGGTTTAAAGTACATTATATAAATTATTCCTCTAGAAACTTGATAATGCAGAAAAATTTTTGTAGTGTACAATGAAAAATTTATAGTATACAATCAAAAATGAACACATAAAAAATTGCTGTAATGCTTCGTGATTTTTTTTTTCTCTTCAGTTTTCTCAGTAGATATTTGAAAACTTCAAATCCCTGGTTTCTATGCCGTCATCTTTATTTGATTAAGAATAAAGTAACAGTTATTCATTTAGTCATATGAGCTGCAGAACCTGATGTTGAGACTCAATTCATGCTGGCAGTAGTCAGTGACATTGTGGAATTTCAATGACTTTCATAAACTCTGAGTAGAAATTGGAGTTTTCAGCAATTGACATGTGCAGAGCCACAGAGCCTTGCTCCAGACAGTTTTAGTAGCATTTCCGGTCTCCACTTGGGAATTTTGAAAATAAATATTTAATAGTATGTCATCTTTCGAATTACATTAAGAAAAAGTGTTGAAACTTAATGGAATTCTTTGCTTTGGAATATTGACCTTGTGTCATCCTAAAATTGGATAGAGACAGAAACACAGATTTTGATCTGGATGAAAGTTATTATTTTTGAAAATGATGCTGTTTTCTTGCCTGTGGTTGTTTGATAGCAGAACTGCAAACTGTAGTTATTGAAACAGAAGCAGAAATTGGGGCATTACAAAGATACGTGAACCTTTGAAAAAAATTACATGGGAATACATCTCCACAGAGCTGAGCTTTGACTGCACTGAGAAGACCTGAGCAATGGGTTTGGTAACAGCATGTTTTTTGCTATGTTCCTACATAAAGACTGCTGTGTCTAACCAAATTTTTGATGCACAGAGGATAGACTTTTTGAATCTCGTTCTCTGCAGTGGAACTCCTCAATAACCTTTCAGATTATCAGATTTTATTCTGAGAGATTTTTTTTTATTATTTGCAAATTTTAATGAGCTGCAGTATGCTTTAAAAACAGCCAGCAGATTTTTTTTATTTTTATTTTCAGTTTTATTTCAGTATTTATCTTCAGTTATAGGGACTGTCTTTTGCAGCATAGAAGCTGGAAAGTAGTGCCATGATCCAGGCAGAATGTTATCTTACCAGTAGAAAATTCACAATCCTTATCCAGCTTTGGAAATTCCTTGGCTGAAAATAAATAGAGATTTGAAGAGTGAAAGAGAGGTATCATATATACTTGCCCTATTGTATTTCTCCCATTTGCTGCTTGCAGCCACCATTGAACATAAGATTGCTAGGATAGCTGACGCTTTGGCCAACTGAGTTTATGTTTTTGTTTAAAGAGAGGCTAGGACAGTGCATAGCAGAACATGAGATTTTGAGTCTGAATTCTTGATGGATGTATTAAGCACTACCCTAGCCTGTTTGTAAGATAGGAACAAGGCAGGCACCTTATTCACTAATCTGCAGGTGAAAAATTCTGGTTTTGACATGAGTTACTGGTTTTTGAAAATCATCTGCCAGTGTTTTTGTCACATTGAGACTGAAACGAGAGAAAACACTGTACCCCAACTTATACCAAATGATGAATAGTTGTAGTTTTCTAATGGGCAAGAGGATGGAGCAAGAGCAACAGTGTGTATTCTGCACCTGTAACCATCCCCATCAGGGCTTACCAGAGTGCTTCATGTCTTTTGAACTTGCACCTCTGTTCTTTTTTAATCAGGGACTCTGCATGCCTACAAGATCTGCTGTATTATTAAAGGTTGCTAAATATTTAGTCTTACTGTACACTCTTGAAGGGTTGTTTTAACTTGACTATCTCACTAAACCATCCTTTTTCTCGGCTGACCACAGAAAATACTGAATTGTAAGTCTGGCTAATAAGGGCAGTTTATAATAATAAGTTGACAGCTTTAATATGCTATTTAATTACCTTAATCCATAAAGTGGAATAAATAAGTGATTAAAGAATGTGTTACTCCAGTGCCAGGGTTTCCTGGGGGTGTCAGTGGCCAGGGCCTGTCCAATCTTCCTCCAGGCACAGGCAGTCCCAGCCCTGGGTATTGGGCATCTCCCTTGGAAAAGTCTGGGCAAGTCTCTGGGGAGCTGGAGACTGGCCCTGCTACACCATGGCTGGGACAGGGGCTGACTGTCCCAGGAGGCTGATGTGGGGTCCTGGGCTGTGGGGCAGCACCTGGGAGCTGGGAAGGGGTAGTCAGGGCTGGAGGTGCCATTGGAGCCCTGACTACAATAGACATATTTATAGATTTATTCTGTGAAACTCTCAGAAAGACCTCTGTAACATTTCTTGATTAATATCAAAAAGTGTAGTTCTGGAGATTCAAATCCATATTACTCCCTTTGCTCTTAGTTGAACTTACCACTCCTAAAGCAGAAGCAAGTTTCAGTACCTCCTTTTAACACCAGTCTGATATTATTTCAGACAATAGTCTTTGAAGAGAGGATTATTTGACTTGGGTTTTTCCAATCTACTCATAAAATGAGCCACAAAGCTGAAGTAGCTGCCAAATTCCTTACACATTTTCTGAAAATGTTGGCTTGACATTATTTGAATCATTGACTGGAGGTAAAAGTAGGAGATGCTGTTGATGAGGCATGCCTCAATCATTTTCACATAATAGCCTCCATATTCATTCTACTGATCTCATGCAAAACATGGAGTGAATTAGCATTTTGTCATGATCTTCTGTCAGTTCAGTGCTTAGCAGTTGGCATCAAGTTATGTGCCAGATGGGTGGTTTTAACTTTTAGAACAGGAATGGCTATTTGGATAAACTGCCCTGCATTATATATACACACCACTGAAATATTGCAGGGCTTGAACTGTTAAGGCATTGAAATACATACATGGGGCAAGAGAAGGATACATTGAAACCTTAGTTGCATGGTGACACATTATCTTTCATACTGTTATCTCTACAGCAATGAGAAATTGGTCTAATTCTGTAGCTGTTTATGAAAGGAAAGACTATAAATTGCTTTTTAAAGAAAATTCATAAAGAAAACTGGGTTTACATGTGGTTTTGCTTTCTTTTTCCTTATGTTTGTATCTTTTGATTTTACAGTAGGTGGAGGCTGTTGTAAAAACAGGGACATGTCAAAACATCTTTTGGTTTTGATGAGATAGTGGTTTCACCTGTATTGAGTTTTTGGAATATAATGAACACTCTAAGAGACAGAGCCTAGAAAAAAGCCCTGATCTGAGAGCACAACAATTTATCTTGGAGAAGTTTATTTAGAGCTCCCTTGATTTTATGTATTATTATAATTCAGGTTACCCTCAGCTGCTTTTCACACTTTAAGAAATGTGTATCTATTCATTGCAAATGTAAAACTTAATACAATTATAATTATAAATTCTTCCTTCTATATAGTTGCAACAGTTTGTCTGTGATCAATTTTCTTTTTCTTTCTGTGATCACTCAAGTACTGAAAATCAGCAAAGGAGACGTAATATTATTTCTTGTGTAATTATAGAAGCATTTTTAAAACCGTAATGAGATTGTGGAAAATGTTTTTTGAAGAGTTGTGGAGGCAGAGAAGGAAAATGATTTCATGATGGAACAAAAAGAACAAATTAAAACATTTATATGACAGGATAGGTGCAGTCCTGAAATTAGAGGTAGAAGCATTAGATGTGCAGCTGCAACTGATGAATTTATTGATATTCCTCAGACTTGACTAAAGAAAATATCAATCATTATGCTTGTGTAACATATTTGTGTTGCATTTAAATAATCTCATGGTTCAATATTTTTGCTGGTCTACTGTAGACAATAGGAAAAATGCATTTTATTTTTATATGTGATATAGATTCTGGGCATTTTACTTTTTGCTACAGACAGAGGCTGGATACTGGTCAAGGAAGCTTCAGTGGCTCTCTGAAATGTCTCAGGGAAAGTGCTTGTTTGGTGTGTCTTGTTAGGCACGATGGGCTGACCCACCAAAGCTGCTCTATCACTCCCCTCTTCAGCTGGGAAGGGAAGAGGAAATAGAAGAAAAGGTTCACCGGTCGAGCTAAGGGCAGGGAGAGATCACTTACCAATTACCACCACAGGCAAAACAGACTCAACTTTGGGGGAAAAACATATTATGAATTAAATCAGAGTAGGATAATGAGGAATAAACACAAATTTTGAAACTACCTTCCCTCTACATCCTCCTTTTTCTGGAGTTTAACTTTACTCCTGATTTTTTCTACCTCCTCCCTGGAGTGGCACAAGGGGACAGGGAAGTTTCAGTCAGTTTATCACACGTTGTCTGTTTCCCTCCTTTCTTCTCAGGAGAAGGGTTCAGAAGCACAGAATCAAAGAATGGTTTGGTTTGGAAGGGAACTTCAAAGATCATCTAGCCAAGCCACATGCCATGGGCAGGGACATCTTTCACTAGTTTGGGTTGCTCAAAGCCCCATCCAACCTGGGCTTGTATACTGCCACTGATCATACCTTCTCTGGACAAGCTATGAAGGGGTCTCACCATCCTGATTGTATTGCTCACAGTCTTTCCAGGCTCCAGCATGAGGTCCGTGTCATGGGAGGCTCTCCTCCACAAAATTCTTCATCATGAATCCTTCCCATGGGCTTCAGTTCTTCATTAACTGCTCCATTGTAGGTCACTTCCAAGGTGTCTAATCCTTTAGGAACAGACTACTCCAGCATGGGTCCCCCATGAGATCACAAGTCTTGCCAGGGAACCTGCTTCAGCATGGGCTTTTCTCTCAACAGATCCACAGTTCCTGACAGGAGCCTGCTCCAGCACAGGCTTTACATGCGGTCACAGCCTCACCTGGGCTTCCAGCTGCTCTGGTGTGGTGCTCCTTCACAGACTACAGGTAGATCTCTGCTCCACTGTGATCCTCCATAGGCTGCAGGGACACATCCTGACTCACCTTGGTCTCCACCAAGAGCTGCAGGGGAATCTCTGCCCTGGTGCCTGAAGCACCTTCTCCCTCTCTTTGACTGACAGAGCTGTTTCTCTCACATGTTCACACTCTTGTCTTAGGCTGCTGTTGCACAGTTCCTGGCCTGGCCCCCCTCACTTTCCACTTCCTTCTTCTATATTGTCCCAGAGAGTGTTGCTGATGGGCTCAGCCATGGCCAGCAGCAGGTCTGTCTTGGAGCCTGCTGGCATTGCCTCTGTCAGACACAGAGGAAGCTTCTGGCAGCTTCTCACAGGAACCACTGCTGTAGCTCCCCTGCTACCAAACCTTGACAGACAAACCAAATACAGCCCTTAAGGAGATGACTAAGATGATTTTTTTTCATCCTTGTTAGCTTAGATTAGACTGAAGAGACTTTCAGGCGTTCGTTTGTAGCATGGTTTAATTCTTTTCATTGAATTACTCAACTTTCTCTGTCCAATCAATTCCCTTCCAGTGCAAACATAGAACAATTGCATTTTCCATTCTTTCTTGGCACACAATTTTTGTTAATTTATGAATTTGGGTGCTTGTGTTTCAAATAGATAGATAGATAGATGGATGGATAGATAGATAGATAGATAGATAGATAGATAGATAGATAGATAGATAGATAGATAGATAGATAGATAATCTGCCAGTCTACAGAAGATGGTGTTTAAAATGAAGTGTTTGGTTGGTCTCCTTAAAGAACAGTCTGTAAATTGGGACACCTGTCACAGTGGTGGTTCCATTCCATGCCCAGCAATGTCAGCAGTGCCCCTTTTGCTGAGGTAAGAATGAAGGAGCACTGCAGGAAGACATGTTTTGTTAGGCTCAGACAGGGGGTAGTGGTGGTTTTAAATCTGTTATTCAGATTTAAGATCTACAGCTGTTTTCCTGGTGCTGAGGAGAACCACGAGAGGAAGTCCTGCAGGAGGACCAGGCTTTGGTAGGAGGAAAATGCCAAGTGCAATTTAAAACATTTAGAGTTGTTTTAATTGTTTTTAAAATGGGTATTAAAAGAAATAGAAGAAATTAAATAAAAGAGTGGTGGAGGTACTTGACTTGCAGACATAGAGGCACTTTTGAATATCAGCCTGTTTACTGAACCTTTCATGCTGTTATGCCCAAAAACAAAACAAAGACCTTAATCAGTGGAGAGTTCCTTAAAAGTATCTCTGGGCCCCAAGCTCATTAATTTCTCCTTCAGATGTGTATACAGGTGTGAGCAGCAAGGCATGGAAAAATGGCATCAACTATCTGCTGATTCTCACTGGTTACTCCTTTAAAATGTGCCCATGTCCAATAAAATGAGAATCTGGACATTGCAGAACACCCCCAGCTCCCCCCCAGGGAGGGAGGGAGATCTCTACACCACTGTCTGCTGATGCACTGACCCCAGAGGGCAGGCACTGGAGATTGGCACAGTCCTTAATTCCCCACCTCCTGTAATGGGAAGAATCACAATAGTTTCTTCTTTCTGTTTCTAATGAAAGTAATTACTTCTTAGTCACTACATTTTCAAAGAAAATCTTGAATAAGACCCAGGATTAAACTATAGAGGCAAGCAAAGCCCAAGTATCGAAATTACAGATATTACAGAAAGAGTTTACAACTCTCTTCTTGCTGCACAGAATGAAGGAATATGAAATCAGGTCTGCATTCACCTCTCACCTCCTATTTCAGATTTTCTGCTCTTTCCCCAGAGCTTCACTACTCATTTACGAGGCGCTTTTTGCTCATCACATTTCCCCAAAGTTCTTTTTCCTGCGCAAAACGCTTACAGATTATAACATGCAGCTTTTCAAAAGCCAAGAAAATCTCCAGCAGAGTAGATGGCAGGATGGTTGAGCCTTGGAAAGGTCTTTCCTCCTGGTTTACCATGTGCATGTCTTGCTTCCAGCTGCAGGAACCCCATATTAGACAGCGTTAAGTGGATTGAGCTTTTGGCATAATGCAAAAAATGAAATGTGATTGTCAACAAAGGATTAAAACTCCTATGTGGGAAACTTTGTGTTTTGCCAAAGGTCCAAAGAAAAGAGCAAAAATTAGTTCTCTGAAGGCAAAGCAAAACCCACTGAGGTTTCATAATGTGTAGATGGGGTTTGCAAATAGGAATTTTAATTCCTATTTGGAAGAAAGAGGAATTTTAGTTTTTGTACCATTGTCATGGGTAGAAACAGGATGATATTTGGAAGAGAAAACATACTCTACTGAGGGCAACTTTCTGACAAT
>JAOXXN010000446.1:37691982-37707419 GCA_026770055.1 Myrmophylax atrothorax | reverse complement strand
CCTTTGGTGGGGGGGGGGGGGGGGGCGCAAGGAATTGAGCGAGTGGCTGTGGGTATGTAGCTGCTGGCCAGGCTAAACCACAACATGAGTGTTCTCCCTGGTAAAGTAAGACATGATTGCTTATGGGATGGGAAGGAAAGAGTTGACTATGTCCCCACATGTTCTGGGCATAGGAATTGACTTATATGAGTGTTTTCTGATACGGCATGGATCCCTCACTAGGGTTTGTGAAGAACTGTCTATTTTGTGACATACCTAACTATACCTCTGATAAACCTCTCCAACACTCTGCTCCCCTCAAGCAATATCCAATTGGATATGTAACTGTCCTGCACAATATTGCACTGCAGAGATTTTCCAGCATTATTCTGCTGGGATATTTTGGTAGGAAAATCCCCAAAGTGAAATCTAATACCATTTTCACCTGTCATAGAAACTGCTAGGTTAAAAGTAAGGTGAAGTCAAGGAAAGCTCTGGAAACTACTTGTTTTATTATGTATGTTTATACTAGTGAGTTCAGAAGTTACCAAGTAAGCCCACATAGGATGCACAGGGCTTTGTTTATGGCTGTTCTCATAGCAGCTGCTCAAACTGTTATGTAGATGCATGAACTGGGACAAGTAGGAGACCAAAGTGCTCTTTGGTGGGAATGTATACCAGGTGCTGGCCATAAAGCATGAAAAAAACATCTGTGAATGACTAGTTGAAGTAATTGAAATAAATATTTATAGCTATTAAACTTGATGCATTAGACAATAAATTCATAGGAAAAAATTGCTTTCTACAGTGGAGTATTAAATGCACATAGGAATGCTTTCAGAACTCTTTGGAGAAGGGAATTTTCCAAATTCCTTTCAAATACAATTTATGTCTCATTAATGTCCTGACACTTATTGAGGCCTCTTTTATATCTCTTCCTCACTAATGTGTCATTTATTTGCTAAGTGAAGACAGAGAAGTGTGACCAAACTGGCAATGTCTACCTTGCTGAGATAAATTCTTCTCAAAGAAGAATTTAAATGAAAGAGGAAATAAAAATTATATCTTATGTTAATCAAAAAAGATACAGTCCGTAATCCTGAGGCCATGCTGCATGCCAAGGACTGCAAACAGTGCTCACTTACGAGACCTTTTCTGAGCTTGGTATCTTTTATCACCATTTAATGGAGACTAAAATGTGCCCAAATGTAATTCATTCGAGCATTTTATGCAAGACTACACTTGTTACTTGTTCTGTTTTGCTGTGACTTGAGAATCTGTACCTGGTAAACAATAAGCTTGCTTTGTTTCCAGCTGGAGATAACGTGTTTAGAGAATATAAATTCAGGTATTTTGGTGTGGAAAATGGATTAATAATGAGGTGCACTCAACTAACTGCATTTATGAGGCAAGCAAACAGACATGAGAACTTAACTGTATTAATTTTTAATGAAGCATTATAAGCTTTTCATTGCTTGTTGCTTTCTATACGGACATTAGAATAAATAGTGGGTTTACAGATTGTTCTTGATGCACAATATATGAAATTACAAGAAGAAAAAATTGTTCATTTCCTGAGGAGAAAGGTTTTATGTGTTCATGTGACTATTTCTCTTCCTTTTTATATCATCATGATATGTTCTTAATTTCACTGTGGAGATACTAATAGCTTTGTAAACATAAAATCAGAAAGTTTGGCTGCCTTCTGTGTCTTTTGCAGATCATTATGCAGAGTTTTGAAGTGAATAACAATAATCTAAGCAGGTATTTTAATGTTGCAAACTGTCTCGTATGCCGCCAATAAAACATTTTTATGTCTTGTAAGGGTTAATTTATCTTTCGGGAAATTGTTCTAAAATATCTACATTCAAGAAAAGTTATCATATTAATGATGTCATGATATAATAATGCCATTTAGAAATATGTATATATCATTGCTATGTTCTTAGATTGTGTACAAAAAGTAATAACCCTACAAAGTTCCTAACTGAGCATTATCTCTGCATTCCCTCCACTGAGCTAGAAATTAACATTACATTTTTGTGTCTTGTAATGTGAAAAAGATGGAAATGAAGGGTAAAGTGATTTGTAAGTGAAGGAAGTGGGGAATTTCTGACTTACTTTAAATTTAGAGTGAGAAATTTAAAATACTATTAGTTGAATACATTTCCATTTCCAGCAAATTATTAACTCATTAAGGGACTAGTCAGTGTGAAATTATAAGTTTTCTACTTCTCTTTAAAGAGTGTACTTCTGAGCAGAACCTTTGTAATATATAACCTCCTGTGTTTGACTGTAATCTTCCTGCTACAGGGAGGGACCATCAGCTGGAGAAGCTGTAGTAAGTCACACAGTATCTGCTTCTTTCCTCTTGATCAGCAGTCATTGTTCTCTTGGCTAAACAGCATAGAATCTTATTGATATGTGCATGGCATAACTCCTTTTGTATAACATTGTATAAAGAAACACTTCATACAAGCTAAGTAGTGAGCATGTTCCACATAGAAGTTCAAAGCAATAGTAATATTTATGGGTTGAAGTAAATATCTCGGGGAATTTTAGGACTATCTTTCCTTAGAAAGTGTAGACGGAGTGTCTTCCTCTCACCTGGCCCTTACATATGGGAGAGTCTTTAGAGATGTCTTCAGAAGGTTCAGGCTCACAGAAGGAGAAAATATGTAGCAGTATATACCAATATGAGTGCTAGAGTTACTGTTTGCCCTAATCCTGAATTATCAATTGGCAAATACATTTAGGACTGTGACAACTTCACAGAACATAACTGTTTCTCTAGGGGAGGTTATATAGTGTGGCCCTGATTTTTACTTAAGAGCCTTTCCTAAATTCCACTGAACTTCATTTGTCTGTGTAAGAATAATTCATAGAATCATAGAATTTGGGGTTGGAAGGGACCTCAAGGATCATCTGCTCCAATTGTTCTTGGCAAAAGCATGATCTGGACAAGATGAGCCAACACTGTGTTCAGCTGAATCTTAAAAGTGTCCAATATTGCAGAATCCACCACTGCCCTGGGGAGATTATTCCTGTGGCTGATTGTTCTCATTGTAAAAAATTTTCCTCTTGTGTTCTAATTGGAACATCCCCATGAATAACTTGTATTCATTATCCCTTGTCTTTTCCATATGACTCCATGTGAGAAAGGACTCTAATAATAGTCCTTAAAATGATACTTGGTTTTGGACTTGAAAAGCTAGGAATCCTCTTCCATTTTTTTAATGTTTCCTTTTATTCCATTTCTTTGGCACTATCAGTCGTTAAACTACAGTAAGAACTGAATAGGAAAAGATTATAAAAATTAGGTACAAATATTCTGCTAAGTGAAGGGTTCTCTGCCTTTTCATCACATTTATTTGAATGTGTGGTGCTTTCAATAATACATCTATTTTTCCTTCTATTTCTAGGTGTTGCTTAGCACCCACGATACTCTGAATGCTAAACGAATAAAGTAATGTATAACTCTGAAAATGTTGAAAAGGTGAACTGAAGTCAAATACAGATGTATTCCACAGCATCATAAAGTAGGAAGTAGTTTCTGATTGCTGGAATTTAACTGCTAAGTGGTCTATGTAATTTATCCCCAATGGTGCACTGGCTTTTTTCCCTTGCCCCATGTGGTGCAATATTTAGTTCACTGCCACTGAGCAGACAGAATTCACATAAATGGATGGTGATATCAGATCAGAGTGCTGATTGGCTTCATTATTTTAACAGGGCTTAATTTTCCCTTCAGATTTTCCATTGCCATGACCTGCATAAGAGTCTCTGAGCCCAAAAGCTTTTTTCATTTTTCTTTCTGTACCAGCTCGTTAAATAAAAGATGTTAAGTCTTCCTGCAAATCTTTCATTCAATTTCTTAAGCCAATGTGGCTCAACAAAATGTTATTGCTATATCTGTATTTTTTTATTTTAGGTAGTCTCTACTTTCAAGCTGCTTAATATATCAGCTTTAGCTTCCTACGTAATAAAGTGTATTTTTCTGTTGTTGCTTTCTTCTTGCTTTTTTGCATTCCCTGTGATCAGGGAAAGAAATAGTATCACTTTTCCAGTTGATTTCTTTTCTGTGTCTGCTGCTGTTGAGGCTTGAACTCTGTCCTTGTGAGAGGGTTGCAGCAACAGTAGAGTACGGTTTGGTGGACATTTTTTTCTCTCTTCTGTGAACTTCATGTGCTTATTTTTCTCTTTAGAAGGTCTCTTTTAATGTCCCTCTATGTCATCCATGGAAAAAAGATTTTTCCGAAAAAATTGGTGTGTCATCTGCAGTTTTATGTAGGTGCTATTGGTTTGAAGAGGTGTATTGTGCTAGGCATACTCTGGTCAACAGTTCTATTGGTTCATTCATTTTGCGCATTAATGAGACAAAAATGTTTCCCTTATTTTCCTGTCTGATACTGAAATGCAGCACAGTTAAGAAAAAAACCTAACTGGAAGGCCAACATTTTGGTTATATTTTGATCATTCCTGGAATTTTAAAATGCTCTTCTTGAGCATTGACCTTGTGTGACTCTCTCAAGGGTTGACATCAGGCAGTCTATTATCTGCTTGATCTAAATAGGCAGCAATTAGGCAAACTGTTATTGTTTCCACAGTAGGCCCCAGGGAATCTTGGGCAAAGATGTGACTCTCCAGATAATGTAAAAGTTGAAAGTTCAAACTGAATTATAAGTAGTGGAGTGCGAAGAAGTTCTTTTTGTGATTGGTATGCAATAAAAAAACCCCAATACCTAAAAATTCTGAACAGAGGGTTAACATGAAAGGAAAAAATTTCTAATTCCTTTCCAAGACAAAACACCACAAGAAATAACTTTTTTCCGTTCACATCCAAAGCTTCATATTCAAACTATTCTTTGCTCTAGTGTTTCTTTAAATAAAAGCTTTCAAAATAAAGCTTATTGGACTTATAGTCCACCTCTAGTGGGCTTTATATTCTTTCTTTCAATATTTAATTACTATCAAAGTATGTTGTCAAGAAGATTGCAAACAGAAATCTGTCAGAATCATAGGATCATAGAATGGTTTGGGTTGGAAGGGACAATAAACATTATCCAGTTCCAACCCCTCACAATGGATAGGCATGCCACCCACTAGGTCAGGTGGCCCTATCCAACATGGCTTTGAACACTTCCATAGATGGGGCATCCACAGCTTCTCTGGACAAACTGTTCCAGTGCCTCACCACCCTTTCAGTAAAGAATTTTTTTAATAAGCCTCCTTTAAGTACTGAGGGGCTGCAATGAGGTCTCCTCAGAGTCTAACGAGGATTTCAGAGTCACTGAAAGAGTCATCCTTTCCCTCTTCATAATTTAGTTCAGTCTCTCCGGTTGACTTTCTAGTGAGCCCGCAGCTGTCAGCACCAAAGGATATTGTGTTGTTCAGCCAGTATGGGCTGATTCAGCCTTGTTGAATTCAACTTCAGAATTCAGGGGAAAAAGAAGAAAACAAAAGGCAAAAGGCTTGAATGAAAAAAAAAAATTAATTTCCTCTGCCATGATTTCATTTTCCCAAGTTGGCCCAAACCCAAGACCCAGTGCTTAACACTGGGCTTCCTAGTTTCAGGATCTTCTCAGTTCCCTTTGCTCTAGTGAAAAGGAGATGCTTCATAACCTATGATATACACACTTGTGGTATTCCCCTCTGGAATATGGATCACAGGCATTAATTTGGATCAAGAGATAAGACAGGACAATATCTCTAGAATCATTAATAATAGATATTCTCAAAAGATTGTTTCCTGAGGCGTAAACCAAATACATGAAGAAAATGAAAGTGACATTGACGTAAACAATTGTATCTTGCAATAGTAACCTAAGGCAAACCCTAAATATTTATAGAAATAGTTTAATTCTACCTCTTTTTCCCCAAATAAAAGCTGTGGACCTAGCCCTTCTATTGTCTATGAAATGTAAATCTTCTAGAAAGCATTAATCACCCAAATTCTGGGCAATGCTTGCTGATCCAGATCTCTCCACAATTAAGATCTGATCACAACCCTGTTCTGTTTTCTTCTTGTACTGTTTTGTCACTTTTCTTACGAAGGTTAGGAGTTACTTTCTTTAAACATGAGCCAATTCAATTGACCTGTAGTCAGAAACAACATTAGAAAAATGATTTGGAATTCCATGTTTATTGTTGCTCGGGGACTTTCACATCAAATCTATGCAGTGTAGAAATTGGAGGTTGTTGTTTATTTTTCCTGCCTGCTGTCTTTGAAATGTTATCCTGAGATCTGTTAATTAAGCTTTCCCATGACTATTATCTACACTATCAGCAGCAGCACTGATGTTCAACCTTTCAGGGTTTGTTTTTGTCTTTAATAAAGAGGTGCAGGAAGGCTAAGATGCAACATGTTCACCTGCCCTTTTAAAATAAAAACTTTTATTAAGTGAAGTCCAGAAATATGCTATTACTATGATCATATAAATATATAATTGCCCAAAGTGCAAATATTGCTTTTTTTTTTAAATTATGAAGTTCTTGATATTGTTGGAGAGAGTAGGAGGTAAGATGGAGTTCTACTTCATCAGCTCTTCCTTCATTTTTAAGCTAACCACATACTCTCCAGCTTGCAAAAAAGAACTGGAAAAGAACTGTTACTTTTAGAAGATCAGTCAATTTAAAGCAGGTATCTAAATGTGTACAGCAGTTAAGATGAACTAGAATTGGTTGGAAAAGGTTGTGGTGTTGTGGGAAAATTTTGTTTTATTTAAGCAGCCCTTGCCATTTCCCTCTTATTCTCTCATATCCACCATCCCCTCAGTGTAATTGTAGCACAGCATCGAGCCATGAACTCTATCAGGAACTGATGCAAACTGAAAAAGTAACCAAACAAAACAACCAAACTGAGAGGCATGGTAGATGATGAGTTAAAAATGAAAGGCAGGACAGGGTCTGCTTAAACAAGCAAAACTGCCAGAAGAGATGCTGATTAAAACAGGGTGTGACTGATTGGCAGTTTATTAGGGGTTCTGAGGTTGTGAGTTTTTACATATATACCTATTTCTCTTTATTAATTCTCACTGTAACTGAGCAAATCACTCTTGAGCTCCTCCTTGGCCTAGATTATTAAATTTATTATTAATTTCTCTTAGGTTATTAAATTCTTTAATGTTATGCAGTATTCTTAGTTGGAGGTTTTAGAGTGACAGACATATTTTGAATTTTGTCTTAATTAATGAAATTATTAAGCTATTTAATGGATCTTGTTAAAATGCTAAGGGCAACAAGTTGCTCAAAAAAGGAGACCTTTAATGTCAACATAATGTTTTAAAGTTGAAATGTAATAACTACTTTGATTGAATATTAAGTCTGCAGTGTCCTTGCTCTGACAAATCTCTGCTAGCTGATTGCTCCTTCATGAAGGAGAGAGTGTGTTATTAAAAATTCAATTAAAACAAAACAACAGGTTTTGTCTTTTAGAAATGCATTGCAAGTGTGAAGGGAGAAGTACTGAGAAATAATGCAAGGGAATGAAGGAAAACCACTAAACAGAGAGGAGACCAGATTAGGAGAAGTTGTAGAAGAGAGATTAACAGCACTAAAATATCTATAAAGGAATCTTTTTCACTTTAAAGGGCATGTAATAATTGCATATATAAACTAAAATATTTAACTATTGTGTAGGTACAGAGACAAATGTTTCAGAATTCTCTTTCTTTTCCTCCCAAATGCAATCAGCATTCTGTCATGACATTTCATGATAGAGATGGCAAACCTAATGATGGTGCAAAGAGATGGAAAATGAATTTCCTGAGGGAACTTCAAACTACTTTCTGTGGAGGTTGATGCTTGTGTGTGATTCATTCATGACACTAGAAAACTAGCTGTGGGTCTCCAGAAGGTATCACCCAAAAAAAGAACACTTTTTTTGCAAGGTGTACTGTGGAAAGATCAATACAAGTCTTCCTTGAAAGCCCTTCATTAATGATGGTCTCAGTTTGGGCAAAAATGGCTAGCTATCCTTTTGTTTTAAAGCAGCCATGAGATCTTCCATAGGCTTTCTCTAATTCTAAAGTCAACAGTTAAATGTAATTTTTTTGAAACAATGGGAAACTCATACTGAGTCTACATCTAAAATCAGATTTAGACTGAAAATTACATGAGAGAGAATCACAGAATAGGCTGAGTTGCAAGCGACCCACAAGGATTATGGAGTCCAGCTCCTGGCTGTGCACAGGACCATCCCCAAGAGTCACACCATGTGCCTGAGAGCATTGTTCAAACACTTCTTGGTCAGACTTGGTGCTGTGACCAATTCCCTGGGGAGCCTGTTCCAGTGCCCAGCCACCCTCTGGCTGAAGAACGTTTTTCTGATATTCCAACTTAAACCTCCCCTGACACAACTTCAGGCCATTTTGTGAGGTCCTGTCACTGATCGCCACAGAGAAGAGATCAGTGCCTGCCTCTCCTCTTCTCCCCACAAGGAAGTTGTAACTGCAATGAGGTCTCCCCTCAGTCTCCCATTCTCCAGGCTGAACACACCAAGTCCCCTCAACTGTTCCACATTCAGCTTCCCCTCAAGGCCCTTCACTATCTTTGTTGCACTCCTTTGGACACCTCTGATAACTTGTTATATATCTTATTCTGTAGTGCCCAAAACTGCACACAATATTCCAGGTGAGGCCGCCCCAGTGCAGAGTGGAGCAGGACAATCCCCTCCCTTGCCCGGCTGGCGATGCTGTGCCTGATGGCCCCCAGGACATGGTTGGCCCTCCTGGCTGCCAGGGCACCGCTGACTCATATTCAACTCGCTACTGACCAGGACCTCCAGGTCCCTTTCCATGGCACTGCTTTCCAGCATCTCATTCCCCAGTCTATACAAATAGCCAGGGTTGCCCCATCCCAGGTGCAGAATCTGTCACTTCCCCTTGTTGAACTTCCTATGGTTGGTGATTGCCCAGCCCTCTGATCTGTCCAGGTCTCTCTGTAGGGCCTTCTGCCTTTGAGGGCGTCAACAGCTCCTCCCAGTTTTGTGTCATCTGCAAACTTGCTCAGTGTCCCGTCCAGTCCTGTGTCCAAGTCATTTATGAAGATGTTGAAGAGCACAAGGCCCGAGATGGAGCCCTATGGAACCCCACCAGTGACGTGTCACCAGTCTGATGTCACCCCACTCACTATCACCCTCTGTGCTCACCCGTGAACCAATTGCTCACCCAGTGTGTGACATGTTCATAACGATCCTGTGAGAGACAGTATTGAAAACTTAACTGAAATCCAAAATGATAACATCCAATTGCTTCCCTTGATCAGCTAGGTGGGTTGCCTTGTCGTAAAAGGAAATCAGGTTGGACAAGCTGGACTTTCATCTCATGAAGCCAGGCTGGCTGTGACCAATGACTGTGTTGTGTTTCAGATGTTTTTCAATACCTCCCAGAATAATCTCCATAGCTTTACCAGGCACTGAAGTGAGACCGACAGGGCTGTGGTTTTTTTGGTTCCTCCTTCTTGCCTTTTAAAACTGAGACAACATTCCCCAGTTTATAGACAGCTGGGACCTCTCTGGATTGCCAAGACAGCTCAAAATTATTGAGAGAGATTTTGTGATTACATCAGCTAGCTAGAGAAGAAATAAAAGTCAGTCTCTATTGGTAGCATCATCTTCCCTGCTTCTGTTTATAAAAAATACTTTGTAGCAGCTTTTTTCATGAACTCTCTGTGATAATCAAATTTAATCCTAAATTGCTACAGGAAGAGTGTTTACCAGCATTATCTGTGGAAGTGCCTATTAAGTGTTGAATATTTTCAGTGTTTGATTTAGTTGTGCAACCTCTGGACTTTTTCCTTTGTACCAATAAACCAGAATTATTAAGAGCTGTTGGCTCTGATTCACTATTTCTGTGTTAAATGTTTAGAACTTGTAAGAGTTGTGACCCTTTTGCCAATGCAAGTAATCCTAATTCCAGCAATTCACACTTGTCGTTTTGCTTTAAACTCTATTACCACACACTCAAATTCTCCCCACAGTGGCTTGGAGACCATTTAGCAAATAACAAGTTTGAGATTGAGGGATTTTGTCCATTATGTCACAGTTTAGTAACTAACAGATTTTGGTTTTGTGTTGCAGAAGTGTGACCTGGCCCAGCAAAGCATTGTTCATATTGTTCAGAGTCCACATAAGAACAGTCAGAACAAAGAGGAGACAGAAGATAACCATGTTGGAGGCACTCTAAAAGCCTTGGAAAGAGAACCTGAAAGCCTAACTCGCATAGATCTCAGTACCAGCATCCTCCCATCACTCTCTGCTGGGCTGGCTGTTATTCTGGATCCTGGAAAAAACAGTGTTTTTCTTCCCTCTGAAAAAACAGGTAATTCAGTGATTTAGCATTTCAATATACATATCTCAACATGTGACTGTTTCTTTTTGAGGGTGAACAGTTCCAGTTCTACACCAAGGGAAAACAACCCCACAATATGTGGTTTCTTTAAGTTATTAAACAAAACTACAACAATATTAGGAGGTGATAGAATCTGATGTGTCTTCTAGCAAAACAATTTTGCTTTGTGCATAAAATGAGTGATTTCTTGTGTTGTTACTTTCTCTATATTGCATTATGTTAATATTTTTACAAATTATTATAGGCTGGAAAAAACCTCAGAGTCAATGAGAAAGTAAAAAAAAGTAGTCTTTGTAAAATTTCCATTATAGAAGTTTCCTTAACTGGAATGTTGGGCAGTTTATGCATTGCAAATATGTTTAATTCTCAGTCTGTTGTGATGTTTTCATATCCATATATTTTGTAAAAAAATATTTACAAGAAATTTATTATTTATTAAGACATGGCTGGCACAACACATGATGATGATCCAAACTATGCATTTTCATAGTTCTTTATCTACCAAATGATTACTGTCAATATCTTCATCATGAAAAATAATCTGAGGAACAAGTTAAGTTTCAGCAAAATGGGTTGTGCTGTAATGTTTCAAACTATTCATGAGAGTGAAGCTCAAGTCAGAAGTAAGCATAAGAATCCCTTAGCAATTACATGAATCTTGTAGGAGAAACCCCCTCCTCTCAGTCTAGCTAATCCTTACTGCCAAATGTGTTGTCCCCAGTTAAGATACATCATTCTGTGCAGTACCAAATTCTGTTGTGGTTTATTATAATACTCTGTCAGAGATGTCTTTTTAGAAAGAATAGTACACAAATACCCTTTTTACACAGTACAGAAGGTAATACTAAACATACAGATCCAGATTACAGAAGATAAATTGTGCACATGACGGAGTACCTCTGTGACTAACCTGACCACAGAAATCATCCTGATTAAGAAAATGGCTACTAAAACTGTTAAAATAACTTCCAGAGAATTTACTAAGTAACTCATGCAGAAAATACACAATTCATGGGAGGGTCACAGATGTATTGCACAACTGACTTGGTCAGACTCTTGCTGCCAACTAATGATGAATGAGTGCAGTTTAGGAGCAAATTAGTACCCAGTTTAATGATGCACATCTCCCAATCTGAATGACTGATGAGATAAGAGGGGCACATGCTGATTTAAATCTGGTAAACTAAAGACAGGCCTTCAGCCTGGTTTTACTGTCTGAATCAAGGCAAAAATGTGAGCTTTTAAATGTTACAACATATTTATTTTTTCACTACTGAACATGGTAGGTACAAGGCTTTAATAGCTGTGCTTGACTTTACTGAATAGTTTATGCATGTGTAAGGACTTGCAAAATTTTTCATGTGACATGTTTGTCCACAGACTGCAAACTGTGAAGGCAAGTTAAAACTGATAGGTGTCTTCTACTGCAGCAAATATCCTCATGGCAGGATGAAAGCTGAGGAAAAAAATTACTGATAGTTTATGTGGCCTAGTTTTATCTCTGATTATTTTATAAATGTTTTTTATAAGGTGGAAGAAAAAGAAGATTCACTCTAATGACTAATAATTCTTTCTGGAAGTATGTTAATAAGAAGTAATTTTTAAAGACTTATCTTCTTTCCTTGTTTTGATTCTCACTATGAAAACTTGTCCTTTTGTCTGTTCAGCTCTGCTGCTATTGTTCAATATGGGGAACTTTAATGGGGTCTTTGTTATGGGTTTGGTGTGAGTTAATTTGCAGTCACTTAATTCTGTCAGTTAAGAAATAGTCCAGGTTAAAAATAATCCAGCATGGAAATAAAAACCACAGAAAAACAACCAAACAAAAAAAAAAAAACCCAAAGATCAGTTTTCCAATAAACTTTACTGTATAGTGAGAACTTCCTTTGGCACAGCTGAAATGACTAATAGTAGTGGGAATGAGTGGCTGAAGAAGGCAGGTACCATCACTGGCAGTTGAATTATACTGATCAAGCTGTTGTCTTAGGGGTGGATGGTTGTAGTGAACAGTCTACTCTAGCAGCCTGTATAGTTGAACCAAATATGACCTTTTTTCTTCTGCATCTGAGAGATAATATCTGATGTACTGTCAACAAATTTAAATGTACAATTTAGAGGCAAAGGATTAACTAATTGATTAACTTGTTATTGTTTAGTCTAACATGCTACACAGCTCTTCCATAATTGTGGCAGTAAACACTGAGGCTTCATGTCTCCTGAGGCCTAAGTATTTCTTTTTGCTACCACAGGATGCTGAGCCCATGTTCCTGCCTTGTTTTTGTTTCATTTGTCCTCCTTTGAATTCCAAGGAAAAAGATTTGTGGTAATTTTTGCCTCACAAAAGCTTCTCCCGTAAGATGTTACAACATTTGGCTTCAAAAATAGTAATTTTGAAGTATTTACATGAATTCTTGGAGGTCAAAATGTGAAATTTTACCAGACCAACCAGGAGAGAGACAATTGTTATGTTGTACTGCTCTTATATAAACAATATACTTAAGTAGCATAAACTGCTGTACTTGATGAGACAAAAGCCTTTATAGCCTGGCATGGTGCCTCCACTAATGGGTATTATTTGCTCTTTGCAGAAGAGTGTAACAGGGCATCCTCCTCCCAGCTCACCCCTACTCTAGTGTGAGTAATGAAATGAACTCAGCTGGTCTCGAAAAGCATCTTACTTGCTTTGTGTTTTGAGAGTGCAGTGTCTGTTTTTCTATGAGAAATTCAGAAATGTGAAAGTCTTAATAGGCTGAAAAAATACCAAAGTGGATTCAAATAATCTCTGCATCAAAGATTTCTAGGTTTCCTCATTTTGCAGACTAAGGTAACAAAAGTGCCTTTTTCTGGATTTTTTTGTTGTGGTTTTTTTGTTTGTTTGTTGGTTTGGGTTTTTTTGTTTTTGTTTTATTTTGTGGGGGGGGTTGTTTGTTTTGGTTTTCCCTTTTTTTTTTCTTCTGGAAACCTTGCATGATTTGTAATGGACATGGGAACAAAATCTCAGCACAGGACTTTCATCCTGCCTCACTGCCTCATCATTTTTTTCTGTACAATGGGATAAAGTGTTTTTTCAAACAAGATGTAGGCAAATAAACTATGTTCTATTATGGCTGCGTACCTGATAGATACATGTATAGGATGAAGGGGTAATGGTTGACTCAATGACCTTAGAGATCTTTTCCAACCTTAACAATTCTATGATTCTCTGATTTTTACCTGAGAAACAGTGAATCTGAAAAACATTTGTATGGCTCATCAGCTTATTATCAGAATGCATTATGATGCTGGGTCCAAGAAAGTTAATACAGTCTTTGGAAGTATAAACAGAAAACAGTGGAATGGAGAAGATATTTTTTTCTCTGCTTTTGACACTTGCATAACTAGAAGTAATGCAACACACTGTTTTGATGTCTAATCCATTAGAAGGTACACAAGAACAGTCCTGAGAATCCTACAAAAGTGCAGGTTATGATTGGTTTGTATTTCTTGGTATAATCTTGTGGCATTTATGGAAGTGGAAATTCGGTAATGTGGGAGTCTTAGACCATACCAGCTATTTTAGGATATAAGCTTTCATTGTCTAGAGAGTGCAAGCCAGCAAATTTGAACACCACACATAGATTTTAACTTATCAGGAAAAAAATCACCAAAGCAGGATATTCTGGTTTATAAGAATTCATCACGTTTAACCATTTATAAATAAATATGGAACATTTTTCTGAAACACATGTGCAGCAACAAAGATTGGACTTCAACCTACTATGGACAGTCCTAGACAGGAGGTCAGACTGCAGAATCCCATTGCTTCTGAGTTAAAAAAACAATCAAATCCAGTAGAATAGAACGAAATTCTTCCTTTTATTCAGCACTGGGAACATGGGGATAATTCCACCAAAGACATGTTCAATGAGACTTTTGTGTTTCCAGGTTTATATACTTAGTTACAACTGAAAACTCCTCCCCAAAGTGAAGCTGTATATTTTAAGTGACTCTTAACAGCTCTAATGAGCTGCTCTTATCTCTGCAGCTCTGTATTTCCTTTTAACTAAACAATGTTACAGCTTCAAGCCTCTAACCTAGACAGCTCTTCTGCTTTACTTATTACTGCTCAATCTAAACATGGTTTTTGATTTATTTCTTGAAGTTCATCTTGCAGCTACAGGGTTAAATTCCTCTTTGTCTAGAGCTATGCATGGTTAAGAGAACTGACAAACTTACAAGCTAAAATCAAAATTTAGAAAAAAATATAAAGTTAGTACAGGTCCAATTAAAAATTAGTAAAGATCATATGATTTTATGGAGAAGGGATAAAATCCTTTTTCTTGATGGGTGCCTGAATCACTTCCCTTTCTTAATGTATTTATCAGGTAGCAATGTCAAGCAAATATGTAGTATTGAAAAAAACCACACCAGTTTAACAGCATCTGTTTTCTGTAAGCTGATATTTATGTTATTACTTATTTATTTTCCAATTTAATCCATTTTTAGCTAGTTTTTTATTTTGTCTAAATCAATTGGATGTGATCATCATTACTAATGGTTTTTTCTTTTCAATTTTAAATAAATGCTCAACTGTTCAGTTCACAAAAAAACCCTTGTGTTCTGTGACTAGTCTTTTACAAATGCTTGCATGCAAGGCACCTCTGTTTCCTTATCTTTAAATGTTCCTGTTTTCACAGAAGAGTAAATAAAGTACAGGTATATCCTGACAGGTGTGCCAAGCTATATTAATTCTAGAAAAGAGATTGATTGTTTTCTGCATAGTTAAGAAATGCTTAACCAGAACTTCATATATGTACAAACTTCTTATCTTTACAAATGGCACAAGTATGATTTAGAGCAGGTGAAGAAACTGCCATTACCAAAGCCTCAGTATTGTCAGTGATGCATAAAGTAATGAACTGATTCCCATTCTGTGTAAGACTTTGACATAAGAAAGAGACATTTAGAAAGGAAAGCCACAATTTAGGGTTTGGATAGTCAGACCTGAGCATACTTCTGAGACAAGTTCTGATGAATAAAAAAAAAATCAATTTAACCAGCGAAATTGCTGACACTACATATAGTTTTTCAATATTATTTTGATGACTGTGTGTTAAAAACATCCTGTGC
>JAOXXN010000446.1:37668332-37681047 GCA_026770055.1 Myrmophylax atrothorax | reverse complement strand
GATTAGTGTGTCATCCAAACAAGCATGATATGCAAAGAGACAAGTTTTGTGAAACTCTCTCAGTGTCTTTTAGTTTATAATGAAATACTGCTTTTTCTTCTATGTTTACTCATTCAGGCTAGGAACTTGCTTTTGGTCTGATGCCTTAAATGGAAGAAAAGAACTTTCCAGACAATATTAGTATAGATAAAATAGCAAGCAGGTCCCTTAATGAAAGTGCTTTCAGGTGTAGCAAAATACAGAAGTGCACAATACAGTATGTTTTTATAAATTTATAACACTACTTAATTATCATGTCAAAGGGACACATGCAACCTGAAAGTTTTCCACCCCTTTGGAGCTTCTCCAAGGGTTTTGAGCCTTCTGTCTTGCTTTGACTACAATATATCTTCTGAGTGCATGTGTCCCAAACAAGATGTTCTTGCTAAAATCCTTTTACTTAAAAAGAGCATTAGGCAGAATTTCAGGAATGTGGCACAAATTGTGAGAAAAAGGTTTAGTAACTATTGATGACTATTCTAAAGAGTTAGAAACTATAGACCTCTATTAAAGTCTACAAATATAAAAAAAAATCTTATGGATCTTAAGACATCAGGCCAACAAATCATGAAGACCTTGACAAACCTTTTATTCAATTTATCTCTCATAATTGGACATTGTGGTAGGGGAATGGAGCTGTTTGATAATAAGCTTCATTCCTGCTGGGCGTTGCACCCAAATTGAATTCCATCTTGCAATTCCATTCATAGCTTCTCGAGAGTTACTTAGGATCATGTCACAGTAAGTCAGCAGTTAGCTGACTAGATTATGCCATCAGTCCCCTTTTAATGAAAGCTAATAGCACCTTCCATAATGTGGTTTTTGAATATTTGTCATTCTTTTTACCTGGATTATGGCCTGTCAGTAACTGGGGGTTTTTTGTTCTAAGTGCTTATTAAACTATTTTCTGAGGTCTATATGACATTCTGCTGCTCTATGGTGTGATATTTTTATTGATTTATAAATATAGGTTATAGGAAAAAATTAAAACCTCTTAAAGTCTGCCTAGTATTTGAAGCTGAAATTCTTTGAAAAGCATACATATATATGAAAGTAGCTTTAAGACAATTTAAAAGAGTAGGTAGAGGTCCTTTTTTTTTATTATTCCAGTTGCATTTAAAATCTTTTTTATAACTTTGTTTCCATGTTTTGATTGATGGCACTTACAATGTAAAATTTATACAATGATTTTACTTTTCTGGGAGTTGATAAACATCACTTGACATATGTTAAATTAATATTTTAAAGCTTTGTGTTAAATTTTAGATAGATTTATATGAGTGTAAGTGCTTATCTGTATCTGTATGTGTGTAAGCAGAGTATCTTTAATGTAATACTCAAGTCTACATACATCTGTTGCCCACTTTTTCTGCTGATTATCACTTGACCCGTTATGCAAAAGGGCAATGAAGAGAGAAGACAGAAGTTTGTCTAAATTTTAGCTTGTAACATAACCATGAAACTTGAACTTCATTTATTTCCATTTACAGAAAGGTCAGTTTAATCTATTTTAAAAAAATATTATTCTCTGAACACAGTCAAGAAAGTTTTGCTTGCAACTGTGACTGTGCAAGTCTCTGCATTTGTAGATTCCACAAATACATCTTTCACTTTTTGATCCATGAAAAACATCACAGAATCATAGAATCGATTGGGTTGGACAAGACCTCCGAGATCATCAAGTTGGTCCAACCCTTGGTCCAACTCCAGTCCATTTACTAGATCATGACACTCAGTACCATGTCCAAACTCAGTTTAAAAACCTCCAGGGATGGTAGTCTGTTCTGTACAAATAATATGATTTGGCAAATTTGAATTTTTTCTAGGGGTAGGGTTTGGGAGTTTGTATTTTGTCACTTGCATTTTATTTGTATTTGGTTTTTGTCATTTCCTCAGACTAGACACAGGATAGTGCAATCATCAATTCATGTAAATGTGTAGAGTTTAGACAATGTATTAATTCACACTATTGTTGAAGCACATTGCATTTTGCAGTAATGTTTTTGAACTGAGAGGGTGCATGTTCGATACTACTCTGTTGCAAAAGAACTAACGTTCTGTATGCTCAATCATCAAAATTAGCCATTATTACCATGTAATTGGGTATATGTTTCTTTACATCAGATGAAATTTCTTTGAAAATGTCTCTGAATATAAAAACAAGTATTCAAAATAATGTTTCTTTAAAAAACTGATTTCTACAAAAGTAAACAGAACAACGAAAAATAGCTGGAAAGATCTTCCTCTTTTGAATGCACAAGGGATCAGAACTAATAAAAATACTGAAAGCATTAGCAAAAGAACAGAAAATAAAGAATACTTTCTAAACAACACTGGCATACAAGTTATGATAATTTTGTAATCAAAACATGAAGACACAATACTTTAAAGGATATTACTGTGGGAGAAATATTCTTCAGAAAATTAAGGTGCAATGCAGAACACAGTTTTTAAAGTTTAAGATGACAGCTTGAAATTAAAACAGAAGTCAAGGGAGTTCAAAGAAAATACATAAACATTTATAATCTATTATTTTAAACTTGCAAGACTTGTACAAAAGCCTGTTGTCATTTTATTGCTAAAGTATCTGATACAACAGAGCTAAATATCTTCATCTTGTTGAAAAAAAACAAGAGCATAAACATCTATACTTTGATAGAAAAGTTTGAAAATCACTTGGTAAAGACTTGTGGGTCAGGACTTTTTCTTGGGCAGGAGCACACAGTGCCTCCAGCAGAGGACATGGTCTGGATTGCACAGGAGGAGGACTGCCCTGTGTCTTTCCCGTGGCAGCCTGTGGGCTAAAATAAGTTGGAGCACTGGACCTGTAGCTACAGAGCCAAGCTCCTGGTTTTGTGAAGGGACACAGCAGCCCAGGGAAATGTCATAACAGATCAGTTCCATGTCTTTCTCAGCTGAAATCTGACTGGCTACTCCAGCTCAGATCAAAGATTCATGTATCACAGTACGCTGTCAGTCCATAGGCTCTGCCAGTAGCTTATATAAATCAGTCTGGCCATGATGCTGTCCAGGATGCTGTCGCAATCTTGGTCACTGTCTCTATGCTTCTTGTGGTTTTGTAGATCTCTGATGTAGTCCCGTTCAACCATCAATTTTTGGGGCAAAAATGGCATAATCTGTTTAAGTGATTCTGGCATGGATATTATGGATTATCCATTCTTTCTTTTTCGTATGTTTTCAGTTCTACTCTATCCTGCTCTGAGATGGAAAAGGTTGAATTGCACATGGTGCTGAAAATGGACCACACCATGGCTTTTCAGAGCATTTGTACAGCACTGTTTTCTAAAGTGGTTTTTTTTTTTGTTTCTTTGATTTTTGTTTGAGTTGGAGCTTATTAATATTATAGGTTGTTTTTTTGTTTGTTTTTTTTTTAATTTCTCCATTCCGCTCAATAATTCCTAACATTCAGCTTACTCCTTTGATTGCTACTGATCATTAAGCTGACATTTTAATAGCTCCAAGATCTTGTTTCCTTATAATAATAGCAGCTTGTCAAGACCATCATGGTTTAGGTAAAAATATTTTTCCTGTGTTCATTACCTCACATTTGTCTACAATGAATTTAATTTTTCATTTTATTATTAGTCATTCAGCATTCTGCAGTCTTCAATGTCTTTTTCCAGTTGGCCTTAGTTTTTACTATCCTGAATAAAATCATATCACTGTCAAACTTTGTCATTTCACTGTTCATTTTCTGATGGTGAATACTCAAGTCCTAGAACAATTTTCTTTTGGGACTGTATTGAGAAAACTGATGATTTATTCCTGACCTTTATTTCCTGTGTTTTAACCATTTATTTGAACACAAGGGAATTTTTATTTTCATTCAGTAACACTATCATTTCTATTTAAAAAAACTGCTGAGGAAGCCTTTGGATCATAGAATCCTGGAATTATTTGTGTTGGAAGAGAAGTTAAAGATCATCTAGTTGCAACCCTACTGCCATAGGCAGGGACACCTTTCACTGGACCAGTTTACTCAAAGCCTCATCCAGCCAGGCCTTAACCACTTCCAGCGATAAAGTTTTAGTACCTTAAATAAATTAATTATCTTCCATAAGCTCTGCTAACTCATTGTTTATTCCTTGTGTGCTCTGAAAAACTTTTTCACCACATTTTTTACTAGGGTAACAGCCTGTAACAAAGCTAACAGTTACTATTGTTGTTGCTTGTTACCAGCCATTCATAGCTGTAATTGCAGTTGATGTGTTAGTACCTGTATCTGGACAGCATTAGTTTATTAGAGCTGAATTCTTGGGATGCTGGAAGTAATTAGGGTGCTGATACTGATGACTTAAGATTTTTATATATTTTTAAATATGAATGTAGTTGTATAGTTCCTCACACTTAAGGAAGCAGGTGACAGTTTCTGAACCTCTTTCTCACATTTTTTTGCCACATTCTTGAAATTCTGTTTAACGTTCTATTCAATGGCAAAGATTTTAGCAAAGGCATCTTGTTTGGGACACATGCACCTGGAAGATAAGCTGTAGTCAAAGCAAGATAGAAGTCCCAAAACCCTTGCAGAAGCTCCAAAGGGGCAGACCCAGAGAGATTCTGGAGGCAGACGATTCTCAGGTTGGATGTATCCATTAGATATGATAATTAACTAGTCTGATATATTTGTAACGTCCCTATAGTGGGTGTGCACTTACATATTTTGTTGCACCTGAAAGCGCTTTCATTAAAGGCCTGCTCTCTATTTTATCTATACTAATGTTGTCTGGAAACTTCTTCTCTTCCATTTCAGGCAATAATACAGAGAAGCAGCTCGGTAGGAATAGCCATTGTTTTGACTGACCGTAAGCTGATTGTTGAACTTTCATTCAAAAGAGATATATCTAATTAGCTACTGTGATTGTACACTACAGTAGGAATAAAATTTCAAACTGACCAAGAGCAGGAATTTGAAGTTTACATTCTGTATTGTCAAAAAGGTGGTTGCCAAAATTGCATATGATCTCCTATGTGGATGTGCATTTGTGAAATGTCATATATTTGAAACTATAAATACCTTTATACAGTTTCATTTTCAGTTTGCAAATGCAGGCATCCGTTCTATACATTTAAATGTAGCTTCTTTTTATTGTTTTCCTAATATCTATAGGGTATTCTCAATTTAAGAAGCTGATGATTGGTTTGTGTTTGGTGTTTTGTTGGGTTTTGGGGTTTTTTTTGCATTTTCCATAATCAGTAAGTACTTTGTTTCTTGTTGGACATGACATTAGTATTTTCTGAGATATCATTTTTTCTCTGTAAAGGTATCAATAGGCTTTGCCACTTCTGCAATCTGCCTCCTTCCTTGGGTGTTTAAGTGGTCTTGTCAAAAGCCAGCTGTGAAATGGGCAGCTGCATAACCTTGGATCAGACTTCTACTGGAAGAGCTGTGTGAGAAAGAGCTGCTGGAAGACATGGAGGTTTTCACCTCACCCATCCTCAGTGGGCTCACTGGCCTAGGAGTTACATTTAACCTCAGGTCCTTACCTTTGTTCCATCCCTGGGCCATGTTTTTATGTGTACTATATCTGGACGTGTATCTTCTTGTTTTTCTGGCCTGACCTGGGACTAACCTTGTCCTTATGGACTTTCTTGATTACCACTGGTTTAATTTTTAAACATGTCTTAGTTTTTTTTTCTGAAACTGTGCTCAACTGGATCTGCTGCTCATACTGACACCTACAGTGCCTGGTCTGTGCCACCCATGCATAATTTTATGGAGCAGCTTTGCTTCCCTTTGTGTACTTAAGCTTAAACCCCAAAGTCCCTGCCTTCAACTGCAAATAAACCAGTTCTAGGCAGTTATCACCACCGGTCTCACTCAGTCCCTTCAGTGACGTGAAAAGCAGCTCAGGGAGGTGCTCTGTGGAGAATATTATGGCTGGTGCATAGTGGTTGCCTCATGCAAAAGGAGTACATTTTGAGGCAGATCTTTTGATACCGTTAAGTCTTGAACACTTTGTTGGTGTACAAGGTATCACTGTTTCTCTCCCATTTATTATTTGCCAAGCTTACAGCAGTTTCATGAAATTGTCTGGTTTTCATTTTTTTTTCTTTTTTTCCCATGTTTTGCTGTCTGACAGAACCATCATAATTGTTTTTTTTTTTTCTCTTTTTCCCTCAGTCCTTATTGTTAATATGAACTATGCTAGTGTTAATGTTGGATTTGGATCCTTTGTCTGAAAATCAGAGAGCAAACGGAAGGAGAGAAAGGCATATTGTGAGAAGAGAAAGGTAAAGCCTATGTAAAGGTCAGGAAAGGGTATG
Source organism: Myrmophylax atrothorax (assembly GCA_026770055.1). NCBI lineage: Eukaryota > Metazoa > Chordata > Aves > Passeriformes > Thamnophilidae > Myrmophylax > Myrmophylax atrothorax. Next base: position 37,674,723 of record JAOXXN010000446.1, on the reverse strand, counting down.
AGAAAGGGAAAAGATAATTACAGAAGTTATCTGGGTAACAAGATAATGAAAGATTTGGCAAAATATAAAAGAAAGGGAAGGTAAATAATAAAGTGCTCATAAAAGCAAAGCAGAAGATTCTTTCATGGTAAAAATGCCTAATAATTTTTTTCCTACCCCATTCCAAATCCCAGGAATTTAAAGTAGATCAAATGCTGTGCTTTTTTGCATCTTTTTTTTTTTTTAATTCATAGAAGTCTCCTTATTTTTCTTTTTTCCCTACAAAATTTTTTTCACTGAGAATGTGTTAAAGAGATGTGTGCCCCATTGTCTTTGTCAAGTATTTCTGATAGTCCACCTCTTACACAGGCATTACACCCTCTTCAGCCAAATTTCAATTCTTAAACTTTTGGTCCTTGTCACAGTGACAAGTCCATTTCTTTTTTTCTGAATAACCGTGTCTTCCATATATTTTAATTAGCTGAGATCCATAGACATTCTGCAAGTTGTATTTGAATCTCAAGAAAAAGAATTATGATGGGTTTTTTCCAGGTTGAGTCTATTGCATATTGTTATCCATACTTCAAAATACTGCAGCTCTTTGTCATGAGTTCTTGTGCACAGCAACACCAAGAGGGATTCATGTCCCCTAATTTTAGAGGTTTGCAATGTAGACATTTCTGTCGGACCTAGTGGTTCTAATTTCCCACAACAGAAGAAAACAGACCCTTTTAGAAACAATTTATCTGACATGTTTGTATCTTTTTATATCTACTTTAAGACGAATTAAATCAAACTATAAAAGTGCCCATTTTTCTCACTAGAATATAACACCACCAGTTTAGATAAATCTAGCTGTTGAGTGAATGCCATTTTCATGTTCTAAATTATACAGGCATCATAAAGAGTAAGTATAATCTAGAACAGGTACAAAAGTTTTGTAAATGTATGCATCTGCACAGATGGGTCTGGGGAGGAAAACAATGTGCTTTGTGAAATCTTTGCAGGTAAAGAAGAGTGGTTAAAGAAGAAAAGTTTAAATGCAGACTACAGCAATTGCATTTTTGGAAAGTGAAAGGAATCTTATAAGTAACATCTTTTTTCAAGATGTAGAAGTACAACCTTTTTTTTTTTTCCCTCATAATTCAGCTTTATGTGGAAATTTTCACAGCTTTGAGACTTCTGGGCTTAGACTTCAGATGGTTTTTCCTTCTACTGTGTTGAATAAAGCAGAAGTCCTTAAAGTGAAGACAGTTGGTAAAATTTTTTTTTATTCAGTTTAAACTGTGTATTTTTTATTACGTGGGTGCAAATTGCTGAAATAGTCTGAGGTCTCTGACAGTCAGTCTATATTTTACAAATTACAGCTACTCTAAATGTAAATAAAATGGAATCTGAAACAATGCTTGCTTTATGTAGTTTTCAATCTGTTGAAAGACTTCCTGTAGCTGTGTCCTCTTTTAAATAGCTGATTATGGGAAAGACTCAGTGATCATTATCATCTGTATGAAAATGCAGTTCAAATGAAAACAGTAGGTTAGCTACTAATATCCCTATTCAGATTTTATTCACTTAAACCATCATATTGATGATAATGGTGTTTTGACTGATTAGAGATTTCAGGATCAGGTCTATGGTCATTATGACTAATGTTTTCTCATTAACTAGTCATGCATATCAAAATAATTGGTCTGTGCTATCACTAACATGTAAAAAGCTCCCACAGCATGGTCATCATTAATAACACAGAAAAAAGGAAGTAATTCAGGTTCTAAGGAGCTAAAAAACCTAAATGGGAAGACAGTACAAAACACTGGGATACACATCAAAGAAAGCTACTTTCTCTTTTTATATAAAACACTAAAGGGAGAGAACAGTTTTAAGCCTTTTTTGTGGTGAGATGTTTGTGGGGAGATTAGCTTTGAAGAGATAGAAAAGACAGAACATGCCTCACTGGAATGAGAAGACAGGTCCTGACATAGATCATAAAGGAGCAGCCTTTGCATTCATATTCTCATACATTTTTTTTGACCAGTAAAAGCAACATAATTAAATGAACTCGATAGAGAAAAAAAACACCAAGCATTTTACTAAAACTAGCCTGTAATAAATGGCTTTATATGATAATATTTGTAAGTGAAAGCTGCAAAATAGGGATTGTTTTCTGAATTCTTCTAAACTTTTTGGGTTCATGTGACCAGGTTTTGGTAGCAGGAGGGCTACAGGGATGGCTTCTGTGAGAAGCTGTCAGAAGCTTTGCCCATGCCTGGTGGAGCCAATGCCATCGGCTCCAGGATGGACCTGCTGCTGGCCAAGGCCGAGGCAATCAGGAATGATAGTAACACCTCTGTTATAACAAATGTAAGGGGTGGGGGGTGGAATTATTTGAGCAGATGAAAATTACAGCTAGAGAAAGGCAGACTGAAAACATATGAACAGCTCTGCAGACACCGTCCTCAGTGCAGGAGGATGAGGAGGAGGTAATCCAGGTGCTGGAGATGAGGTTCCCCTGCAGCCTGTGCTGCAGCCCGTGGTGGAGCAGCTGTGCCCCTGCAGCCCATGGTGGACCATCAGGATGCAGAGATCCACCTGCAGCCTGTGGAGGGGACTCTCACCAGAGCAGGTGGATGCCCAAAGGAAGCTGTGACCCTGTGGGACTCCCATGCTGGAGCAGGGTCCTGGCAGGGACCTGCAGACCCATGGGGAGAGGAGCCCATGCTGGAGCAAGTTTGCCTGGCAGGACTTGTAGTCCTGTGGAACCCACACTGGAGCAGCCCTGGCCTGAAGGACTGCACCCTGTGGAACAGTGACCCACGTTGCAGCAGTTTGTGAAGACCTGTTGCCCATGGAATGGACTCACACTGGACAAGTTCAGGAAGGACTGTCTCCTGTGAGAGGAACCCCACACGAAACAGGGGAAGGATTCCTGTCTGAGCAGTGGCAGGATCAACCTGTGATGGACTGACTGTAACCCCCATTCCAATCTTCCTTTGCTGCTATGGGAGAGGAGGTAGAACTTGGGAAGGAGGGAAGTGTTGGGGGAAGGTGTTTTAAGATTTATTTTCCTTCTCAATCTCCTGCTCTGATTCTGTTAGTAGTAAATTTAATTAATATCTCCATTTATAGTCTGTTTTGCCCATAACAGTGGTTGCTGAGTCATCTCCCCCAGCTCTTAACTCATGAACCTTTCTTTGTATTTTCTCTCCTCTGGCCAACTGCAGAGGAGAGTGATAGAGTGGCTTGGTGGGTACCTGGCATCCAGCTGGGCTCAACCCGCTACAGTTATAAACCCAAAAGATGTGTGCCTCATACATTTATTATCTGGTTGGTTCTGCAGCAATTTTAGTGATTACTGGCACAATACCATATTTGGTTTTTGTTAGTACTGATCTGTCAGAGCTGGAGCATAAGACAGATTTCTTTGTCTTTCAGTTCCCCTCTGAAATGGGGTCCAGGGGGATGCAGTCCCAGCCAAGGGCCATGCCAGTGTAGGTGATGACATGAACAAGTCAGTGTAAAGATTAATGCTGGCCATCAGTACTGTACTGTTCCCTGTCTTTCAGCAGTTGCTCTTTTAGTTCAGTCTCTGTTTTTCCTGGTGATGCTGTTCAGGATATACACCTAATGATGTAACTGTATTTTGTGGGAATGTGATTAGCACATCTGCATAAAATAGTGAATGGGTTGCTGGAAACTCCATTTAACACATTCCTTCTAAAATCAGTGCATTCCTCTTGTCATGTTGTGCCTTTCCTTTTTCTTTGCTGTAGCAGACATTTCAGAAGTTATTCTGCCTTTCTGAATAGATCTGTGCTGCTTAACTGCTCCAACCCATTAGATTATAAATTTGTTTCTCATGTTTCAAATTTGTGCATAGGGAATGTGTTTGGAGGGACTTTTTATATTCATGAAAAAGGAAAACAAAATTGAAAGTGCTAAGAAAAATGAATATTGAGGTAATGTAGTCTATTTTTGCACAGAGCAAATATCAAGCTAATGCATAAGATTTATCCTCTATAGTAAATCAGCAATATGTGTCATTTTAGGCCTCTCCTATGACTACTATTTTTTACTGCAGTATTCAGTCATGCTGATTTATGCCATACTATCCTGTGAATATTTTGCAGAGTATTATCAATAAAATAATTTTATCTTTGGGTCCAGATGGAATGAGCTTAGAACACAGACACAGAGCATGATTCCTGCCTCAAGTATTTTAATGCTTGAAATAAACTTGGCATAAAATGTGAGACAGGGACACAAGACAACAGGGAGCGGGGGACTAGATCAGGAAAGGCATCAGCCAATTAACAAAATATTTTATGCTGTAAGGCCTCATGTACTCAGATGCTTCTGTTTATCTGGAAGGGTTTCATTAGAGTCATGGCAGGAATCCTTCTGGCAGGAATCCTGGAGAGTAGGACCAAACTAGGACAGTGAGCGGTGACACCACAGAACTACTCAGGATAAGTGCCTCTACATGTGAATAGTTGCAGCAGTTTCAGTAGTCCCATTAGGCAACCCATATAAGAAATTGAAAGAATGGGAGGGGATTGGGGATAACAAAGTAGGTAGTGGGCTCTGGTCTCACTTCCTGCACTTTGAGATTGAGTCAGGAATAAGTGGCTGAAATCATCCTGTCTGTTGTGGGTCTCTGCTAGATTCTATGTCTGTGAATGTATGGATGTGTGGCAGTTTTTCATAAAAACTGAATTCAGATTAAATTCTGTTATGCTTTATGTTTTGGTATGGTGATTATTATTCTCCAGGAAGGAATAATGAAAATACTCAATAGATTAATTAGTATTGGATACATCACTGATGTACTCTTATATAGTTTACGCTTTTGAAAAAGTGAAAAAATATTACAGAATTTCTTCTTTCAGCAATGTACTTATTCTTTGTAGATATCTACATGCATTTTCTAATCAAAAATGTTTTTATGGACAAAATTGTTTTCTTGAGGTTGAGCTTTGAAAACTGAAATGACATTTGAGTTACATTCATATTGTGTTTGAGCACATTTGTATTAGGACAAACATGAATAGGTATAACATGTAATTGATAGGCATTTTGCATTGGCGAGACACAGGGTCTGACCATTACCACGTGAGAAACATGTAAAAATAAAGCAAGACATCCGTGTTTAAAAATATTATTCCAGGTTATATTTACTGTGGCAATATGTTAGGGTTCAAAAGCACTAAACAGTATATTGCTGATGAATGTAGGGAGAAATAGTAGAATGGGGAGGACGACAGTGAAGAACTTTTCATCTTTAAAGGACCGCTACTGATTCTGAAATTCACTATTAATGGGTTGAGTCTTCTGTTAATATTTAGAAATACTTGTTTAAAACTTTATTCTGGTCTTAGTTTAACTTCTGATAATAAGCTTGAGTCTCTGAACTGGTAGATGTACAGTCTAGATTAAAACCATGACGTATATTTCAAAGTCTTCTAAGGAATAACAGTAACCTGTTTCACTCAAAACAGTGATCAGCATTGCCCATGAAATCAAATGCATTAGGATTGCCCTGGGCTTTCACAATTCTCTGCATATCGCATTCTGTTCCATAGTTTCACCGAACAGAATGTGTTTCATTTCAGTTTCCTTGAAAATCTACTTGGCCTGGTATCTTGGCAGCAGTTCACAAACTTTGCTAGGTTATACGGCTGCCAGCAAGGATAAAGAAGTGGCTCTCAGTCTTCCATGAATAAAAGTAAATTTGCTAAATTAAATATTTGTTTTCTTTCTATGATATCAGTCAAACTCACCTTTTTAACTTCATCCAAAGAAATTTTCATGCAATTTGACCTCATAAAACTTGCAGCTAGACAAGTAATATGCAAATTATGGAGAGCTGGGGTAATTAATCTCATACATCACTTGCCAAACATTACAGTTGGTGCTCATCAGTGGTAAGCTTAGACTATAGACAGATCCATTTCCTTGGAGATACGGTGTAGTCCACTTGTAGCTATTGATCACGAAGCAGGGAGTTACGGGAAGGTGTAAAGAACTGGACCAGGCAAGGTAAGATAATCACAATGCTGTCCTCAAAACTTAAAATTATTTTAACTTATCACTTATAGAGTCAAATAGAAACTTTTCATGACAGTTTGTTACTGATTTTCACTACATATCAAAAGTGCTTGTTTTCTGTTTGTTTGTGTTTTCTTTCTGACAGGTGCAGCTAGTTACAACAGTTTTTATGTTTTTTGCAAAAATTTCTGCCAAGCTGTGAAGCCTGGGAAACTGAGGGTCCGCTGCAATGTGTGTAAACAAGGAACCCTGACGTTGGCAAGGGTAAGCTTCTTTGGATTTGTTTCAAGGTTTTGGAATATATGGAAATGATATATCTAGCATTTTCTATTTGCATACATGTGGCTATATATTAATGTATTTCTAC
>JAOXXN010000446.1:37643187-37663725 GCA_026770055.1 Myrmophylax atrothorax | reverse complement strand
AGGAGTCAAAGGAAGTTGTGAAGGGCTTTTTCTTCATATTACTTAGGAAGAAAAAGCTCTTCAATAATTTCCTTTGACTTCTTATTCCTAATTCCATTTAAGTTATTTAAACAGTTTTCTTCAATGAATATGAACTTAGCAGAGATAAATAAAAAGGCACTTTACTTTTACTTCCCTTTTTTATTTGTATCTTGTGGAACTCCATTCCTCGGTGTATGACCGCTTAACACTGCTCATTTCAGATCACATCTTTTTCCTGGAATTAGTTGTATCCTTGTATCCTGGCTCAGTGACAAAGAAAGGGAAGAGTACCGCTCACTGCTTTGGAGCAAGGCTGACTGAAAGAGAAAGGGACAAGGAGCACCTCTGAAATTATGTAGCCCTTACTGCTGCTGAGTCAGCTTCTCTCCTCTGCTGGTTACACTGCTGGGGTAAAAATTACAATGAGGTTACAAAAAATCAATTTGTCCTTTGAAGCTAAATGGCAAAATGAACACCCGTTGAGGTGTATGTGATAAAGAATGATCTCATTTACAGGCTAGGGAAATATTAAATATGGGATTGAATTCTTGAGACTGGCTGACGTAGGTATTTGTCTCTCCAAAATTACACGTCTGCTGTGAGGATAAAAATGGTTTTGATATATTTTAGCTAACAGACGACAAACACTATGTATTAAACTACTTCTGCTGAATACTGTGCACAGGAAAGTTACCACTGTAATGTGTGTTCCTTGGTCAAACTAACAAATGTGAAGCAACCATTTATTTTTGGGTTCCTGCTAATGAATGTGTTAGTACAAAAATAGCTTAATTTCCTTGCATTTGGCTGACAGAAGTAGTACTTACAGGAAATTACATGTATTCAATAGATATGCTTCATTCTACATAAATAATGGGAAATGTCTCAATTCTGACATCTAAATTACCACCACTGGGCACTGATGTTAATGCTGCCTTGAGAAGACTAGCGCAGAGAAAATGAGCTCTCGGAATAATTTTTTCCAGGGTTTCCACAGATTCAGGAAATCCTTCTGCATCGCTTGTATTAAGTCAGCACACTTTATCATAAGCCTAGAGTTTGGGTTTTTTTAGTGAACCAGTGTTTTTGAGAGTGAGGAAACATCTTAAGATACAGATGTGTGATTCTGTTGTGTAGGCCAAGCCCAGCTGTGCCAGGATTCCATGGAGAAATCAAGCATATTCTGATCTTCTACCTACCTGCTGCACAGGGAGATGAACTCTTTTGTGCTCTTGTTTTTGTTATGAACTGATCTGATGGTGACAGATCGGTCATGAATACGTACCGCTCATACTGTGCAGAACAACACTTTGATAGTAAGCCTTGTTTCCTAATGGTGTTTGTTGTTCATGTCCAAGTCCATGTAAGATGCAAAACCTTTATGTTTCATATCCATTACATAGTTTTAGCAGTTTCCAATAACAAAACCTATCTCAGAAAGAAATATTTTTCCATTATAGCAAAGGAGAAGCTACCAATAATTGGCCTGACCAAAGAGGCAAATATTTTTGGTATTTTTACTGTAGTTCCACAGGTGCCATCCTCATAAGGAATTCGTGTTGTCCACTCCCATATTGTTCTCATGTTGCTTGTAGTGACCCGGTGCAGAGCATCAGCATTAAATAAATCTAGTGCTGAGCTGACTCAGAATTTGGAACTGGTGGAACTTTCCTAAGAATGATCATTGGCAGTCTGCAGGTCTGATTCTGCCGTTGCTTATCTGTTGCCTGAAATTGAAGAATTTTCATACAATATTAATCTGGCTAAATGTAGAAAGTTCTTTAGTAAAAAGCCTTTCACGTCTACAAAATATTGACATGTGAATGGTACGACATAGAAATCTTACAATTTGTAACACAATTATCATAACTAAAGGTTCTATCGCATCTAAGTATTGTTTACTCTCAGACCACCTTGGTGTGTCTTTCTAAACCTCCCCAGGGCCTGCCCCTTGGCACACTCTGTTAGAATTGGGTCTGGGGTCCCGAGATGCCTTACTTCATCTTTCTTCTTCATCCTCATGCCTCTTTTCCCTCTTTGGAGTTTTCCCAAGGTTCCTGGGTCCTCTCTTCTTATTTTGACTGAAGTGGTATCTTATTATCCTAGTGTTGGTACATGGCAAGATGTTCTAGCTCTTATCTTCTCCATGACACAGAGGTCCAGGAATGTGTCACAGAGGTTAGAAGCTGCCAGCTAGTATTTCAAGTATAAGAAGCTACTTAACTATATAAAATCTACAAGTATATAAAATCCTACAAATTATAATATCCTAAGGCAACATATCCAGTGTCTTCATTGCTTTTAATACCATGGATATCAGAAGGAACAAAAAAAGCCTATGTTTTTACCTTAAGAAATATGTTTTCTTTGATGATGTGTTAGTTTTTGCCAAATCCAGCCACATCCTGGGGAGGCTGCTCCAACAAATGTTCCTGGAGCCTGTTTAAGATACTGTGGAACTTACAGAAAGAAGAAAGCTCAATACTGTGTGACTGCAAAATTATTTTAAAGGTGTTTTATTCTTTCTTCTCTACTTCTGTCTTTGGCTCTGACTCTCACTTCCCACTGAACCTCTTAAAGGACAGCCTCGCTCTGACACCTGTCTCACACAGTGACACTGCCATTGTGGCTGGCCTCCAAAGTGCTCAGTTCCATCTGACGAGAACAGTTGGGAGGATTCCAAAGACTTGATGTGGTTTTATTCAGGCTTTTCGTTATCTCTTTATTTTTTAAATAGGCCTTAAGAAAAAAATAATTGTATTGAACCTGAATTGTAATATACAGTAAATGAAAACAAATAGATATTTGATTTATGGAAAGAAATATTACATACATTTCAAAAAGACAGGAACAGCAATTCTTTCATGCAAAATAAACTTGGCAAAGGAAAGAGTTTTGCCTCTATATTGAAAAAAAAATAATATAGGTTCTTCTTTCATTTTAATGGGATAAGAAAGTATATTTTAACTTCTAATTCTATTATAAGCTCTGAGATATCTATGCATGATTTATAATATTTATTGCAGTCTGTGTTTCCAGTGAGATTGCATGTTATAAAATATCTTAAAAGCTGGGAAAAAACCCACTATTGGAGACAGGGAAAATGACTTTGGTATTATGTACTGCTTCAAGTCATGCTGTGAAAATAAAACTGCCTTTTAATGTGGAGCCTAAAGTGACTTTCTCTAGCCTGTGTGACAACAGTTATAAATGAAAAAGAAAATAGTTACCAAATTTACTTTCTGATAAGACTTTTCCATGAGTTTCTGAATAAAATGTCTAATAAACCCATTTGCCAGAGAGGATAGTTTTATGCCTAGTAATACAGATGGTGTTTGCTATATCTTGTCCCTGCATTTGCTGTAGTATCAGAGAAGCACAGACTCACAGAATGGTTAAGATTGGAAGGGACTTCTGGATGTCAGCTGGTCCAACCCTCCCTCCTCAAGCAGGGCCACCTGGACCAGTTGCCCAGGATCCTGTCCTTTTGAATATCTCCAAGGATGGAGACTCCACAGCCTTTCTGTCAACCTGTGCCAGCACTCAGTCACCCTCACAGTGCAATGGTTACTCCTTATGTTGAGGCAGCACCTTCTGTGTTTCAGTTTGTGCCCATTGCCTCTGGTCCTGTCACTAGACACCCCAGAAGAACCTGGATCTGTCTGCTTTGCATCCTCCCTTCAGATATTTATATACAGGTGAGATCACCCCTAGTGTTTATTTCAGTATACTGTGGAGGGCCTCGGACTATTAAAAAATACCATGCTCAGAGTAACACTTGTTGTGTCAAAAATCTTAATTGCATTGGAATTGGTGTTGTTTAACATTGCACATTCTTTAAATGCATAAAAGTAGATCAGATTGGAACTTTAATCTGTTTCACTCTTTTATACATCTTGTGCTATTTCTATTAATGTGTTTTAAGATTTATTTGTTTAGAAGTATACCTTTTGGGGGGAAAAAAGAGTACCAACAGATGTGATATGTGATATGTATCCCAGCTTTAGTTTGGGATATTCTTAGGAGCAGAAATGTAACCAGAGAGGGAACACTCTTTCCCTCTGCTTGCATATTGCTCTCAAAAATGTGTATTGTTGGCCAGGGAAATGAAAATTTACTTTTTTTTGCATATTAATTATTGGCAGCTCTGACGTTACTGTCTTAACTATGTGTAAGAATGGCCACCTCTTCCAAGCAGTAACTCCTCCTCTCACAAAGAAAGACCCTCTTTCTAAAGTTTCTTAGCCTTTTATGCTGAAAGTAGATACAATGAATATTCATCAGCATTTTAAATATTACAGACATAGCTGCTCTATTGACATCTTAAGTTGCATATATAGGTAAATCCTTCTTGTTCTTGCCTTCCTCTCTCCCTCTCTCCCTCTCTGTAAATATCTATCTCTTTTAGATCCCCTTTTCTAGTAAATAAGACAGAAATGCGCTGTGGATGTGTTGCTGGAATGTATTAAAGTGCAAACAAATCATGGGCTGTGACAGTGGGGCTGTTTTTTAAATATGGCAGCTGCCACTGAGATTCAGATGTCCCTGTGCATAACTCTCATAATTTGCTTTCTTTATTAAAGTACAGCCAAACTTCTGTCTTCCCGGTAATAGTCCTTAGCTGTGAGTGCAGAATGATCATGATAGCACTACATTATTTCAACATTTGTCATAATGATAAATATTAAACAATTCTAAAGGGTCAGTAATTTTAATTTTTAAGATGCTGGAATATCTGAGGCATCACCTGACTCAAGAGGAAAAATTAAGTGTATTTATTTAAGGTATCGTGTAGTTGCAGAAGTAGCAAATGTCAAACTAGTTTCTTACAAGTGCTCCTTCATCTCCATTAAGAAGTTGATGTATGTTCTAAATTAATATTATTGTCTATAGTATTTTGACCTAAATTATTCATAACTAATATGGTTATTTTAAAACATATTAAAGGGACTGTTTACCTCTAAAAGAACTATAAACAGGTCTCTATTTTATCTCTTTGGGGAAGAAATCCCTTCAAATCTTTACAATTGGAGTATCTGAGGTTGTGGGCTTTTTCCTGGTTTTGGACTGAATTATTCAATAAGAAAGGTTTGGGGTACTTAAACATCACATGGGTAAAAACTCAGAATTCTGCAACTAAAAAATTAGCTAATTTTAAGTTATATTGATAGGATTGTGATCTAAAGGTATTAAGGTCAAATTCATTAAAGCTTTCCTCAGAGCTTCATTATTATAAAATATCTTTATCTTGATGGAACCATAACCATGGTATTATATTGATCTAACTTTCTTGGCAAGAGGCATGCAGTGTTCTAATGACAGTTTCCCCCTTTTTCTTGGGGGTGGTGACCAGTTAGTAATCCACAAATAAATTGTTAGTACTCATTTAAGTTTTTCTGTTATAAGCAGCTGGACAAAAGAAGACACCTTTGGTTCCATGTAGAAATGGTATTTGTTTAAAGCTTGCTCCTTTATGCAGAAAGAAGAGTTTAGTGGTATATTCTGAATACAGAAGAGGTTTATATTTGTTTTGGGGTATTTTTGGAAAAATAGTACATACTCCACTTGGGTGTCCAATTGAGGGGTTTTTTTTTCTGTTTTTAACTACACAAATATACATGTAACATTGAACCCTGAAATTTTTCTAGTCTTTATTTGCACACCATCCTAAAAGATGGGTGAAAAAAGTATCATGATACATTCGCTTTGATTTGATCTGCTTGTGCACATTAGCTGTTTATGATCTAATGGTGGAAGTATTTGCGGTTGTTTTGAATTTGTCTGTACATCTCCAAATTCTAGGTTTTATTGCTTTCTTAAAAAATGTTGAATTCAGGCTTTATTCATTAGAATCAGTGTACTCTGCATGTCCTTATTTCCATAAGTGCTGTCAAAAAAGTCAGTTTAGTTGGCAGAAGTTACCTTTTCAGAGTAAGGCACTGCCTTTTAGCTGATGCCTCAGGTTCCCATGAAGAGTACCAAGTGATATTTTTGCTGGTGTTTTTCTGCTTAGCTCTGCCTGTAGCCTGCCAGCTAAAAGCACTGCTGTCTTGTTGCAGAGTAATGTCCGTAACTTTGAAGAAAGGACTAAAGATTGTGTTATTTGTCTGTTACCAATACAGATGTCATAGATGGTAGGGCACATTCTCATTATTTACATCAAGTGTGTTGGTCGTCCCTCAGGCTGCAGATTTCCTGTCTGCTCACACTCTCCCACCTATGCAGCAAAGAAGATCTACACTTTTGCCCTGTCCTCATCTGAGCAGCATGTACATTCTGATTTTTCACATTCCCTCTGTACAATTTGACTTGATTGATTTGAAAAATTTTAAGATGGAGTTAGGTTTTTCATTTTAGTCTGGTCTAATTGCTTTCCTTGCTTTAAACTAATAAACTTGGGCAAATATAGGCAAGAATGTGTTTAACCCAAGATGATCCTGGTGTTTTAGGTGGTGCTTAAGAGTGGGTTCTAGGCAGTGATCAGAAATGAGAGCCAGCAGGTTGTCCTTTGGTTTTCTGTCACCTTCTGTCTCACTACTGCTTTTTTGGCTAATTTAAATAGCTGTTTCCTGAAATTCAGGCCCAGTGATGAACACTAAGGTTGCTGACTTTGGCATTTTGACAAAACAGTAATTTATAGAGGAAATTAGGATTTCTTTACTTCAACTAGAATGAAATTGCTAGATTACGGTTCTTCTAACTCTACGAATTTGTTAATTTTATTTAAAATATTTATACTCTGCTGGAAAAATTCTCCTTCCGTTTGACTTGTACATTTTTCTTCTGCTTTTACTTCTTTGTAGCATGTTTCAATTTGTATATTGCATTGAAGGGAATTGGCATTTTGCAGCTTTCTTATTTAAACTATAACCCAGAGACTTGAACCTTAACTTTGTGCAGTGAGTACAATCTTCCTGTATACTTCAGGGAGGCCACATGCAATCTATTTTGCCCTGTATTCTCTGATAAAATAAATTAGAGAGCTTCAGTGTTTGTGTCTGTCTTAGGTGACAAGAGGAAGGAGAAGGTGGGAGAGTGAAAAATAGTTTACTTTTTGCCAGTACAGATACTCATTTTGTGCTGGGTGAATATGTTGGACTTGCATGGATAGTAACATGTCACAAGAAAATGAAGGCAAAATTTGGTATAGGTCCTGTTATATTCTGATAAAATCATGGCTATTATTTCCTAATGCAAAATTTGTTGAATGCCAGCTCCTCCATAACTATAATAAAACCAAATAATGCATAAATGAATTCTGGCAATTTTTAATAAAATTTGAAAACCTGATATGACAGGAATGCTAAGAGGTAACCAAGTGTGTAAACACTAAATGAAGGATTATCCTTATTTATGAAAAATCCATTCCAGCGAGAAATTGAACTGGGGCTTTTCTCAAAGAAGAAGGGCTACTGTGTCTAGTGAGCCAAATCAGTGCCTGATTTTACTGCCTTTATAATAATAAGGTTGTATGAGATCCATAAACCATACACAAGTAAGAGTAAGTGTAACTGAGTACTTCATGCTCCCTCTTCTTTAAAGATTCACCTACAAATAGTAAAGTACTGATTAAAACTGAATGTGATCAAACATATTGGGACTGGTGCACTTCATTTATCAGAGCATATTGCGCATGCAGCCTCACCTCTCGTTTGGTATTTGTACCTTGCCACAAGTATTTTCTGTACAAAGCACATATGAATGAAATGACTACCATGCATAAAATGGAACATCCTGTATTTATTGATCTTTCATCTGAAGAAGGAAGATTTTACCTGAAAACAGCTGGTCCAGAACCTGGGATGTATCAATGACGTAGAGATTAATGATAAAGAAAAGACAAAAATCTTCATGCCACTGATACTGTCTTTTAATGAGCCTCAGCAATATGTAGCTAGCAATTTCAGAAACTAGATCTGTCAGGAATTAGACTGCAAGAATCTTGGCACTAGTTTACTCTAAATAGATGCATCTCACTTAGAAAAAACTATTTGCAATAGACTTACCTGTTTGTATGTACTTTAATTATACGTCAACGTTCTACAATTACACAGTGTACATAAATCCAAAAGCTTCTGGTAAAAGCTAAGACAGTAGATTAACTTGTGGGACAGGCTCCTCTTAATGAGTAAACTCTAAGGTTCCTGCACTGTCAAAAATTGAAACTGTCTCAGAGTAAATAGTGCTCTTGTAAATACTGTCTTATGCAACAAAGGACAAGCGTTGTAGCAACTGGTATACAACACAGCAAAAAAATAAAAGGAGAGAGAAAGAGAAGGAGAAAAACATATGGACCTGTTCCTTTTCAAATGCAAATTGTTGGGGCTGGAAGTCTACCGCTTAGTCACTGTGTTCTCTGTTTGACCATATGGTTGCAAAATCTAGTGGAATGATGTAGAAACCCTAGTTAGGCTTCTGAAAACAAAATAAAGTAGAATAAAGTGAGTAAAATGAAGGATTTATTGTATTCATTCTTGCTGTTATACAATATAACATATGTTTTATTTTCAGTGACTGATATTTTATGTAATCTGTATCTCTCTTTTGGTATTTGACTCCCTTGAAATATATGGGATGAAATCTCTAGGTATGCCTTTACATTTAAGATAAAATGACAAGGATCATCCGTACAGCTCCATACCAAGTTAACACTTAGCACAACACAACACACCTATCAACAAGGTTTTTCATATTTGTATGAAAATTGGAAGCACACAGATGGAAAAAAAGGAGTTATTTTGTACTCTGTTACAATCTTATGTCAACCCCCACCATGCTGCTAAAATTTTGACGCATTTACTGATGATCAGTCTCCATATGAAATGAAGGACATGACCGTATGTAGCAACTCCTTGGCTGTCTTGTTTTCACTTTACAAACAGGACTCAATAAAGGATGGATAATTCAGATACAGATAAGGACTTTTTGAGAGAGGATGGTGAAAACGGAGTTGTGTGTGTGTGTGTGTGTGTGTGTGTGTAAAAAGCCCTTCAAATGGGGATCATGAGGGAAGAGGCCTATTTGTCACCAACAGCAACATGTCTCTATTGGAGTAAAATTTCAGTTTGGGAGTAAGTAGAGAGAATAACTGTTCTCTTTTAGACAAATAGCAATAAACAAATTGGATTTAAAACAGCACTTTACTTGGCTTCAACTATGTTATTTTACTGTTTCAGTCTAGTTTTAGCATGGTGTAAAATCATGTAAACAAGATCCATGCGGTGTGACTTGTGTCTGCAGGACCCGCTGGCTAAGACTCTCCCCAGGCCCCAATCTCAGTGTGCAATGCCTGGGTAACACTGATACACAGAGACTTACAAGCTGTAAACAGGGGTGTTGTATAATAAACAAGAACATAGTTCTCTCTTTATTTTAAGGTAGTTGTATGCCTATTCACAGTTTGAAAATCACAGTGTTACTGTAAACAGAGTCTTTTTATGTACTTTTAATTTATATTTATTCATATATATATACAGTATTTATTCATGGTCAGTTAACTACATACTGTAAAATTATGGTAGTACATTCTTTCTAATCTTTAGTAACTAAATACACGTATATATAGACTTGGAAAGTCCATGAAAAGCAGAAGGTTTGTTCTCTATTCCTTATAACTATTTTACATTGAAGTAAAACATTTAGACCTGCAGTGTTTGACTTGAGTGAAGTTATACCTCATCCTCACCCATAAAGGTAAAAGGAAAATTAATCCTGTGTGAAAAATTAATCTTCAAAACTTTTACACTCCTTTCCATCACCTTTGTCTGAAGGAATCCTTTCCTGCCTTTGTATTGTGGTAGAAATTTTCCATTATGATTTTCTGTCTTTTTAATAGGGTTTAGAAAGTAATGGTATTTGCTGCAGTTATTCAGCACCATTTCAAAGCCACAAACTACTATTTCTGGGACTGCTGTAACAGAAAATCTTATGTGGACTGGTTAAAGAGCAGACTCTGTTGGTTAAATTGACCTGTTCGCTATACAAGTGTTTTCAGTTCAGGTGCCAGTAACAAGGATGGAATTGAAAATTTCTCCTGTGAGAAAAATAAATCTGTCATTAACTATGCCAAGAGATTTACAAAAATGGTAATTTAGTTTCCTAGATTTAGATTCCTGTCACCACCTGTCTGCCCTTGGAATTGGGAAATCATTTTAATTTTCTAGCCTGTTGTTTGCCAGTGAGATGGTCCTCATGGTTTATAGAGCTCAGCAGAACTTCATCCCATATTGGTGGCTGTAGCTAAGCTTCCTAACCCCTGTGACAGATACCAAGCTCAGTGCTGAAGAGTCAGCTGTAAAACACTTCCTAAAGATGCTGTAAATCCCACTGTAAAGTACATCTGTTAATGGTGATGTAATTGTTATCATTCTTCTTCCCCTGCCCCAGGACCAAGTATATCCATTTCAGAACAAATGGTTTCCTTCAACAGATAAGATACCAACCATGATGCCAAAGTTACTTCTGTTCCTTCTGTTACCAGTTCAGCTCTGCAACCCATTAGAACTTTTATTTCCCCTATTCATCATTTAGGGATTTAAGGAAAGAGGTCTATTTATTTATCCAAGAACATTCTTTTTGCTTCCTTGGTGAGATAAAGTGAAATTATTGATAAGCAATTTACATAGTGTTCATTTTCACAGTATTTGTCTTTCTAAAGGAAAATATCTTATATTCTGGGTGAATATAATAAGTACGCATGGGGAGGGAGAGATATAAATTCAAATATTGAAATTCATTGTGGGATAAGGGAGACAAATTTTAACCAGACTCCATATACTTCTTCATTGCAGACTCTAGTGTAGGGTAAATATACATATGGGCTTTAAACTTGCTAACTTGGGCCCCAGAGGCAGAAGGTCAGAAACTGAGTAGTAGCCGACTCCATTTCTCCAGTGTGTTTGTAGACCCAGTGGAACTTCAATTTGCTCTGTCTAAACTTCTACAAATACATAACATAGCCCTTTTAAAGGTCTGGCATTCTTATATCTGCATGTCTATTGCAGGAATAAGCCCTATTTTTTATTAAAAACAGAGTAGGAACTTCAGCATCCTATTACACAGGAAAAACAGATGATTCTTTCCTGTTTAAAGTCTCAATTAAAAGTTAATCAATTAATTAAATGCACTTTATTGAATTTACTTACATTACCTCAGAGAGATGGAGACCTAGGAGGCTTACAGGAAGTAAAGTTGTAGGTTATGACTCGGTAATTAAGCTTAGACTATTCACCTGTCCCCTTCAGCAGGAAAGCATAAATAAAGGTGAAATGCCTTCTCTTCTCCTCTCCTTCCTCCATTCCTTTCTTTCCCCATCAGTGACTTCTGAGGTCTCATTTGTCTGTTCCAAATTTTTACTCTGTTAGTGTTAGTTGTCTGCATTATGTTTTCAGGCAAAGTGAGCCATCTTCTTTTACTTGCACTGATTTTGCTTTTGTTCTGCTATCACAATATAGTCTGGCTAACTTTGTACATTCACATGGGAATACATGGTTTATGCACATGTTGTAATACTGGTCCCTGACAGTGATGGGTGTGTGAGAACTCTTAAAGAAGTTAACATTTTGTAGAAAATATAGAAAATATTAATATTTCATCACAAACAAACTGGCAGTCAAGTCAGAGGCCTGTTTTCAGAACCCAGGTTTCTGTTAATAAGCAGCTCTTTCACAGGCCACTTTCTAAAAATAAAGTTCTCTAGGCAGAAATTTCAAGCTTTAACTCACTATACAAAAGCTTGCACAGGACAGTAGCAAAAGAGATTTGTCTTGTTTTGGGGGTCTTTTTAATTTCTATCTCCTACCTTTGTTTGTCTCAGGTTTTAATGTGTAGTTGTAATCCGGGAAGAAAGGAGAAAGACTTAAGTGCATTGAGTACTGAAGGAATGAAATGGAAGCACACACTTCTCAAGTGAGGTTATTGCTTTTTAATTAGTGCCTGTGGGAAAACACTTGGCTATACCAGTGCCTTTTATACTAGTACTACCTTGCAACAGTGATGTGCAAAATGTTTCCCACATCTCCCACCATCTTGTATAGCCCCAGAGCAGACATACATAAATAAGTAAGGGAAAAGGTAGAAAACAGATTCAGTCATGCCTGTTTTGCTGATGTCTGATCAAGGGGAAAAAAAGGAGGGAAGGTACAGAGGAAGATGAAGAGTATATACTTCATAAATTCACTGTAACAGCTGTTGTATGAAATGCTGGGATTTGCTATTCCACACAGCACAGGATGAAGGCAAAACTTGCACGACTATATTTCTCTGTGTAATGAGGTAGGCAACCATGCGATTAAATTATTTGCTTTCTCTGGGACACTGCTGTGTTCTTTGCCATTGCTTTTAACTGCTCTCAGGTACCAGAGTGTCATTCTCACCCTCATTATTATAATTTTTCCCCTTGTACTTGCCACTAAATGAGAAGCTTTACAGTGGAGCAGCTGTTGGTAAAAACATTGACCTAAAATAAAGCAGTCAATATTTTATAAACAGTTGGTTGAAGTAGCTTCAAACTTCTGGGTACAAGAAAACAGAAGCAGTGGCGAGATGAAAACTGTTTGCTCAGAAACTGTTTTGGAAAATCTTATTAGGCTTGTGCATGACTACTGCCAACTTAGTTTTCCTGTTCACACAGCTGGATTTCCAGCCGTAATCTTAGCTCTCCTATGAAACACAGGAGCATTAATAAAGTAGGATATTCTCTTTAAATTCTGTGTCTTACAAAAATAAAAAATACAGATAAAGAAATTGGTTAAAGCTTTAAGATTTTGTGCAGAAGCAAGAATTATGTTTGGGTTTTTTTTAATGTAGAATCCAATTACTAGTAAAATGCTTACTTTGATATTTTCTGCTGGTGAGTTTGGACAAAAATCATCAGTATAACACTGATTTTACTTCAAAATAAGTCAACCTATTGGTTGCCAAAATATTTTGCAGGTCTCTGCTGAAATAAGACAACTTCCAAAGCGTAAAAACCCCCCCTGCCTTATGGGGTACCTTAAAGGCAGCCGTAGCACATCAAGTCAAGTGTATAGTTTTGATTTAAGTCTTTTAGTTTAAACTGCGGTGTCACATCTATTTTCTGAAACTGTTTTTAAAATGTGTTATATCCTAAGGTATGCTATATTCTACCAATGCTTATTTTATTCCTAAGCATGGCAATTAGATTTTGTTCGTGAAAATCAGGAATCCAAAATAATTTATTCTCTATTTTCATTGCTGTAACACAGCACTGACAACATTTCTTTGGTGAGGAGTTACAAGAAAAGACACTACATGGAGCCACAGGTATGTATGTATGGCCAAACTTTGCAAATGAAGATTTTGGAAGGGCTCTCTCCACGTGGCTGTGCCTTCCAGCCTGCGCAGTGGATTTTTTAGGTGAGGCACAGCGTGCGCAGAACTGACCCCAACATTTAATTCCTAAGGCTCATCTGCCACAGCCGAGCGAGCTTGGACAGTGACAGTGAAGTCCTCGGGACTGTCACAGCCCCCGGTACTAACCGGGGCTGACCCTGCTGAGCATCCCAGATGTGACGGGATGGGATGTCAGGGAGGCGTTGAACTGCCAGAGGATGGTCCCACTGAGACTGGAACTTGGGACCTTGGGATTCAGAGTCCAGAGTGCTCTCCTTTACACCATGGGACTGCCCCATGGAGCCGCTTACACAGGAGAAAAAATTCTGGCTGCCATCATGGTTCTCCTGACAAGTGTGTTTGCTTTGTGTGTTTGATGTAGAGTCCAGAATGTAAGAAATGCAATGATCCCCTCAGAGTGTTTATAATTAAATATTATTTACCCAAAAGGCCATACTCTGATCATTTGTCTAAATATGTGCTTAGGGAGGTTTGTTCATATATTGAAAATCTCTGTGGACTAAATCTGGCAGATTTTATCTGTCCTTTCTAATAGAAATATTTTCTGCTGTGTTGATTTTGGCCAACCATCACAGTCTTCAGCCTGATGAGTTATTTTAAATTCGTCAAATGCAGATTGTATATTTTATGAAATGTACGTTTTAAGGTTTTTTCAACATACACATTTTAACTACTGCATTATTAGAACCTAGTGATAATAAAAGACCATAAGTAAGCTTTTAAACCTCCAAGTCAAGAGTGAGGCATAGTAATCAAGTACTTCAGAGAAATAGCCTTAGATTTTGAAGTATTATTATGCCATAACTTTGATAAATATGTTTTTAATCCCCCTCCCTGTTTATTCTGAATATTTCTTAAAAGTGGAATAGAAAAAACCAACTGTTTATGACTTAAAAACATCTTAAATTGCAGAGGAGTGTTTAGCTTTTTCCTCTGCAAGGAGCAGATTTAATAAAATCTCAGTATTTGGTCTGAGATAGCTAAGGGAAAGAACTTGTTTTTATATCACCTCAGAAAATGCTGGTTTCTAATGGAAATTCTGATGGATCAATAATTATGTCATCATTAATAGCTATGGTATTGTGGGAGGTAAAGTGATAGTTTTCATATTAGCTCTGTTTTCCCAGAACTGTTAATTACTTTCATCCTTGTGCTGCTTTTCTGGGACTGTGAGTTCCATAAATGCAGCTTTGATCTTTTAGGAAAACTGCTTGAGAAAAATGTATGAGTTCTCCAATCTATTTTGATGAATGTCATCAACTTCTGAGGGTTTCTAAACCACAGCAGAATTTGTCACACAGCACACAAAGGTTACTTACTGTGTTTATTCACATAGATCTGCTTAACTGGGGGCAAAGATCTTCCAAAAATGCAGGCAATGTTGTGGAATAGATATAATTTATTAGAGAAGGGGAATATTCTCTTTTGCACTGGTTTCCTTCTTTTCTTTGCATCACTTATAAAAGTGCCTGACAACAAGTAGCTTCCTGTAAAACTGCACTTTGAATTTTAAGTATTGCACTTCAAGTGCTGTGTCAGAGGTAATCTCCTGATGGATCCATATGCAAGGCCCCGATGAGCTGTAGAATCCATGGATGTCAACCTTTCCAGCTCAGGCCAACTACCAGAGCGTTTTATCCCTTTAGTTTAAGATACTGGCATTCTCTCTTGCACAGTGACATTCAGCATATAATATTGAGACCACACTCTGACTGATATTCAAGTTGTTGGGTCTGTTCCTGTTTCCAGTCATGTCTTTGAAATAAAAACCAACCAAACAAGAAAAACCCAATCAAATAAAAAAAAACTGCCCCTCCTAAAAAGCAGTGCATATTGTAGTAATGAAAGTGTCACGCTCAGGGATCCAGATTCTTCTTCCTTCAAGACTCTTTGCAGGAGCTCAGAGGAAATTTAGCCCTAAACAGATTACAGTTGCCTAAGACCATGTGTGGTTGGGCTGTCAGTATCTCCAAGGATGGATTGTCCCTGGTCTGTTCTTTGCTACAATGGCACTTTGCTTGTTCATTACCTATTAGGACCACCTTTTTTTGCAAAGGTGCTTTTTGGCTGCTCAGCTCCCCTGCTGCAGTGGAAGGTTGTTGAGAACTTCAAACATAAATGCATAGTGGAAGATGCATGAAACTGGAGAACTTACTTAGGAATTATCATGAATATATAAAAAAAGTCTTCAATATATCTGACATCAGGGACTAGCAGATCATATGAAATCTTAGCGAAAAATATTGCTAGTATTGCCTGAAAACTGCAGAAATACACTTGGTCTAGCCTAGATGCTTGTTGCCACTTTAATTAATTTTTAATTATTTTAGTTTAAAACATTTTAATAATTTTGTTCAACAAATATTCACGTTCACCAGAAAGACTGGGCAGAGTTGATACTGAGAAACTGAGTAATTCCACATTTGTATCACTGATACGTTGAATCTAATACAATACAGTGCAGCAATGAGTGGGGTCTCCTAGTTCCCTCCAAGTAATGTATACCATAAAAAATCCTGTTAAAATCCTAATTTTTTGTTGAAATAAAGTCACCCATTAGAATTCTCTTTCCTGCAATACCTATTGGGTGTTGCACATTTTGGATAATTCACTGCTTAACAACTGGTGTTGCTTTTCAAAGGTCTGAAACAAAATATTTTCTCTGAAATCATCACCATTCACGAACATGGTCAGTTTTCTGAGGTCTAGGACAAAGCTGCTTCAGCAGTCAGCATGGCAAATAAATGTATTTCTTCTCAGCCTAAATTCCCTAGGGTATTTTTCCAGTTCAGAAACAGAGGCAGAAAGAATTCCATATCAGTCATCCATTGTGGAGGCATTTCCAACAGAAGCCACTCCTACAGCTCCACTCCAGGTCCACTGAACAGATTCTGACATTATTATTATTATTATCATTATTATCATTATTGTTATACATTGTTGCCATCTAAAGGTGCTGTCTTCATCTTCTGAGTATACAAGAGCCTTTCTTAAGGCTGTTCTGAGAAGAACATAACTCAGTTTAGACTTCCTTCTGGAAAACTTCTGATTTAAAGATGTAGCTGGATGAGTCTTCTCTTAGCAACTTCAGAAAGGTTGTATAAAACCATCTCTGATTGCAAGCCTCCCATTTTCCAGCCACACCTCACAAACATCTACCATATCTTGACTGCTAGGTTTCTAAGCAGGGGGCTAGATGTCACTAGAAATATAAACAATTAACCAGCTAAGGAAACTTCTGCTGAGTAACACAAAAGTCTTTTCCATTTGACTTGGACACATATGCTTTGGGATCTAAAGAGGACTGTGAAATGAACCTTATTTTCCCCATTGGCTCTTCAGTGTAAAATCAGAGTATGACTGCATACACCCTCAAAAAACACTTAGAAAACATCTGGGAAAGACCCATGCTCTCTTTCAGCCAAATGTGAAGTTAGGAGTGCTGTCAAAATGACTCTTGTAGAACAACATGTCATTGCATACTCGTAGATGTCCTTTGGCTGATGCTTTCCTTTGGGCATGCACAGCCCCACTCACTTGTGCACATTGCTCATTTTCTACACAATTTGCTGTGAAAATGTTTGAGCGCATGTCTCAATGTTAATAGTTAGAGAAATGCACTTGCTGGTTAGTAAGATTAGTAAGATCTGCAGCTCACTGTGGGTGACAGCAATGAGTAGAAGTGATGGTTTTTAGTGGTGCTCTCTCATTCAAAGAGGGCTCTGTGGTGACAGCCCTATTGGACTAAATGTGTTTTCTTGAAGTGTCACACTATTTTGCAGGGCTGCTTAGGACTGCACAATATTCTGTGTTTATTTTCTGGGTTACTGTCTGGGTTAAAACCATCAGGTTGTTGGGGTTTTTTTTAGCCTATTTGTGTAGTCAACTGAAGCATATTTCAAGATTTTATCAGTCTTCAACTGCAGAAGATCCCAACTTTTCTGTTTTCCTTCCACCTCACTTCATTTAGCCTGGAGCTCTGTCATTTAAGTATTTTCTGTAGCTGCTGGGGGTGATGAATTTTAAGACAGTTACTTAGGCTACAGAAAGACAGTGGGATATATAGTCAAAAAGTCGCAGTCATTAGGAAAATGTGGTAGGGACTTCTGGCAGTTTTAAACACTGAATTTGATTAATGAGAACAAGTGAGCAAAATTTAGCACAGAAGGGGTTTCAGCAAATTTTTGCTTCCTATAAAGATAAATGGAGACTTTTTTTAAACTGGAAAACATTCTAATAATTTGCATCAATAAATATACCAAAACACAAGCTTCTTTGCTTTTCTGTGAGTCTATGCATTTTCTCATTGCCTCTGCCAATTTTGCTACTTTCAGCAGGTGTTTGGATCTTTGCCTTTTCCTCCCCCTGCTACTAGCATGCAATAGGTACAGGTTTTTTCGCCATCATTAGCTACAAAAAAGCCAGTTTAACATTTGTGCACCCTGGAGGTGGGAAATGACAGGTGCGATGCATTCAGCTCTGGAACTGGAGGTACCTTTGAACACATAGAGTTGGCACTCTGTAGTTTTCCTTTTCTCTTACCATACAGTCAGGTTTGGATTCTCTAATAGCTGGTTGCTAATTAGTGTTTACCTAAGAAACCTTTACAAAGCCTAGCTAGCTGATCACCTCTTTGTCCAAGTGGTCTGTTGCACTGTCTTGTGTTTCCTAGACACTGAAAACAAGCTATTTTGATGACTTCTTGTACTTTAAGTCAAATCCTTTATATATTTTGCTTCCTGTGTTAGATTATTTTTGTACTGGATTTGAAGAGAGCATTTGTGGGATGCAAATATTGCACTATCCTTCCAGTAGACACTGAGAAGGTTCTTAACAGTCACCTAATTTTGATTAGTCACCCCATAGCTGTTTTGTTTATCAATGTCTGATGAGTTACAAAATTCCTTTTGGTTATTCTTAAGGATTCTGTGTGCTTCCACCTGACAAGATTTTGGAAGCAAATGAAATGTATGTTTTTGGACTCCATTTTGATCAGCTAGGTGGGAGAAAATAGTTATTGATAGGTATAAAGCTAGTAATAGGCAGATCAAAATGAGTGAAGGGGTAATCTTTATATTGGCTTAAACTTTGATGGAAGATTTTGAGATTTATGAGGCCACAGACGTTCCTTCCACCTTGAGTCTTGACATGTTTTGTCCATTTGACAGTTCCCTGTGTGCCCATGCCATGTGTTTCATGCCAGGTCTGTGCTCCTCAAAGTTCAAATTGGCTTTGAAATCCAAGTTTTATGTGAGTTAAGGACTCCTTTTTTAAGGATGCAAAGAACAGTGCATCCTTTTTGAAAAACTGGAAGTGGTTAAAGCTCTTTGTATAAACAGATGCTGTAGAGGAGGTAGATGATGAAACGGAGCTATACAGGCAGGTAGCACGTAGGACTATTCCAGAATTAAATGCATTACAAATTCCTTAAAACAACTCTTCCAGCATATTCCTTTCTATCTCTTTTTCTCATACTATTTCAAACAAGTCTAGAAACAAATCAAAACATTTTCTCCTAAGCACAGAAGGAAGCAGAGAAAAAGTAGCCATTTCTAGATCTATTTCTCAGTATTTGCCAAGTTATCAGTAAAACAGAAGTGGTCCCTGTTAAAGATAAATAGTTAGGTCTCAGTCAATTGGTTTTTCAACCAAAACTTTCAGCACAGACATTATGATTGATTTCTGGCAGTACATTCAGCTACTGGCAAAACAAAAATAATGTTTTTAGAGTTTCAATCTGAAGCGCAACATAGACTATAAAGAGGGAGATTCCCACTTGAGGTATTCTCAACAGTACTAGAGGATACACGGATGTTTGTTTGGAAATAAAAATGCTGAGTTGGTTCTTTTGGACATTTTTACTCACACAGAAGATTCTAAATGAAACTTGGTAAAGTGAAGAATTAATTTCTTGGTCGTATTTTCAACTTTCTAAAAAGTTTTTAAAAAGGATCTGTGTGTAACATAACTGGCATTAAAATGTGATTTTTTTTCCCTTATTTTAATAGAAATAGGATTTATTGAAAGTCTGTTTTTTATTAGTTTATGCAACTGATAATTGTTTTAGGTAAACAAAATAAAAGAGTGTAAACAAGGAACAAAAATAGTAAACTAAATTTGGGATAGTCTTTATAGATAGCCAGAATTTCACAGCATCCTTTCTAAAGTGTGGAATAAATTCACAAAAATTACTTTTTCCTAGGAGTGGTTAAGCTGCCCAAGGCAGAAGCCTGTGAAGCTGAACTAAGGGTCAGTCTCCTGGCTGTATTTTCAATGTCTTGTTACTCAGCAGTAAGGGAGTGTCACTTTGCAGATGAGAAGCACCTTCACAAGCAGTATGTTTTAGTGGCACAGCGTTTTCCAAGCAATTCAAGAGAGAAAAGAACAAGCACAAATATTGACCAATATTGTTAGGAAGTCCTTCAGCAGGGGCTCTCATGGATTTAATGACAGGAGGTTCCTTTGCGAGGTTAAGCTTCAGCTTTAATGATGTTTTAACACACTTCCTTTCTTTTGCGTTCTAATGTGATCTGGTTTTATGCTAACTATGCATCAAACAGAAGTTATTTTCCTTTACCTTCCATGCCTTTGGCAGGATTAAAGTAGGCCATAGTTTTACTGCAGTGTCATGCTGCACATACCCTGGTGGAGCCCAAATGTTGGACAGGCTGTAAAGTGGAAATATGATCAGTATAAACGAGAAAGACCAAAGCAGGAAACTGCTTGTGTTCCTGAGAAAATGAGTTAATCCATTATTGTACTTCTGTTTGAACTCTTCTGTAGTTTCTCTGCTTGGCAGAAGAGGAAGATTTTGGGTGGAAGAACCAAACAAAAGACATTTTTTCTGATTTGTGTCCATTCAAAGGACACAAACATAAAACAGCATGCCACTTAGCCTCAACAAACAAAAAAAGGAAAGAAAAAACCCCAGAGGATAGGGAAAAGTGGGTTCTCAAAGACTGTTTTCTTTATAATGACATTTAATAATAGTTATCAACAGCAGCATACTGAAATATACCAATAAGAATTGAGTTTCTTTAGATTTACAATAGTAAAATAAATTTTATTTCACCTTTTACCTGATTTTTTAAACCCCCTTTGTTATAGTGCATGCAGACTCTTCTTTCAGTGATTGCATCTTAG
>JAOXXN010000446.1:37630215-37640535 GCA_026770055.1 Myrmophylax atrothorax | reverse complement strand
GATATTAGTATCCATGATTTGTGGCTGGACATCGCTCTGCTTTGTTTTTTATTTTGTTGAGAATTGAGCTTGGTTTTTAGTAATTTTGAGAGTTGCTTCAAGTTTAAAAGAGCAGATAAACCACAGAAGTGTGGAAAGGGAGAAGCCCAAAGAGCTGTGGGGCTCAGGATAAGGGGTCACTTTTGTTTCTTTTCCTCTGTACTAAGTTTTTCCTTTGATTGTCACCTCCCATGAACACACTGCTATCTGAAGTAAAAAATCTGACCTTTCCCTATATGTAATCAGATACAGGAATATAGAGTAGGGGACAGGATGTCAAATATCAGGGTCATTGGCATGGAGAGAGTTGCCACTTCCCTGGAAACACAGTATGCTAAAAATCTTGTATGGAGGATTTACTTGCTGAACTGGTGAGACAGAAAAGTAGATTCATGATTTAAAAAGAGGAAAATAAAGAGCATCCATCATCCAGACAGATAGCAGCCTTAATTATATTCCCTTTTAATTTGGGCTGTTCAATAATGCATCAGGTTAGTCATCTAAGTTGCACCTCTCTGTGTTACAGTGGGTTGCAGATAGGAAACTAAGTTTATTACAACTAATCTAACAATTACAAGTTTTGAGGCAGGTACCTGATGGACCACTGAAAGAATAAATTGTAACTTTCAAGCAAAAATTCCAGAAAACAAATAAGAAAAAGACAACTACAAAGAAAGGCTGTTGGCTAAAATTAGGCCAGCAGAGACTAATTTCAGGGAGTCACATGTAGCAACTTGTGAAGCTGTGTCTGTCCTCTCTGACATCTAAAGGTGATCCTTCATGCCTGGTAAGATAAATGTTATGTATTATAATTAAAAATTAGGAAAAAAAAAGTTCTTCCTCAGGAACAGTTTTGTTTCACCAGAGTTAACTTAATATTTGTGCTACTTTTTATCTGTACCACAGTAGGTACGTATTGCAGTGTGACTGCATTGTCCTACCATACTTGCAGAGAAGTGGGAATCAGATCTTACTCATTTTCCATATGCTAGACTCAAATTGTTATGTTATATTTTTCCCTTCACGTAATGCAAGTAATAATAATTCTTCCTTCTCTTTCTCAAGTTCTGAGAGATCACAAATATATTGTTGCTTTCATGGTAGATTTGCCTTCAAAACTGTTTCTAAAGAATATGAGAAAGTAGATGTTGCTTTAGTAAAACTTCAGTATTGAATCACTGAATATACAGCAGATTTCAGTCATCTCCCTTACAACACTCACTTAACAATTACATTCCTTCTTTTTTATATTCCAGACATGGGTTCTGGATCTAGTATCATTCTTAGGCAACATTCTTTAAGGTGGTGTTATTGTTCAGGTTTCGTGTTTTAACTTGTCAATTTAGAAGCAGACAGTGATGCTGCCATTGATTCATTTAGTTTGGAGCAGGTCTTAAAATGGGTTATGGCTGTCATAAAGCAAATAATCTTCTCTGGTCTGCTAGAATTTGGAAGCAGTTCCTCAGTCATGCCAGCCACTGAATGAATTTTATGGAAGTCTGCAAGTAGGTCCATTTGAAAACAAAATCCAATTAGGATGGAAAGTTAAGAAATTTGGTATGCTTCTGATTCTTCTCTCCTAGAAGTATTCAGAGTACAAAATACAATGCTTTGAAGTTGCTAAATGCACCTACTGTACTTCCAATAGTAATCATACTGCTTGTAGAGGATAAAAAAACATAACTAAGGGAAATTTCTTTTGTTGCATGTTTGTTCCTGATATACTGCCTAGTAATGCCAGACCTAACCAAAATTAACATCTTTAGGCTTGTAGATGTGTCAGATCTTTCTTGCTTGTAGAATTTTTTTTAGATCTTTTTCTAAGCATGTTTTTAACTGCATTTAGTTTGTGGCTTTAGTTTTCCTTTTGATTGCATTCTCATATATATTCTCTTCTTCCTTCCAACAAATAGTCTGAGCTACTTTACATAGATCATAAAATGCAAACTATTAGAAGAGGTGTATGAAAAGTTGATCAAAATGTGTATTATTATTTTAAAACTGAAGTTAATTCTTCTCTACCTTACACATTAAAATCATATGGAGAGATTTGTAGGCTACGGGTTCAGTATTATTACACACAGTGAAGGACAAAATTCTCAGCAATGACACTATGCAAAGAATTTGAAGTGTACATTCATGCAGCACAGCAGTGCTGAAGACCTCTTTTTTTTGATCCCTTTTATGTAGTTATATAATGGGTTGTTGGGATGTCAAAGGAGTTACAACTTAGAGTACTTTCTAATTCCTCACATATAGTTCACTGTAAGAGACCAAATCAGCCTTTCTTTCATTTAAGTAGCTATTGAACAAATAAAAAATATTTTTTAAAACAGAAGGCAAACATACATACACATGCATGTATATAGTACAAGAGGAATTGAACAGAAAACATTGTTTTAATTTCATCACTTTGTTTCAGGTTGCTTGGACAGAGAGTGGAAATCTCAGCTTAGGATGTCATAATTGTCTTCTGAGAAATTTGATTTTAAGGTTTGGGTATCACTGTCTTCTTTTCAGTAGCATTTACCAGTCCACTTTCTCTCTTAAAATGCTGTGCAAAATAAAAACATGAACAGTAAAGAAAGGAACAGCAAAAGCTAATTTTGTCAAATCATCCTGAATAAAAAAAAACAATCAAAATCAATGAGGCCTCTTAGGCAGAGCATCCATGAAATTAAAGGGAAATTTGAATCATATGTTGCTTATTATGTGTGACTGCCACAGTTTGATGTCTGTTTGATGGTTAAAATCAATAATCCATTTTTTTACTCTGGCTTGTTCATCCTATCCCTCTCCCCTCCTGACTCATCCATCTTGCTTATAGAATACCTCTCAGTTATACAAAATATCCAAGTGTTTTAATTTTTCTTTTCTCCTTCCAGTCCTAAAGAGGAAGTGATTTCTGTACTTTTATGATGACAAAAGATTTTAAAATTATGTACCAATTTGTAATTTAAACCTCTTTGGAGACAGATGCATGTTTCTTTGGGCTTCCAAAAATAACTGCTCCGTGAAAGATGATGAAGTGTCTGTCCAAGTGTATTTTAATGAATTTTACTCTTTGGTGTGAGACGCCCTTAATATGATTTATACACAAATCTTACCTGTGACATAATAAAACTATATTAATAGCCTTGGCAACAACCATGTTTTGTTGTTATTAGAAACATAATCTGTCACTTGAATATATGCGGGTTTTTTTCTTGCTTGTACACATTATTTTCCTTCCTATTTACTCTTTAATTAAAAAGGCAACCAGCATAGCTCGACACTACATTAGTCTGCTGCCATTCTGCATGCATTTTCGCTTTATTTGTTCTGCTGTTGAGTCATAAGGTATTCTAAATTCCCCCATAAACACTATTGAGAACTTTTGGAAGTACATCAATGGCTTAATTTGCTCGGAAGAAAGCTGTTTGGTAAGCACAGTTGAACCACATTAATTAGAACTACGTTACATGCTCTACAAAAACATGATTGTATTGGTAGAGCAACATGGACTTACTTTGGCCAGATATCATCATAGTTTTAATTATTTGTTTGCATTTTAACTTGCATGAACAAGGTCTGTTTTTTTGTTGGGTTTTTTCTCCCCACAAAGTGTCTGAATATCTTCCTGTCAGTCTTACGCTGACAAATAGAGAAACCTTGTTTGGGGTTTCTTTTACCTGTAGGGAAACAGATTTTAATTTACATGCTTCAAAGGTTAGCAAAGCACAAATAGAATGGTACAGAGTTATAGCACTTCATCTCATTTTGTTCTATGATTGCAGCAGTTTGAAGAAGTCATCAAAAAGGGGAAGCAAGTTCAAAAGATAAGACCCCTGTGTTGCAGAGGGGTCCCTGTGTTGCGGGTGTGAGCTGCAGTGTTGGTGGGTGTTGCAGTTTAACCCCAGCTGGAGCTGAGCACCATGCAGCTGCTTGCTCACCTCCCCCCACCCCTGTGAAATGGGGAGAGGTAAAACTTGTAGATTGAGATAAAAAGAGTTTATTAATTGAAGCAAAGTAAAATTTGGTAAGAATACTAAATAATGATAATAAGAAGAATAAAACAAGTAATGCATGATATAATTGCTCACCACCTCCTGACCGATGCCACACTCCATCCCTGAACCCAGATCACCCTCACCTGCAGGTAACTTGTCCAGTTTATATACTGAGCATGAGCTTCTATGATGTGGAATATCCCATTTGTCAGTTCAGGTCACCTGTCCTGGCTATGCTCACTCCCAGCTTTTTAGTGCACCTCATGACTGGCAGAGCATGAGACACAAGAAAGTGCTTGACTTACGATAAATGTGACTTAGCAGCAATCAAAACCTCTGTGTGTTATCAACATTATTATACTGAATCAAAACCACAGCACTGTACCAGCTACTAAGAAAAAATTATCGTTATCCAAGCCAAAATCAGGACAGTGGAGAAAACTCCCCCTGATACTGGCAGTGCTGCCTCTGGCCTGTCAATAGCTCAGCCTCTGTCAATGCAAAGGTTTCCACAAGCTTGCAGTCCAGTAACAAAGACTGAAAACATTATGGGGAATAGCTTGACAGTGTCCTTCTAAGATAAATGTGTATATTAGAGGTTACACGCTTGAGTTATAACTTGGATGAATATTTTCATTTCCAGTGTACTTTGGTTATTTTCTTAATATCCATCTGTTCCTGTGTTCAGTAATTTATTCTTTATTTACTAGCACGAATTTAGCTCAAAAATAGACTGTTTGCACTGTTTCTGGGACACAAGCCTTTCCCTCTCTTCCCCAAACCCAGCAAGCCAGTGTTTGGACATATTCTCAAGTATGGGTAAGGCTCTGTTTGAGGCATTACCTCTGGGGTGGCCTCCAGGAGCTCAGTGGGAAAGAAACACAGTGCTCTGTTTTATGCGTCTATTAGAGCCAGCACACATGATCTGCCACAAAGTTAGAAACAGACTTTTTGAGACTTTTCGTTTATCCAGCAATTCCAAGGAGCTGAAGGAGGTTTGCTTAGAATTTCAGAGTAAAGTTCGGGGCTCCTTAGTAGATTAGAGGAAGTCAACTGAATGAAGTAAAGTAGAAGCTGCTTCATTTTAACATCATCATTGTTGTATAGATCTCTACAGACTCTTACAGCCTCGGAGTCATAACAGAGATGAAAATTTGTGAGGTGTAGTGGTTCCAAGATTGCATTCTAACCCCTGGAAAAATTATGTGGAGAAAAAAATAGGAATGATTTAGTAATTTTCATAAGATTGTTTATCATGACAGATAGAAACAAATGTTTTGCTAAACGTGATTAAGTGGAATATTGGATGATAGCATGTAGATATCTTAAACATGTCTTTGGTTATGGATGGCATCTCATTAAATCCTCGGGGACATAAGCACACATTCAAATATATTATTGAAAAGGCTGAATTCAAGCATAAACTAAACTTTGGTTATGTCCTTTAACATTCTTTTTAGTAGTAGGCTTATGAATTAATGTCTTCCTTTTTTTCCCTTTCATTTTCATTGATAATAAAGGAACTTTTTTTGAGCTTTAGGTAAAGTTTTTTTGACTTTTCAAAATTCAAAGGAAGGTTTGCTCTTACTTTATATTTAAAATATTTTCAAATTCATCCCTGCAGGATTTTGTGTCATGGAGTGACCTGTAGTGTAATGTACATATGTAGACCTGAACGGTCAAGGAAAACACCACTGCTGCTTACAGACAAATTTTCAGATATTTTGTACGGCACAGTGTTTTACTCTGTGAGAATTTATTATAAATATGTGATTTTATTCCTTGGTTAACCTGTTTTCAAAACCTAAAAAGCACCTAGTCTCTCATGCTTATACACATGTGGACAGTAGGTGTTAATGTTGTTAACATTTCTATGAGTAGTCTATACATTTATGGAAAATATGGTTGAAATAGACTGATTACCACTTCCTTTTGTCTCTACGGTATGTGATATATTGCAAAGCTTATTTTTAATATATTTTAGCTCATAGCAATAAATTTCTAAGCATAACACATATTTAAAAATAAAACTAAAATAACTCTTTTAATAATACAGTGAGTTGTGATGCTGCTGTGGTATTCTGCAGAGTTACTTTCTCTCCCTTGTAGTTTTCATGTGAAATTCAGATTTCCCCAATGCTGCTTTTCTTGAAATGTTTATGATATAGCCTCTGTGCCTAAAAACCCACAAACTTCTTGTAGTGATAAATTTCTACTGACATAATTCATCTGCGTGTGCTGGACTAAATTGCCTTCTTTTTGTGCAGCTGTTTCGGGGGATTCTTTTGGAAATGCTTGAGGTTTTTTGGCACCTTTTATAAATGCAATAGCTGTCACTTTTCTTCAATTGGCAAAACTATGCTGCCAATGAAGAATACAGGAAAAGTAACATAAAACTCCTTTAAAATAAAGCTAGAAAAAGTGAACAGCTTCCACATTTCTAGCTCTCTCTTTCCCTGCCTCCATACTGTGCTTTATTTTTCAGTTGTCATGATTGTTTTTCTTCACTGTGTGGCACAAAGCACCTCTGAAGCCAAGCACAATTTATATTGCCAAGACAGATGCTTTAAAATGAAGCTGAACATGGCAGATGTTGAAAGAATTGTATGTTTGCAAATGATTACCTGTCATAATATGTTTTTCTGATTTTTTTTTTTTCCCTGAAACACTGGACTAGAAAAGAAAACAAGGTGGCCTGATCTTTCAGTGCTTGATTTGATGCCAAGGAAGACGAAGAGTTTAGCTGCTCTCTATTGGACTGAAGAAATAGCTGACATCATAACTTAACTCCAAATAACATGTTGATAACAAACACAGTGAAAAATATTTCACAACTTTGAGTAAAGATCTTCTTCCAGTCCTTAGAGTAAATGGACGTTGCCTACCTGAAAAGGACTCTGAGAGTTTGTGTAGAGAACATTAGGATGACAACCTGAAATTGTCTTTATAGAGCCTTTTATTGCATAAGCTCAAATAGTAACTTAGTACAAAATGCATTTTTATTTTTAATTTTACTGAGACCCCATTCTGAACATTTCACAAAGAACAAAAGATGGAAGAATTTTAGTCACAGCAACTGTTTTCAATTCCCTCTCTAAGAGTCAGGCCAAACAAGTGGGAGATGACGTTAGTTTGAAGTTTATTTTAGTCTAAGACATATAAAGCTTCATTGAAAATATTTTACAGAAAAAGGATTTGATTGAAATTGTTCAGTGATCCATTTAGTAATTCAGTTGAGTGTTTTCTTTTGAAATACCACGAGGAATTAATACTGAGGCACCTGTGCTTCACTGTGTCTGATAGACTCTTGATGTGCAAAAGTCTGTACAGAGAAAAAATACAACTTTGGAAGTAAACCCAATGCTCCACACTGACGTCATCCTCAGAAACAGAGGATTTTCCTAAGAGAATAGGAAGACTTGAGGGTGCTGGCTTCTGCTAAATCTGTGCATCCTTCCAAGTTTCCTTGACAGGACGACATTTCTCCTGTCAGTAAGTTTTTCTGTGCTCTCCTGGAAGTCAATATCTCCTTGGTACAGGTGGATGCAATTTGCATCTGACTTTGCCAACTGTTATGGGGGACAGAAGCTGGAAAATCAATTTTATTAGTGCTAGCTGCCTCATATTCAGTACAACCAGGAATATTGTTCTATTGTCTATGATATGGCTTCAGTGAAAAATTTGATGAGCTATTTAACTTTATAAAAACCCAAGAAATTGAAGAAGTAAGGTACCAATACTGTGTCTTTCCTCTTTTGATAGTTTTCCCAAGTGTCATTTATTGTACAATCAGCAAGCTATTAAGTAACTGAACTTTAGAAAGGTAGGGAAAAACTATAAAAATAATTTTGGAAAATATTTTATTTTGCATGATCCCCTGAGTTGACACATTTTATCTCCAGGAAGAATAATGCATTTAGTCATGCCAGATCATGCTGGGTTCAGCTGTCCTCATGTAGTCTGTGCTAATTGAGTGGGCAATTTCATAGCTGGCTAGTTACTACTGCTTGCTTGCATTTGCATATACTGTTATTCTTGCTAGTGGAAGGTGAATGTGTTAATATACAGGATCTCTTACAACACAGATGTTAAAGCTACTCAAAAGATAACAACCTTGAAAGAAAAAAAAAGTGTGTTTTAGCAGTAAGAAGAATGCCATAAATGGTATTTATACAAGGAAGAGATGTAAGAACAGATATGGGAAGAAGAGCAACTGAGGTTAAAAGAAAATGAACCAGGGAATCCAGAGTGTACACACACACAAAAAGAATATATAAATTATGTCAGTGTGTTACAGCTTGTAGATAAGATCCATATGCATTATTTTTGTTGTGTTCCCAGAGCACCCTGTACAAACATGGATTTTTTATACTACAAGTTAGTAGTGGTATAGTCATTGCAGAACTGATGGCTTTCTGGTCTTTGTGACCAAAATACACGTGTGACAACCCAAATGTCCTTGTCTGGCTGTGAAGCTCACTGCACAGGGTTTTTATCACCCCATTTCCTTTCATTTCCAAGCTTATGAGTTAAAATAATATGCATAATTCCACCAATGTGAAAGAACACATATTTTAGAAATAGATCTATATCATGTAGCTAATTAATTATTTTGAGAATGTCTTCTTGTATTTGTTCTATTTAATAGCTTTGGAAATTATATAATAAAATTAATTGCTCCTATGTGGAGCGCAATGTGGAGTGAAAGGTAGGAGACAAGTAATGAAGCTCTGCAAAGTCAAATATTTGAGCTGTGGGAATGGTGTGCTGCAGCAAGGAGTATGTGTTTCCAGAGGAAAAGGCTGGATTCTTGAGAAAGCTGGGTGTGATTCTTAAGTCTATCACAACATAATCCCAAAGTTGTGGGAGCCCTAAGTTTCTCAGTTGCTGACGCTCCTAGAGCTTCTGGCAAAGATCAGGCCATATAGATGAGAATGACATCCATTTAGCTTTAGCTGGTCATGAATCTGGGATACAGGGTGGGCAGTGCAGACAGCACTCATGTGTCCCACTGTCTTATTGTCATTTAGCTCAGCATGTTTGGGTGGGCTGGCCACAAAGTGCTCTCAGTCTTTTTGTGACTGTAAGTAGTATTAGAGCTTACACCTCTTTTGTTTTTTCTATGAACTACATCCATGTTATGAGACTCATGAGGACTGCAGATAGTTATTTTCCAAGAAACTTCCATGTTCCATGGCCAGAATTTGGCTTCATTTCTTTCATCTTCCAATTCTGCTTCTTTTATATTTATATATATATATATACACACACACACACACATATTTCCCCCCCACCGCCCCATAAATGTCTCAGGTCAGATAACAACTTTTCTTAATGCTCCTCTTTATATTTTGAAAGTCTGGAAGATTAAAGACTTTCAGGAAAAAAGTTGTTTCTGCTTTTTTTTCCTATTTAGCTAATATTCCTGTGGAAAGAGACATTTTCGAAAGACAAGGTTAGCCAAGCAGCCTCATGCTGGATTTCCTTCTATTTATTGTGCTATCTTCTCAACATAAAACGTATAAAAGTAATACTAATTCGTTTTAGGATTTCTGGAATCTGGATGCATTTCAGATCAAACCTGAAACTTCAGTTTTCTATTGCACAAAGGATGTTTTATTTATTTGTTTGTGTCATTACAGGTATTTCTTAAAGACATTAAATTGCACTGTTCAATCTAATAGTCCCTGCCCCAGCTTTTATGACTCCTCCAAAAATTTACTGCAGCCTTGTTGCCAGTTTTAATTGTTCAGAGTATTTGATTTTGTTAGAGTTATTTATGCAATATCTTTTGGGAAAAGTTAAATTTTGTGACCCAAAGCAGCTTATTTAAAATGAGCTATCATTTAATTACATAATAGCAGCAACGTATAAAAAGAGAAGGTGATTTTAATACAAACAAGTATCTGTACTTGTCATTCTTAATCCAGATACTCCGTTTTTGTTAAGTGGGCTTCAGTCAGCTTCCAGACAGCCTTTGATTTTCTCTTTTTCTCTCCTTTTGGGAACTTTTTCTCAGGTTTCTTCATGGTTTTTTTTCCTCCCAAAATTTCCTCAACGTGGACCAAGCAAATAGCACTTGCACAATTTGCTAACAGTGAGGGAACGGGACTTTCAGAAGTATTTATCTGCTTTCCTGACTACTAGCAATTAGCTCCTGCTGGAATTATCTTCTTTTAGTTGTGTAGCAAACACACCATCATGAACCAGAGAAGTGAGTAGATCTTATAAAATTAATAAAGTGTTATAGGCAAATTCCAGGTATTTCAGAGTTGTCTTACCAAATCTGTTA
>JAOXXN010000446.1:37618798-37629984 GCA_026770055.1 Myrmophylax atrothorax | reverse complement strand
GTCTTACCAAATCTGTTAAGATAGCACAAAGATGAAAGGGACAGAATTTCATTAAACTATTGCAAGTTTAGTTATTATTTATGGCAATGGCTGACAATAATAAAAATGAAAACACAAAAAGAAAGGCAAAGATCTGTCAGACTTGGTCATCTCGAAGGATGTTCTTAGAGTGAACTAGTTTCTGTAACTGATAAAAAAGGTTGTATTTATTTAACAGTGTGTGCAGACACAAGGGACTTCCCAATCTAAATTAATAGTGTCATATCGGCACACTGCAAAGTTCAGCAGAAGTCTGACAAAGTCCGGGACCTGTGGTGAGGCACCTCATCTGCTCTACCCACTGTGCTTTGTACCTGACTCAACAGTATGAAATTATTTGCATAAAATGCAGGTAAAAGTTAAACTCCAACAGGGACAAATTAAAAAGATATGCTAACTTCTTAGTTACTGAGCATGAGACAGAATTTTCAAGACAAAGTAATTTGTTTCCATATTTGTCGGACA
This sequence comes from Myrmophylax atrothorax, assembly GCA_026770055.1. Lineage (NCBI taxonomy): Eukaryota > Metazoa > Chordata > Aves > Passeriformes > Thamnophilidae > Myrmophylax > Myrmophylax atrothorax. The sequence continues at coordinate 37,629,480 of JAOXXN010000446.1, read as the reverse complement.
GTTAAGGTAGCAACAATGAGTGACCATAGTATTCCCTTGACCTCTGGATTTGGGTGACAATTGCAAACTACTTTATCTTCCTGTCACATCTCCTTGAAATAGTACACCCAATTATAACTCCCAAATATAAACATTGTTGTGAAAAGCTGGGCCCACAGAGATAGGGATGCTTTAATCTTAATTGTATGATTTTGTGAAAATAGAGGACTGTAATGATAGGGTTTGTAATTTTAGATTGGCATAGCCAAAGTGAAATTTTAGATGCAACTGGAACTCTGAAATTCACATGGTCATGAAGTTCAGATTAGGAGAACTGTAATATCTTTTTTGACATATTTATTCTGAGGTGTGAACTATTCCTGGTACTTTCCCTTAGTTTTAACTGCCAATAAATGTTTGATCTCAGATGTACAAATTTACCTGCCTTTCTTTTAACCCTCACTGCAAAATAACAACATAGTACAGTAACAAGTGGTCGATTGATAATAGATAAGGTTATGGTTTTGAAAAGTACAAATGGCAAATCAATGATGGCAGAACAACCTTGCGATGCTTTGCTCACATTGACTGTTTTAAGGTTGGCATATGTGGCAAGTTTTAACCTCAGCGTCTTCTGCAGTCATGACAGTTTGTGTTCCTAAATAACAAAGCAAGGACTGTCCTCTGAAACATCAATTTTAATCCCCCAAAGAGAAAACTACTGATATAAAAGGTCAGTAAAACCTGGCGTTCACTCTTACAAGTGTGGAAGGGTGAAAGGTGGAAACCAAAGAAACTAATGCTTGATGTTATAGTCAAATGTGTGTGTCTTGTGAAATGGAGGCACCACTCAAGGACAGTTCATCCTTAAAAGCACCATCTGTATAGAGGTGACAGAGTCAACAAGGGGCTGACTTAGCTGTGCCACAGTTAAGTCAGAGAAGTAATATACCTCTCTTTGACTCCATCTCACTGTCATTCCTTAGCTTTCACATTCACTGTCCTTCTTTCAACACCAAAAACCCCTCAAGAAAGGCAGATAATTTTTTGTGCTGTCACTTGTGTTGATTTTTTTCCTTTTCTTTTAAAGTCAAACAAGGATATTCTCCATGCTATTTCTCTCATAGCAATGGGATTATGGCATTTTTTCTGAGAGACAATTCTTGCATAAACATGACTTAAGCAACTAGCCAAAACTGTAGAGTGATTCACTTTCAGCTCCAGGCCTGAGAAGTCTTTGTACTACATTTCCAAAAGGAACAAAATGCTGACAGGTGCTCCTTAAAGGCTGAGGATCAAATGCAGATTTTCTTCTCTCCCTGCCCCTGTCCCCCCGTAGCAGTGCTGAGGGAGAATCTCTGGACTGTTAATGCATGCCAAAGAATTGAGAATTATGCCTGCAGTCTTTGGGCTGCAGTCGAAGAGAAAGAGGACAATTGCTCCTGCCTATCTCCTTGTTGCTGTAGTGACTTGAAAAAGACACTGGAATGTCTAGGATCTGATCCAAAGTGTATTCAAGTTAGTAGGAATGTTTGTGTCAATCATTAGGAGCATCTTGGGAAGGATGATTGATTTACATGTTCATGTCACATACCCTGAGGCATATATTCTGTACTGTTTAGATATTCAGTGTCCATACTTCTATGTGGACAGGTCAGGAATTATCTGTGGGGAGAAGCTTCTATTCAGAAACCTTGTAGGTTATACACCCCTGTCAGTAATACAATAGCATGATTCTTGATCATGCCCAAATTCCAATGAGATTTTTACAGAAAATGTGCAGTATAATTGTACTTTACTATATTGTTTGTTAAAGAATTTGGTTAGCTGCATATTGTTTTTACATTTCAAAGTCCATTGAAAGGGCTTAATCTCCAAAAATAGATGCAAAATAACAGATCTCATTTAAAACAGCAACATTTTGGTACAAAACAGAGTATGAATTGTGTCGTTAAATGAACCAGAGTATTGCGTTGAAAAGTCTATATTTCCTATTTATTCAGAAATATCACAGTTTAGGAACATGTTTTATCTCTGTGGATCATGTCTTAGATGAGTCCTTTCTTCCACAGTCCACAGATGAAAAACAGGATCAGAAATAGGTTGTGTAAATATGCAGAATAAGTTCTTGCTCATAAGTAAAAAAGCTATATGTGCTTCTACACAGGATTGTTAGGGGTTTTTTAATTAAAGAACCTCAAACTATTATAACTATTTTGAGATTTTAAACTCATTAAAATCACTTGTTCTTATGAACATTAAAAAATACTGTGTTTCAGAAATGCCAGTATGGAGAAGATCTTTTTTTACTGTCAATTTACCTATTCCTCTCCAGGAGAATATTTTACAGATTTGCAAGGTTAAAGGACCATTCTTTGCCATCCAAAGACACCACCACAAGTATCTTTTGAAAGTATAGACTGCAATGTGAAGTGAAAGACTGGATTTGCTTTCTTTTTCTCTTGATTTTTTTCTGTATCTTTCACTTTATATTTGGCATTTTCTTGATAAGAAGGGAATGCAGAAATTAAACATGATTCTTTGATATACATGTTCTTTTTTTTGTATTTTTCACGTGCTGTGGTGGCATTTGCATCTTACTTTCCAATACCTCAAATAGCTTCCCAGATATGATTTTTCTTAAATCATTGCTCAGTACTTAACTCAAATTGTGTACACATGTGATTGTGCTGTGAAATAGATGTTGTTATTCTGTATGTTTTGCACATAGTTAAACGAAGGTGCAGAGAAATAAAGAGCCTTTACTACAGAGAACTGTCAGGCATGACTTTTCCCATCATAGTGAAGTGCCTGATTCATATGTCAGTGACCTGCAAACAGGCAGAGAAATGGTGCATGGAACTCTGCAATGGGGACAGAGGAACAATTATACAGAGAAACTGGTGCAACTCCACTTTATTGTTTGTTTGTTTGTTTGTTTTTTAAGTGTGAATGATAAAAATTAAGGCATGCAGAATGCTCCCAAAGCTTCTGACTCCATATTGCTGAATGAATTTATAAAGGTATAAGATAATGATTATGCACATGCAAATCGTGCAGTGCTGCCTTGGTTTGCTCACTAACGCAAAGCTGGACTAACTCATCTTTTTTAAAGGTGCTGAGCAAATAAAATTCTTTTTAAGTCTATTGGAATTTCTGGTCCTCAGTGCTCTTGGTCATTACTAGCTTTTAATATTTTATCTGAAAGGCACTTCCTGTAGCAAATTGCATGGAACACACTTTACCTTAGAAATATAATGGGCTGAAACATACCTAATGGAATTTCTCGTGTTAAAAAATGAATATGAGTTCAGGAATAGTTGATGTAAAATATTTCCAAGTAACATGCATTTTCAGGTTTTTTCAATATAATAAGTATTTTTATTACATTTATTGTACCATATACAAAGCAATTATTTTGAGGTCATAACGTGCATCATTATGCGGGTTAGGAAATTACTTACATATTACATATTACTTTGGATGTAATTGATTCTGTAATTATTCTTTAGCTATTTATTGTAGTAGTTTCCTAAAAGGCTATGTGGGCTTTTACCTGAGTCTTTTGGCTGTCCTTAAGCCTTTTCTTTCAGAATTCCTTAGCTATACCTTACATGTGGATGAAGGCAGCTTCTGTGTCAAGCAGCAAAAACCAGCTCTTGTTTCTTCTCCTCACCTGAAGGAACATCAAAAAATATCTCTAAGAATCATCTATATCCTGTTCCACAGTCTCCAGCACATCTTCTGATAGAAAGCACAGAGTTGAAAACCAGCCAATTTCCTTGCAGCATAATTAGCCAGCTGCCACATTCACACTGCTCTACTGCCACCACCAAGCAAGCCCTGGACCCTTTGCTGCTCCCCTGTCAGTAAACCCTCACATATCCTCTTTTGAGGGAAAGCCATGTATTTCTGTGGGAGATAAGCATATGGTTATTTTATAGATTTTCTTTGCTTTATCCAGCAAGTGAGTCTTAATCATGACAGAGCATGTTACACCAAAAGGTTTCTGATGTGCAGTGTCTGCCATTTCTGTATTCTGTCCCTAAAAGTCGCTGATGAGAACTGATGGAAATGTGAAAAGTAGTGGTCTGGACTGAGGGAGAAAGAAGGAGAGCAGCAAGTGAAATTTAGGAGTGGAGAAGAGAGTGAGAAAGTGATGAGAGGACAGAGGTAGGAAAGTTTGTACAGAACCATTCAACACAGAATGGGGTGAAAAGAATTAAGAGTTGGTGGGGGAAACTGATAGACTGGAACAAAGGCTATTGGGCAAAGAAGCTAAGAAGAAGGGCAGTGAGGGGCAGAGGCAAATGGCAAACTGGGAAAAGGAGGGCACTGTAAAGAAATATTATGAGAAGGGATTGAAATAATAGTAAAAAGGAGTCAAGAACTCAAAGACGATTATGAAAATACAGTAACAAAAATTACTTTAATTGCAGTGCTTAACACACAATATGTGTGTAAACACCTGATGGGTGCCAATGCAGGAGACTGAGACATTCTCTTTCCATTGTGTCCGGTAACAGCACAGAAGTCATGGGCACACTTCCAAACAGATTGTTCAGGGGGGTTGTGGAGTGTCTGACCTTGGGGATATTCAAAACCCAAGTGAACAGAATCCTAGACAACAGACTCCAGCTCATCCTACTTAGACCAGGGGACTGGTCTAGATGATCCTTAAAGGTTACTTCCTACTTCATCACTTCTGTGATTGTGGGGGCATTTTCAAGGGGTTATGAAATAGAGGCAATTATCTTTTTTTCTTCCAATGTGTTGGGTTTTATTATACAAGGTTATTCTCCTAATAATTTGAAAGGGCCTGGAACAATACTTCAGTACACAGACACATCGTTTGGCTTGAATTGTTGGAGTTGAGGTTTTTCCCCTCTTCAGAAGCAACGGAAAAAGCCATGGCTAGATAAAAAATGTATATATACAGCTGCTTTTTATTACGGTAAAATGTCTCATTTTGACTGTGTGATAAAACCTGCTTATGTCCTTGAAGTTAAGCTAATTGCCAGCCACTGTGTAACAATATGGTTGTGTCTTTTTATTTTTAAATTTTCTGTTTGTTTTAAACTGCTGATCTTCAGTTTGCTTTAGGATACAAAAGATGTGTTGTGGTCATGGTCCAATAATGCATGGATATTTTATAGACAGCTTTGAAGTTGACAGCTTTTTATGGAGATTCACTGTTGCAGAAGACTCATGGGGTTCCTCTGCCATCCTGTGTTTTTATTTCAGCAAGAAGATAATCTAAAGGAAGTACATGGGAAGTAATCCTTGTGATTTATAAGGGAAAAATACAAATGGATGGACACATGCAATCATTTTTGGAAACACATTTCTTCTGTAGTAAGCAAATAACATTGATTGTGGTGATAAACTTCTTGCATGGATTTTAATCTTTCTCCATGAAACCATGTTTCTTACCTCAAGCTATCAGCAACACTGGTTATCAACACGCTTGTTTTAAATAGTTACTTAGTTTAAATACCTCTTCGCTTTATTCTTGACATTTCTTACCACAGGATCTGGGAAGCTACAGAGGTATTTCATTAAAAGTCCTGTTTAGGTGGAAGTCTCTATATTATAGGATACGTTAGTTTTATTTTAATTACTCTCATGGCCAAGTAGAAAGCTATTACAATGCAATTACAGACAAAAACAAACAAAAAATAGAATTAATTTTGGATTAGCCTCTGCTGTGACTCCCACTTATTATCCCTAGAAAACATAAATATTAAAAGATTAATGAAAGCATTCTGAGACAAATCAGTATAAACAATAGCAGAAGAATTTAACTGGGGAGGGAAGCAGAAACAGTAGACCATAGACTATAAAAATGCAGAATAAATTTGTTGGTTCAGATTTTTGGTCTTTTGACAAAATACTCTAGCTCATTGCAGATCAGTCTGTTCACCGTTGTCACTGCTTCAAATCCCTCAGAACTCATTGTTTTATTTCAGATTCTTCGTGCTTTGTTAAATATATCAGAAATTCATCTCGCATTTAAGCTACATGGACTTCTCCTTCCCTTCAGTGAGCTAGCATTGCAGTTTCAGAGAAATTGTTGAAAGCTCCATGCTGTGGGTGTTGGGATCCACAACATGGTTTACTGCACATGTTTCTTACTTCAGCGATGTATTGAAATGTGCAACACCTATGTAAGTTCAGGAACGTGAGTAAAACTCATGAAGCATGCAGTTTTAGTCACTGCACTGTAATAAAGATGCTAAGCTCCTAGAGAGTGTCCAAAGGAGGGCAATGAAGATGGTGAAGGGCCTTGAGGGGAAGCCACATGAGGAGCGGCTGAGGGCACTTGGTCTGCTCAGCCTGGAGAAGAGGAGACTGAAGGGAGAGCTCACTGCAGTTACAACTGTGAGGGGAAAAAAAAGGAGCAGGTACTGATCTCTGTGGAGACCAGCGACAGGCCCAAAGGAATGTCCTGAATTGTGTCAGGGCAGGTTTAGGTTGGATATTAGATAATGGTTCTTCACCCAGAGGATGGTTGGGTGCTGGAACACTGGGTTAGGGCTTTTAAGGATACTCTGGTTATATAAAGAATGACTTGCATTAGCATTAATATATTAGTAGTTGACAGAGCAAATTATTGTCAATGGTTTTATATATATTATTTTGATAACTATGCAGTCACAGATCTATTTTAGATATTATAAATGCCCCTGAACAACTACAACAGAGACTTCAATTAAATAATAAGGAGGTTGGCAATGCAGTAGAGGGAAAACTGAGAAATGGTAATATGATCACAAAGCTTATTCTCAAATCTGTGTTAGCTTCATCATTTAGATCTATTTGCTTCTTTATTTGTCTAATTAGTTTTTCATTAGAAAAACTAGATAGGTGGAGTTTTAGAAGATTAATTTTTGGAATGCATTAATAAAAGCCTCATTGAATAACTGACATTTCAATCCTATGAATCTGAAGTTTATGAAATACTGTTTGCTTATATCCAGATACCAAGATTCTGGATTCTGCATTGCTTCTTGTTTAGCTTAGAGTTTTAGTCCGAAGTTAAATTAGAATGACCCTGGGGAAATGCAACAGAGACATGGGTTTGATTTTTTTTTGCTTTATGTATATCTGGTTTAAATTATACTCAATTTTCAGCATATAGTTGGTCCAGGTCAATTTCATTCTTTTAAAATCTTAAATATTCACTTGAATACCTTGCTGACTCAGGGCCATTTTTAGGGCACATGTTACTGTGAAATGGCTTTATTCTTTTACTTGAAGGATCTTTCTAATAGTAATAATTCTTCACAGGTGGACTATGTTTCTTCCAGTAACTTAAAAACAGAGGAAGCATGAACTGATAAAATCCCTCCAATATCTCACTAATAATTAGTATTATTCATAGTCCTATGGAATTTTAAGGTAGGATAGGGAAGACAAATATTGGCAGGTTACAACAAAATTTCTAGATGTGTAAACAAATAATGGAAACTGGGATGGACTTTTGCAGAGTACCCACTCGGCCACTGATTTACCTTCTGCAAAATATGATCTTTTTATTAAGATAAATAAATATATATGTAGATTCTTAGTGTTCAGTATCTGAAGTATATTTTCTACAGCAAGGTAATTACAATTAATATTAAATATTTATCTGTAATTGGTTTGTTTTGTAGTATAAAGCAACCCTGAAAGTCAGGACTTAAAAAGTTATTTTCTGACTAAGAAATTTTCCAAGTACCAGAGAGGACATTAGCTATAAAGCTGGGTGTAGAAATAAGAAGTTTTGTCTTCTTACAATCCTGTGTATTGCTCCATAACTAGACCAGCAAGATCTGGAAACATTCCATTTGGGATTCTTATTCTAGTCATTTCACATTCTCCTCTAGTATGGTAATATGTGACATAATTGTTTTTAGGCACAGTTTGTTACTGTCATGCTTCCCTCCAGCATGCAAAGCCAAAATTATCTATTGAAACACTTGAAATACTTTATTTTGTAATTTAGAGTTATAGCCTCCAGTTATCTCTTTTGTATGAAATTCTCTGTGGAAATTACTTAATTATACTTTTTTTAGTAAATAATTTGGATTTATGTTGCTCTTGAGGTAAAGATTTACCATCTATTTAGATTACAACATAAAGCTACCCCAAAACATTTCCTTCTCTTACATTGCCTTATTCTTTTAAAATGCTTAGTTTTTTGGTAGCTGTACACTAATGATCTGTAACAATATTCTCTCTACTGGCAATGTTGGTCTTTTGAAAAAAAGGAAATAGCTTATTTTTTTTCCTAATCCAAGTCACTCTCCCATTACTATGTAATGGGAACTGTAGTGCTATCTCCTTGTCTTTTCCTAAACCAACACAAGATGACTGGATGCAGCACTTGCTCTCTTTCTTCTGAACAGAGGCATAGCCTGTTCATATGAATCTGTAAACCGAACACCCAGACACTTTCAATGCCAACACTCAGATCCAGAAGCTCACCATGAGCTTAAATTCACATCTGACACTGAACAGTACCATTGTCTGAGTACTGAAGCAAGAAGTAGTTGATGTGTTGAGAACACGGTTTCCAAGATGACGTTTTATGGATATCAGCACTGAAGGATGTTGGCTATATGCATGTGTGGAACAAGGAGTTATTTAGGGAAAAGAGAATTTCATTTGTGTGATAAACCAAATTTTTGGCATTAATTTCCCACAGTGCTAACTTAAGCATTCCCCCTCCGTTACTTAGCCCCATGCCCTTTTCTGGCTTTGTATCAAACATTTGTAAAGGCTGTTCATTTTCAAAAGAGTCTTTGAAGTGGCTATCTTCTAAAGAGCAGGCAAGGATATTTTTCTGTAACCTTTAAGAAGTAAATAGAGGGATGTGATGGTCATGCACAGAGTGAAAAAACATGACTGCAGATTTCAAGAAATTATTGCTTAACTAAGTTATAAGACAATGTTTTTATTTACGATAAACCTACCTTGACAAAACAAATACTAGCGATAATAGCAAGGGGTTTAGGTATTGTATGAAACAATCCTTCCTGTTAAATTTGTGATTGAGAGTTTTGAAATAGCAGAGGGAGGGGCAGTCTTGAATGTAAATTTGCTATTGGATAGATGTAAATGGTACAAATAAAAGCATCTTTCTTCCTGTTTAGTTTAATAGAAAGAGCTCTAAGAAATAACTGTAGATCATAATGTTGACTTTACAGTAAAAGGAGACTACATTCTAATGAAAAATCTGCCATGAATCGTTCATAATTTGTTCAATAATAATTTACACATGGCTGCACTTTATTGTGTTGAACAAAATATAATCAAGCTTGATGACCTTTAAGTCCTCTTTTAAGTTAGGTACCTAAAAATGTGATCTGCACTCAGCAAGGACTCAGAATTGCTTTTTTTACAAGGCTTTGAAATAAAAAGATCTGCAAAGACACAATTCATATCCAGTTGGTGGATTGGCAGTACATTTAAACATTTATTCTCAGCTTTCTGCATAGCTCTGATTTCTATTTTGTTCATATGAAATTGTAATGCATTGTATTAGTGATTGAGGAGTGCAGACTGGAGCCAGATATTACATAGATAGAACAAATAATGTTTCTCTAAGGAAAATATTTTAATAATATTAAAAATAATAAGAAGTATGTCAACTATAGATGAGCTGTTTAGTGCAATACATTAGCAATATACCACATTCATTTCTAGAAAATGTACTCTGGGATACAGTATGTTCTGCTGTCGAAAATGGCAAGCTCTTTCAAAAATGAAAAGTGATGCTCCTATCTGTGTTGTCAAAGACAGCAGAGGTCCTAGTAGTTTTTATTACAGTCTAGAAAAGAGGAACATTAAACCCATGTGCTTCCTGTGTGTAGAGCATAATCTTAAGCCTTTGGTATTGTTAGAATCACTACCAGCTTCGCTCAAATCAAAAGACAAAAAGTACAAATCTGCAAACTTATTTTTCTCATCCGAATATTTTTCCTAGGATACCTTAATTGTCCTTCTGTGAAGGCCCTCTATTTCTTTGCTCCTTACTTGAGATAAAGTCTAATGGGGCTGAACTCAGCTTTCCTCTTCTCCTCTGAAAGCTTAATTCCTTCCCTGTGCTGCCACAGCAGTATGTCCTGACTTGGTTAAGCAGATGGACTGCTGTGACAGCGGGTTGCTGAGCCAGTGTGACCTCTCACAGGAATGAAATATATACACCCGCTCAAATAAAGTGGTATTTTCATGGCATGTAATTAAAGCTCAAGAAATTAGAATGTATTCTCAGTTTGTACACAATCATTATTAACAAAAAAGGTTCCCTGTAGTCCCCTACCTTCCCCATGAGGAGCCATATAAATCTAGGTGAAAGAGGGAAACTCAGCTGTTCTCAAGGCCATTACTGTTGGCCAAGGCATATGAGGATCTGCTACTTGATTGTTTCAATGCTCATTAATGTGCATTATAGTATCAACCAATACAAGTGTATTGGCCATCTACACCCTGTTAGATGATCATGCTACCCCAGTGTTTGGTGTATTCATCAATTTGGCTTATAATATTCTGGAGTGCAAGCACTTGCAAGAAAGTCCAAACATTATGTCCCTTTTAATTTTTTTGGAGCTATTGTCTTGAATTAGAAGGCTAGAGTTTTGTCATATTTAATGAAAAACTATCAAATTGAAATGAAAGTTCGAGTTAAAAATAAAATTAATAATTTAAAAAAATCACAG
>JAOXXN010000446.1:37587159-37599745 GCA_026770055.1 Myrmophylax atrothorax | reverse complement strand
GGTTGGGTCATTTGCTCAACATTTTCATGATTTATGTCTCTCATGTAGATAGTAGCAGGCACAAAGATGTGTTTTAATGATATTCTGCTGCATATTGTTCACTGGGGAGAATGTAAAGCAGGGAAAATACAAAGCATTGAATACATGGATAGTTTTCCTCCTTTTAAATGATTCAGTGTCTTTAATAGTTTCTGTTGCTGACCTGTGCTTCTGACCTTTCACTGACTTTACAGGTCAGCAGTTCTGTCAGCAACTGCATTTGGAATAATTTGTCATTTGAGATCTCTGGATGGTCTTTCTGGCTTTGAAGACTTCTTTTTTAAAAAAAAAAATTATTTATTTTTTAAAGTGGCCCTTAATGAAAATTTGGTTTTGGTTCTGCAATAAAAAATTGAATCTTGGCTACTGGATGGAAACTACACTGAGAGTAGTGTACTGTACTGTCCACTGTAGTGGCATCAGTACAATAAACTAGTGAAATGTATACAATTTTCCAGAACTTCCCTCATGCCTTGTAAAAACACATCAACCTCTCCATTCTTCATATGCTGCATAGGAGTTTCAGTTCAAATTTATTATGCCATTTGCCAGCTTTTTTTTTTTCCTGTCAAGAAGGGAAGGAACAACTATAGGTATTTCCATACCTGGTTATTTGGGCAGTACTCTACTACATTCGTTATGACTTTTCCTGTTCAGTGTTTTTCTTTCTTTATTCTGCCACTTGCCCATTTATATACTGGAAAAGTCTTCTCTGCTGTATTTATTTTAATGCATAGCTTCCTCTGTGAGCCATTTGGCTGGGTACAAGAGGGGCAGTGGCTTCATCTCGCAATCAGAAGCCTTTGTTCCTCTCACAGTGTGTTCTTGATTAATGCAAATGAATAATTGCAAATGCTACAGTGTGCAGTGTTACAACACCACAAGTGATTGGCTGGCCTGCAGTTTGACAGGCTTTTCTTAGACTCGAGAAAGAACGATAGACAAATTGCATTTCCAAGTGTTTGTCTCACCAGAATTCCTAATTGTATTTTGACGCAATTATAGCAGTGACATTCAGTAGTGCTGTTGCTAAAGAAACATTAACATTTTGAATGTGAGGTGTTTTTCAAGGACAAATGTCTTTATTGCTATTTTTGTTTTGAAGGTGGAAAACTAAAATTCTCAAGCACACTAAATCTTTTGGAAGTGTGTTAGGTTTGCGTTAATAATAAAATATGGCCCTGACAAATGTCAAGCACAGATGTGAGAAAGGAGATGTTTCCTTATTTTTCAAATTTGGTAAATGAGGCATAGTATAGGGGCTCTCTTTGGTTGAGGGTTATTGTTTTGTTAGGTTTTTTTCCTCTCCACTTATCAATGCCAGACAGACACAAACCCAGTATTTTCTGACAGTCTGTAATTCCTGCTGAATTAATTCCTGCTTGTTCCTTAAAAACTTGATCTAACTTTTGCTTTTTTTAACAGAAAAAAAGCCTGACACTGTTGGCTTAAAGATGGGTCTGATTAATGTTATCAAAAGATTTAAATGAATCTGACTTTCCTCATGGGTTTTATGTCCATCATAGGAGGTAAAGTAAAGAAGTGATGAATATAGTGAGGATTTTATGAAGGCAAAAATTGGAAGTTTTTAGCTACTGAGTGAACAGTTGATAGTCGCTGATAGTGGGACTGTGCTCCTAGTTCCCTGGGTATATGCTTTTAGCATGCCTTAAGTGGAAGATGACATTTTTATTTTGAATAGTGAGCTGATTTGTGGGAAAAGTACTCCTGTGTGCATGAGAAATGTCGTGAGGAAATTATTGCAGAGAGTGAGAGCTCTGTAAGTTCACACCATGGCATGTAGTACACCAGGTTTCCCTTGGCGATAAGAACTTAAAATTCATGTTATTTTTTTTATTGTTAATAAATAAAAAAGATATTGCCATACTAAGCATATTTGTACCTGATACAGTGCTAGTTGTAGCAGTTGAATTCTAATGGTAATCAATATTGCATCAATTCACTTCTATTTTGGTTTCTTTAAGGATTCTTTCTTGATTACATTTTTTTCAAGTCAGCTTTTCATTTCGCAGGATTGGAATAATCAGAGTAGTGACACGGTTTCAAATCCATTTTAAAAATGCACTTTTCTAGAATTTCACTCAACCTTATCAATGATCCTGTGCATGTGGTTTTTTCTCCTTGCTTGAAAATTATTATGCCTTCTTACATTTTCGTGGTTATACACCTAGACCTGCAAATTACTGAAGACTTGGGAAGTTTTCATCTGAAATAACTTCAGTGAAGTAAAACATTAATTTCTTTAAGAAGTTTAGCTTGAAATATTTTCTTCATATAAAATTAAGATATTCACAGATTACATATACCTGTGGAACTGTTTGTACAAGCCCCTTTAAATTAGTGCATTGCTTGTGATTATTTTTGTGTGTATACTGGTGTAGCATCATTAACTTTTAAAGCCTTCAATTAATCACACAAGGATGAAGTAACAGGAACGTTTGCTGTTGATGTGATCAGTAGCGGGGCAGGGGGAAGTGGTTGTGGTTTATGTTTTAAGTAAGTTTGCAGGTTTTTTATTTTAATGAGTGTTCTTCCCTGTCCCCATCCCCTCCTTGACCCCAAATTTTATAAAACATACTTGCTTCTTATTTCTCATCCTTTTCTTTTTTTCCTAGTATTCTCTTCCTGAATGTAAATTCCGTAAGAATTATTCAAAGTAATAACTTATTGAATTCCTTTAAATTGGAAAAAATCAATGTTCTAACGAATGAATGTTAATAAATTTGAGTATGGAGGTGGAGGAATAGATGTTAAGGAAATACTAACTTCTTAGTCCTGGCTGCCTTTAACAAGCCAGGGAGTTATGTGTTATCCTTATGGATTGAAATTCCAGGCCTGAAAAGGGAAAAAAGCACCTCTAAAAACCACATGACCAAACAATGATAGTAAGTACAAAATGCTGTGGAAAATCAAAAGCTTGAAAATGTAGGAAAAACTATGGTAATTGGATATTTAAACTGCTTTCATGTAAATATCATGTCAAACCATGATCCCTTGAGTAAACTTTTAGATGCTATCAGGCTGTGTTACAGCAAAGGTGATCAAAGAACCTGCAAGAGAAGGTATTGCAGAAGCACCTTGGTTATAATGTTAGTAGCAAAGACCTGGTCTGTAACAGTGACTGTAATATATTTACATTCAGCATTTTTCTCAAATCTTACTAGAATCAAGGATGCATCTTTCAGAGAAATTAGTATAATAATATTAAAATACAAACAAAAATCTCACAGAAAAAAACAAACAAAGGATCTAGATGTGGTTGGGGATTGCTTTGTAGTTCAGCTAAGGTTTAAAGAGGCAGGAATTTCACTAATGCATTTAAATGTCTTGACTGCCATAATTTCTCTTCTGGCACAAGTTTTTCTGTTATTTCCTCAGCAGTGACTCTATCCTGAGCACCAAGTAATCCAAGTAGCAAATATTTTCGTTTTTGTTACCTTAGTTGTTTATTTCTGCTCTGTATGTGGATATCTGTAGGCTTCATACCTATTGCTCAGATTAATTTTATTGTCTCTGAATTAAATATTAGTTGGTGTGAAATTAACATAAAAAGCAAAGACATGCTAGCATCAATTAATTTTTATGTGCTACAAAGTATTTTTGTAAATGTTGATAGATATGCCATATATATATCAACATTGTTTGTTCATCTTGTTAACCATACTATTTGATAGTTGTGAAGTATTGATAATTTGTAATCTTTATATTTATTTGGTTTTTTAACACACTCATAAGTGAACTATTCATATTCAAAAAGTCATCGCGAAGTCTGATAAGGATTTTCTGTCAATTTTATTTCTGAGGTTTTATATTTTATTCCTTTTTAATAATGATTGAAAAATCTTGAAGTTAATGTAAATGTCCAGGAATCTACTAACAATTCTCCTTTAACATTTTCATTAGGTTGTATTATAGTTAAGTAAAGGCTTTATCTGGTGTCAAGAAATATGATTTGATAACAGTTTTTCTAACTGTGATCCACTTCCAGCTGTTGTCTTTGTTCCCTTTTTCCCCTTAGTCAGCTGCAGGCCAATGTGTAAACAATGTTGAACCAGATGAGTCTTTGTAGCTTTTTAATTGTGATTAAGTCAGTCCCTGTCTTAAGCTGAGAAAATATACCTGCTGTTTGACTCCTGTTCATGACACTGACGTTAGGGTGGAGGGACTCTATGTCCTATCTGTGACCGAGATCTACTGGTAAACTGATGTGACCTCTTTTGGTCCAGTCATGACAAAAATGTCTAGCCAAAGCCTAAAAGAAATTGGGATAGGAAAAGCAGCAACAAAATCAATTTTTTTTAAAATGTTTACTTATGAAATTAATTCAACCTTTATATGCTTTGGTTTTGTTTTGAAGGGCCCATCTTGCTGGGATGATGTGCTGATTCCCAACAGAATAAGAGGTGTTTGCCAGTCCCAAGGGTGCAATGGAAATGTAGCGGTAAGATTTTTGTCATGTTTCTCCAAGTACTGTGGCACTTATAAGAACAATGCTTTGTAACACTTCTAATTGTGTTTGAATTTCAGTAATGAATGTTGAGTGACATGTATGGTACACTTCAAAACAGGCGTTCAGCATCAGATAATATACCTCTGATGCCTACCAAAATGGAGGAACTTGCGTCAGTTGCTGCTTAAAATGAAGAAGGAAATAATTTTATCTCATCTTTTGCACTGAAGTAGAGCTCTTAGATTTTTCAAGTATGCATAGGTTAAACACAGAATGTAATACTTACATTTTTATGCCAATGCCTATTTTATAGTTATTATGTATATCATTGCCCTCAAAGCTTTAAATTTCCATGTAGTCTTAAATGTCAGAACTTGCACATCAGATTTCCAGACTTTGTCCGGAGGAGCAGGTTCTTCACACTGATTACTTTACAATCTGTTCTCCCACATCTTGTTGCTGTTATTTCCTTTGTTTTTTTGAAGTGACATCAATGACAAGACTGAGTAAGGAGGAGTATAGGTATCTCAAATTCTTAATGAAGTTTTTCAAAAATATTATTTATGCATACCGATCTCTTTCATGTATTAGATGTTTTAAATATTTAATACTAAAGAAGTTTTAGGTTTACTTCCTTCTCAGGAAAAAGCTTAATTGGAGTGTTCCTTCTGGACATAGATTTTAAAGACAAACACAAAACTTTGTATGTATGAAAGGATTCTATTCTTCAAAGGTTTGCAGATTGGGACTATGTAAGTGCCTTTTTTCGGAGTTGCTCACTTGCTCTGGTGCATCCTTTCCCTTGTCTTCCCTAGCAAGATGGTTGTGAGGAGACATGCCCATACATGTTCCATAGGTGTCTGCTGCTTGGCCATGGATGGTGTCAGGAAATAATTTTATCTAACTTTAGGCACCAATGATAGTTTTAACAACATGGGATTTATGGCTGTGTCCATGTGCAGCCAAGACAAACTGAGGTCTTGCAGTTTTTGGGCTTCTGCTTCTTGATGTGCACCTTCTTGTAGTAGTGGCTCAGCTGCTCCCTTGAAAGTGGCAGGTGTTAGACATTGGAGTGCTATTATTGGAGTCATACTGCTGTTGTGTAAAAGCAGGCACCACTTTGCCTCTAGGCAGACTGGATGTAGTCTGCTTGGAGTTGTTATGCGTCAGGAGCTGTTCTAGTTGCAAGAGGGTTGACTGCCTGGCTTTGGTACCTGTTTGTTGTCAGTGGCAAGTCCTTGTTTTCCCTTCTTTCTTTAAGGCTGACACAGGAAAATGAAGAAGATAAAAGTTGATTTTCACAAGGAGAGGAATCTCCTTGGCAGGTATCCATGTTGAGACTTTATATACTAAAGCATGTGATTAAGATTCCCAGCTTTGTCATCTAATGGGACTTGCAGAAAAAATCTGACTGACTTGCAGCTACCAACTTACAGCTTTTTTTTTCTAATGTATTTGTGAAATAACAACACTTCTGGCAACCTTGCCTCCTGAGCTATACCCTATTCCCACATTGAATCAATTATTACTTTTTAAAAGCAAAAAATGAAACAAGATGCCATCCTTTGTGAAGAAAGAAGACCAAAAAGCACTGACCATGATACTAAGATCTTAAGTGGCTAATGTGGCAATCAACCAATACCCAGGCAACCAAGGCCCGTGACTCCAGTTGCTATCAATGCCTCTGGCAAGCTGCGTTATTAGCAGAGCCAAGGATCAGGGTTATCTTTCAGTAAGGCATCACTGAAAAACATTCAGGAGCCACCTTTTATTACGCAGTCATATTGCAAATGCAGCTTCAGACCACCTGAACTACAGGGATAAGGGTGTTATTGGAAAAATGTGCTGCTCCTTTATTTCCAAACCTTATTTCCAGACACATTTGCCCTTTATCAGCTGCAAACCACTCTATCCAGTGGTGTTAGAACTGAGACAAGCTGAGGTGCGAGAACACTCCTAATTTTTATGATTTTCACCCAGGATTTCCAGGAATATGAATCTAGTCAAGAAAAATTAAGCAATTAACTAAATTTGATTTTTTTTTTCTTAAATCTACCTATCCAGTAGGTAACCATGCAGCAGATATTTCAATTGGTGGCTTCTTGAAATTCTCTGGTTGCTGAATAGCATTCTTCTTGTGCTTTGGGATGATTTGCCCTTTTTCAGCCTCAGTCACTGTGAAAACACATCTTTACTTCCTGGGAAATCTTCCAGTTCAAAGGATTAAATCACTGAGCCTTTTGTTTTGTGTTTGCTCGGAGTGGGAAATGATAGGGATCCCACTGATGTGCTTCCAAGGATTTGTCATTCTCTTCTGCTCTGGTTAAACAGTCTAACTGTTTGGAACAGAGAGAAAAATAACCTCAAGTAAATCATAGGTTGAAACCTTTAAGCTTTTCTTGGCTGTTAGTCTTTAAAAGATTAAGTCACATTTTATCATTGAATATTCATTTTTGCATTGTCATGACAAAGTTTGTGCAGTTATGTTTTGTCTCTATTAAATAACTCCACAGTGTACATGATTCTTTACAGTGATGAGCAATAAAGAGGTTTTGAGGCTGTTACTTGTAAGTTATCAACAAACTACAAATACTGCTGTTTGAAGAAAAAAAGTTTGCTGCATTACTTCTCCCTCAAGACATATTTTACTTAAAAATTTGGGTTTTGTCAGTTTTCTGTTCTCATAAATGCCAGTTTGCAACATACCTTCATGGGGTAATGTGTTTTTTTGCCTGAAATACTAATTTGTACATATTTTGTATGACATTAGTCTCCTGATACAAATTACAGATTTTAATTCTTTTGGTTTAAAAAATGTAAATATAGTAATTGTCACTGTGAGAAGACAATGGAAATCAAATTTCAATTCAGTTGAAATTTATCAAAGATTGCCAGAAGATACGATTATCTTGGTGATAAATGCACAGTCATTTGATGTGTTCCAATGTGCTCCCAAATATGAAATGTACCTCATTAATTTTTGTGGGTTTGCTCAACAAACTTAATTAAATTTTTCATATGATCTGCTCTATGTGCTTTATTTGTAATTTCAACTACTTTTGAGCTTGTACTGAGGAAAAAAAGTATTTCGTGATTATAGTCCATATTATGATTTAAAGAATTGCAAGAGAAATAAATATAAAAGGCAAATGTTGCAATTGTAAAAATATGGTTTAATTCTGACTGAGAAATTGGAGAACCTGGAACACTGGATATTGGTTGCCTGTGCTACCTGGGGTACTTCCCCACAGCTTCTCTTCATGTTAGTTTCCATTGCAGCCTATTACCCCATAGCCTGGAGCAATGGACTCTTGAGAAGTAGTGTGCTCTAGCCAGAAATATGAAAGGTTACAAAACCAGGTGAAAATGGAGTCTAAACAGAGAATATAGATCCTGAAAGGTAATAAGCAGTGTTTGTTTCAGTGATTTAATGTTAGACTAGTTTATGAAACAATCTGAGTATTCAAGTACTTTGAGAAACAGTTAGTAAAATACACAGGTTATACTGAAATTAATGTGAAAAACAAACACACTAAACAGTGCATTTGCTCTGAACTTCTAAAGCTTCTAAAAGATGAAGCTGGTGTGAACACTTGTGTTGCTGCACTTGTAGAACACCTGAGTCACTTTTATAACAAACTTTAATTATATTAATTAGAAAAGGGACGGGTGGACTTTAGATTGACACACTTTAAATGAGAATCAGATTGGAAAAGGCCTTTAAGATCAACTGTCCAACTGTTAACCTAGTACTGCCAGGTCTACCAGTGAAACATGTCCTGAGGGTATTTCTGATATAATTTCTTGTGGGTTCATGCTTGTCTTTACAAGTGATCAGAATACATGTGATGCTAAACTCTTGATTCAGCCTTTCCTTATGCAAATGAAACATTACTGAGGGAGTGTTCTTGTTAGGCTCAAACTTTTACAGTTCTCTAAAATACATGCAGAACATTTTTTGTTTATCATCTAATGAAGTGAATTTCTCATTGCAAAGAAGGTTTTTTCTACTTCTGTATATAAAAATGCTCTTAGATTTTCTTTCTCTTTGTAAGCTCATGCTTTTTAGAATTCATCAAGAGCCATAGAAATAAGATGGCTCTTTTCATATGTGTACAGGGACAGCACTGTGACACTGTAAATCACTGAACTGGTGACTTCATAGGAATCAACTTCCCATCAGTCCTACACTTCAGTGAACATGCATCAGTTGCTGAAAGCCATTGCCATGTCCTCAAGGCAAAATATAGGGCAAATGTTCTTCAACTTTAGAAACTTGTGGAAAAAATATTAGTGTTCTGTGTTGTTGGGATTATCACTTGATGTGCAAAAAGAGTTGCTGTAGACTTGAAAGTCTCAGAAATAATAATGAAAGAGACCAAGATGTTTATAGCTCAGAAAGCTTAAGCTATTCGGAATAAGGAAAAATGGAAATCACTGTGATGGAAATTCAAATGTCCTTCTCTCCCAGTTTGTTTCTCACTACTGTTACCTTGATTTTTTTATTTCTGATGATGACTGTGTCAAATGTCCATCATGTCAACTGAATAGCAACTTTATCTCTTCTCCAGTCTGCTGTTGGGCTTCAACAAATCATTTCTAAAAGAAGCAACAGGACTTCTGTGAACTTTTAGAAGTGATTCTGTGCAGGGCTAAGAGTTGTACACTATGATCCTTGTATCTTCCAGCTCGGATAATTCTGTGATCTTTAAGTACTGGATTTTCATAATACCAGTATATCCTTCTATAGAAGCTCTGTAGCAATCTCCTGTGTCCAGAGCAAAAATTTCTATTCCAAGTTTGGTGCTTTGTTTGTTTTTGGGTTTAGTATATGGTCATTATATGTGATTTTTCAACAACCAGATTCCACTATAGGGTAGTGTCACTGTTGAAGGCTGTGCTTGGGAGCAAAGAGTTTGCAATACGAGGCATGTTCTACTTTTTAATTATGTAGCTTTTCATCTTACTTTTTCCCCATTCCTCCTGTGTGATTTGAGTCTTGCAGTTTTATTTTCTATTATATTTAAATTTTTTAATATTTCTCATAAATATTTTTCGTTTTCCTGCTTGTTTACTGTCATTAAGTTTATCACTGAGGACAGCAGTATTTTGTGATTGTTTCATAGTCTGTTGTTCCACAGGGAGTCTGTACTATTCTGAAATAGGTTGGACTAAGAAATCAAGGGATTAGTGTTCAGTGTATATACTTTAAATATGTGGCTTGCTAAAAGATTTTTTCTTTTCAAGCATCCAAAGCTATTCTTTTCAAACATCACCGTTCAGATGAAATATGCTTCATTTTTCATCTCATTTTGCTTTGATTAGCTCAGACCTCAATTTCAGTTGAGAACAGAAATAAATTCTGTAGCAGTTAAGAGTATCACAAAAAAAGGAGTAAATTTAATGATGTTATCAAAGTATGAATATAGTAAAGAACTACCATCTCATTATGGGAAGGCTCTGATACATTGCTATATTATTTATTCATTGTTCTTTGTCTTCAATGATGTACCTGCTTATTTGTGAAAGGAACCATGTCTGTCTGCCCTTGGAGCCGTTATAATATTTTCAATGTTATAATATTTCTATGAATAATTTAAAAAATTCTAAGATGTTTCTTAATACCAAGAAACCTTTTGAATTTGTATTTATTTCATTGGTGTCCATGTTAGTTTGCCTTATGCATTAGACAGTGGTCCAGCTATCACATGCTGTTAAAAAGAATTACAATGAGTATGATGGAATAGGATTGCTAATTAAAATACCAGATAAGAAACCTTGTAACAGCTTAAAGTATAATTGTCGCAGAATCATTTTAGTTGGAAAAACTTCCAAGATCGTCAGGTCCAGCCTTTGACCAATTACCCCCTTCGCAATTAGTTCACAGCACTAAGTGCTGCAACAGCCTGTTCCGATGCTTGACAGCCCTTTCTGGGAAGAAATTCTTCCTGATTTCCCACATGAAATGCCACAGCACAGGTTGAGGCCATGTCCTCTTATCCTCTTGCTAGCTGCCTGGGAGAAAGAGGCCAACCTCTGCCTGGCTACAACCTTCTTTTGAGTAATTATAGAGAGTGATAAGATCTCCAGTGAGCCTCTTTTTCTCCAGGCTAAACAAGCCCAGCTTCCTCAGCCATTATGACAGCTTCTTTATCTGATCTTCATAGAATCCTAGAAGGGGTTGGGTTGGAAGGGACCATAAAGTTCATCTAGTTCTAACTCTCCTGCTGTTGGTAGGCACACCTTCTGCTAGATCAGATCGTTCAAAGCCCCATCCAACTTCCCTGCAACACTTACAAGGTTACAGTATCCACAGCATCTCTTGGCAACCTGTTCCAGTGCCTCAGCACCATCAACAGTGAAAAATTTCTTCACAATATCTAGTCTAAACCTACTCTCTTTCAGTTTGAAGACATTGCCCCTTGTCCTATCATTACATAAGCTTGTAAAAATCTCTTTACACTTGTCTTGTAGGCCACCTTCAGGTACTGGAAGGCTGCTGTAAGGTCACCTCAAAGCCTTCTCTTTTCCAGGCTGAACAACCCCAATTTCTCATCTTGCCTCTGTAGGAGAGGTGCTCCACACCTCAGTCATCTTTCTGACTCTCTTCTGGGCTAGCTCCAACTGGCTGGTGTCCTTTCTGTGCAGGGGAATCCCAGAGCTGGATGCAGAGTTCCAGGTGGTGTCTCATGAGGGCGGGGGTGAGGGGCAGAATAACTTCCCTTGACCTGCTGGCCATGTCACTTTTGATGCAGCCCAGGATACAAGCGGCTTTCCATATATGAAAGAGATAACCTCTGGAGAGGAGAAAGATTCACATTTCATATAATACAAGTTTGAGAATATCTTTCATATTTACTCTGGCCGTGGCTTTTACTGTTTACGGACTGTTATATTATTTTGTTCCCAGGGTTATGGCAAGTAAAAGAAATAAAGCATAAATGCAAGTTAAGTAACAAGCAGACCAGACCTGTCACTGTAGTTTTCTTCTCTTTTCTCTTCTGTGATACCAGAAGGGCAAACAGGCAAACCATTTCAGAGAACTTGCTGGTTTTAAAGCCTTTTGCCTTTACTAACCTGTGGGTTCACCAAATGAAATACTAATATGACACAGTTTTATAGTAGTGATGCCATTGCAAGGGTGATACACTCTGCTTACTTGTGTTGCTCTCCAGCTCTTTGATTAGACAATTTAACCATAATGTCATCCTGAGGATTCTAGTTTGGCTGATCATCTAGCAAATACTTTAGTCATTTCAAGTTGCTGCCTTGCTGAACAGAATGGCCCTTACCTCTAAGGGTGCAACTTTATTTCTGTCTGTTTTAAAATGCATATTATATTTTTTATCTCAGATGAGCTGTTTATGTGGCTTTGTCAGTGACTTTTAGGTTTCATTGTTTCCACTCTCCCACATTTTGTGCAGTCTGAAATATTTATGAATAATTACTTTATGCCTTCTTATTTTTTGCCAGATCATGAAGAAAGGTTTTGAATAGCATAGGGCTAGGAGAAGATGACTGAAAGTCACCTTGAAAAGCAGACATTTGATGATTCACTGTGGGAAATTACATTTTTAAACATATCAGTTAAATGTCTCTAACACTAATCTCATAGTGTTCTAGTTTCTTAATCAAAATGTCAGTGCCGTATCAAATGCCACACATAAATCTGGGTAAATTCCCACATCACTATTATGTTGTTCCACTGAGTTTGTAATCTCATAAAAATGTCATATTAGTTTGATATAGTCTAGTTGCCATAAAGAGTTGTTGATTGATGTTAATTACACATCCTTCTTTTATTAATCAAGCAGTGTATTAGCTATTCATTGTTTATAGGGCTGGTGTCAGGTTTACATGCTGATAATTGCCTAGATTACCTCATATAAAACTGCCCTAAAGGAGAATGGCATGATGTGGTTGTGTTCCTGTAAAGCTTTGTACTTTAAGCCATCTCTAAATCACAGAGAATTACAGAATATGCCAAGGTGTAAAGGACCCACAAGGATAGAGTTCAATCCTTAGCCCTGCACAGGACCATCCCGAAGAGTCACACCATGTGCCTGACAGAATCAT
>JAOXXN010000446.1:37558533-37576535 GCA_026770055.1 Myrmophylax atrothorax | reverse complement strand
GTATTACAGCCTAATTCTGTCTGCCCAGTGTCATCACATAAATACTGATGCTCCCCCTGAGGCAGCCATAGTGCTAAATGAAAGGTGTCTTAGTACTGTCTTTCAGCTGTGTTACACACTTGTTGGATCATCTGTATGGTTAATGGATGGATGTGAGGCCCTAGGACATAGGTGATATGAGCTAAAGGCTGAAAATCTAAAACAAAAAATAACAGTATTTTTTAAAATGGATATTGGATTAAAAATACCATTTTTTTCTAAACTTTGAACCTGCCCAGTTTTTTCAATATCAAGGGATGGGTAATTTTTTTTTTCAGTTGTAATAGTATCAGATGGATGGGAATCTACTGCATATATTGCAGAAACACATCAATATTTTCAGACTGGACTGTGGAATTGGTCTTGTCATATAGAATACTCAAGACAAAGTAACATTCAGTTAAAGAAATTATGTTTTTTATTAGATATTGTACTTTGTTTACTCTGGGCTTTTCTCTAAACCTCAAGATAAGATTCTTTGGGAGACCTTGCCTCCTAATGTCACCTGTACAATATTTACAGCTCGAGTATGGGAGTGCTGTTTCTTGTATATTTTAGATTGATTCTGTAGTCATTTTGAATTCTTGATCACTGTGTTTACCCCAAGTGCTTGCTAACATGATCAGAAAATAAACAAATCACTGAAACCTGTAATTGGAAGCAACTTTTTGTGCCGTAAGAAGCATAGCCTGAGGGTCTCTTATTATGTAGTATCCTAGTTTCTTGCCTCCTTGAGCCCTTTTTTTGTGGCTTGTGCTGACATAAAATTTCAGATCTGATTGCCCGAGGAAATTAAGCTCAAAGTAAAGGGTTTATTCTCTACAGGAAACACTTGATAACAAATTTAGACAGCTGGATTCTACTTTAAAAGAGGATGGTGGGAAAGTTTAAGTCTACAAATCAGCACTAATGCTCAGGGATATGATGATTATAATATATTGTAAGTAGCTACTCTGAAACTGAGACTTCTTCTGTAGTTCAAGTAATTCAAAGGGACTTTTCCCAAA
The DNA here is from genome assembly GCA_026770055.1 of Myrmophylax atrothorax. Taxonomy (NCBI): domain Eukaryota; kingdom Metazoa; phylum Chordata; class Aves; order Passeriformes; family Thamnophilidae; genus Myrmophylax; species Myrmophylax atrothorax. The sequence goes on along the minus strand of JAOXXN010000446.1, from coordinate 37,575,489 downwards.
TAATCTGTTTCATATATGCTGGTGAACAAATTCAGCAGAACAATTTGGGTTGGGTTCTGGAGGCTGGGCTAGGTAATTTAATTGTTGTGACAACTGCAGTATTGGTTCAGCCCAAAAGTCTGTATTGTTCAGACATTTTGTTGGATAGGTGTATGGATGAAAAAAGTTAGGAGAGAAGGGAAGTTTGTATTCTTTCAGAGTAAAGAATGTGTAAAGCTTTTGTGTTATTTTATATTAAAACATAGCCATTCCCATTGAAAAGTTATTTACTTACAGCTATCTTACTGTATTTTTACATGCCAGAGACATTGTGGTACCTGTGAGCTGTCAGTTATGCATTTCTGGTGATGGGCTAAATATCTGTAGGGCTTTTGATTCCACTACAAACCAATGTTCCAGGTAAAGATCCATTTCATAAGGACACTTGATGCACTACAGCCTTCATTTCTTTGTCTGTATTTAGAAAATCAGTGATAGAATACCTGGATCATGATGGTCATTCTGCGTTTGTGTCATGGAAATATTGCTACTTGAGGGAATGACAGCGGAATTAGTGACAGGATTGTTTGAGCTCGAGCCACCACTTGCAGAGAAATGAAGCAGGTATGGTGTGTGGTTGCCTTTAGACAAGCAAACCAAATGAAAAATGTTGCTGTTAAAAATAGGAAAAGTCACTTTCACAAAGAGAACTTTCCTGGGTGGTTGAAGGAGTGTTGTGTGGGCAGCAGCAGCTAAAGGATTCCACAGGCGCTTGTGCTCTGTGTTTCCACGGTGTCTTTTCTAGTAGACAGGGAAAGAATAATGCATGACAGGCACTGTTTTTCTTGTTGCTTCCTTGCACACAAAAGTCCTACGAAACTATAGTTGCATGTTGTCTTCATAAGCCAGATGTCATCATAACTTTGTATAGTTAGTAGCCTATCATGCCAGTCATTTGAATCTTAAATGTATCTGTCTCCTCTTTTTAGACTTCAGTACAAATAAATTACTGAAAAGTAATAGCTGGCTTGGTGTTTCTTTAGTGCAGGCAATGCATGTGCAAGCTGTATGCACCATTCTGCAAAAACAACCTTTTTGGTATAAGTCACTGGAAATAACATATAACGAGTGATGGCTCCCTCAGAAATGGATAGGAAGACCATTTCAATCATCAGTAATTTAACTTATATCACATTAGATGGCTGAATAAAACTGAAGGATGCTATAGCTGGCCTTTTATGAATTTTTAAACTGTACCTCTGTTCTTCCAGTGAATTCTGGAAAATGAAAGATGAAACGTTCCCCCTTAGCAAGGGGAAAAAATACATAAACAAAAATTTGCTTGGTTTTTGGTTTTTTCACGATTTAAAAAAAGAAAAAAAAAAGTGAGATCTGGATATGATGACAATAGAGGTTTTTACTATTTTTATATCTCTTGCAAATGTCTCATAAAAACAATTTATGATGAGATTTTGGATACATTTTTGTATGCCTAAAACTTGGCTTTAGGTGACTTGATCAGGACTAAAACACTAGGTCTTGTAAAGCACATTTACTGCCCAATAATCCTTCTACACTCAAAGTACTTTCCATATCGAAGACTATCTGTTAAAATAATTGATATGCAGCAAATTATTCTTGATATTCCCAACCAAATAAAAGATATGATGAATATGTTTGATTCTGAGAGAAAGAAGTGAAACTGTATATTTTTAATGTTTTTCTTACCTGAGCTTAATTAAAGTTAACCAAGAACAAAAAGGAGGTACTATAAAGAGGTATTGGCACTTCTTTCTCTGTGATTTTTAGTCTCTTGGACACAATTAGATTGCAAGTACTGTTTTTGAAAATGAAATAAAAGAAAATCTGTGAAAATGCAGGAGAGTAACGTTTCTGCCCCTGACTGATGCCTGCCTCAAGAATGTAGTAATAATTTTAAAAGTTAATTCCCTTCCACCCCATCCTTCGCACAGGTCAAAGACCAAACATACTCTGAGAGCCTCACTGAAGAGCTGCCAAAAGGTACTCATCCTAAAGAGCTTTTATTATGAGTAATGGGTTGTCTTAGCCAGAGGCATTTTAAGAAGTGTAGGGGTGTTTGGTCAGAGAGCAGGAAGCTCATATTTCTTCATTTTTATGCTGCTTTTGTCTCTTTCCAAATTAAATAAACATATACTACTTGTAGACATTGAAATTTAATATATCAACACTTTATTGTCTCTCTTCACATCAGATGTTTCAACTTATCTTTGAGGTCAGCTTAATTATCAGCAGTATATTAACAAGATTTATTATATAACATTTGATCTCACTTGGAATATCAGTTTTTCTCCTTGCATCCCATAAAGGCAATTCTTTCAAAGTTCATACTTTTGACAGCATCCATGAACTGTCATTCTTCTGCATGTTCTACAGCAGGAATTCTGTGGGATTCTGTGGATTTGAAAATGGAAAGGCTGTAAAAATGTACATAAAGTCTGCTGTTAGTGGTGACATGCCTTTCTTTTCATTCTTGTTGATTTTTCTGATTCCATTATGAACATGTCCTAAATAAACACGTGTATAAGGCCCCCACCTTATTTTGGAGCTTATTATGAAGTGGGAATAAGAAATATGGTTAAGCTTCCTTAGGATTTTTAGCCAAACTTACACAGCATAGAATGAGAAGCAAGGGTAGGAACCTGTGTTTTCAAGTGTCTATGTTGTGTATCAGCTGTGGTGCAGCCTATTTTGTTAATTCATAGCAAACAGCAATGTTTGGTTGGGGTTTTTTTCTGACAGTGCAGTAAACTGGATTTGGGAACATGTATCAAAAGGGTAAAGTTTCTTCCAGGCCTTTTTATATTTTAGACCCTGCCTTCCTAGGTCTTTTTCAGACCCTGTCTTCCCTGTGATGGCTTGGCCTTTGGTCTTACTTACATTGCTTACTTGACCATGTAGAAGACAGTTTGCTTATCATCAGCAGTTGGGGCTATGTAAACCCATGTTTTGTTTGAAAAGGCAGAGTTTACAGAGATAAACTTCTGGTAAAAGATCAAAGAATTTTTTTTTTTTATAAATTTGAGCATTTTCTTCTTGAGTGTCATAAAAAGTAGCTAACAGTGACCATGTATCTTTGAACCTTTTCTTCCCTCGTGCACTTTTTATGATGTTGTATGACACAAAAGCGATAACAGGAATGAAGAATATGACAGAGTATGTAAGAGTGATGCCTGTTCCCTCCTCTGAATAACAATCTATCAGATACACTGCCAAAAGGAAGACATTTATAGTGTTAAATAGAATGTTCACAATTTCATGGGACCTATGCCTTTAGGCAAGAAAATGATGTATTCACTGCAGTAGAAGGTGACCATAAAACTACTGACTTTCAGAACTAAGAAAAGCACTAAATTTTGGCTCAGCTTTTGCAGTAATTTGTAGACATCCTTATTCATTGCCGAACAGAAATACTTAAAAAAAAAAGGCATTAATCAGAATTTTTTTGTACCAAATAACACAACTACAGAAAAGAGGAATACTGTGATTTCTTCTATTTTAAAACATTTTAGAAGTGGTCAGGTACTGATGTAGACTGCCCATTCCTTTTGTGTTATTATGTAAATTTTTGTTTTGTTTTAAAGCTAACATTTTAGAAGTATTGTCTCATATAGCATAAATTAAATTTAGAGAGATTTTGATATCAACTTTAAGAAGTAATAGTTGTTCGTATGAATTTTACAGTCTGTGGCAAAATTAAAGTGTTAGGTCTAAGTTGTCCAACAAGCCTTGGAACATAAATAAATTGGATTAAAAAAAATTATGAAATTTTCCTCAGGCTATCAAACACTGCCTGAGGGACTAAATAAAAGAATAGCTACATTTACATGCCTGATGAAATGCAAAGCCGGAGAGTGAGAAATGGCTAAACTCTTCCCCCTTATATTTAATTTCAGTAATTTCATTGTGGGAAGCAGCTGAGAAAGGCCTTGTGCTGATGGGTTATCGGTCGTGGTAACTTCATAAGTATATGCCCTGGCTTAAAAACCATGTTAAGTCTCTGGCTGATCTGGTAGATGTAACAAATAAATATTAATGAATTGTGTATTATTTATGAAAAGTGTAGAACCAGGCTACATAAACTTTTATATGCAACTGGAAACTTGAGTTTGTTACTTTTAAAAGCCTTGGAACAATTGGAATGTGTATTATTACAGAAAAAAAATTACAAAAATTGTGGAACTGGAGTCCACACTAATGCAGAACTGTCAGGCACTCAGTTTTCCAGATTCTCATATCTCCCTGCATTTCCCCTCACAGCACTGAGGTCTCAGACCTACAGACACAGTGTGTTGTGTTGATTTTGTACAATTTTGCATTGTGTGGGTTGATACTTTTTGATTTTGCAAGGGTGAGCATTTTAAAAGTGAGTTAGTTTTACTGTACTACTGATCTCAACACATTTGTTTTAAATAATTGTTTTATTCTTTAATCTTCAGGATGTCTTCTGAAAAAATATTTGACACAACCTTGAGGGATTTATTTTTCTCTATTCTGTTTGTATTTAATATTAAGATTTGCTATGTCTTTAATTGCAATTTAGTCAAGCAGGGAGTCTTTTAATGAATAGCTTTGGAGAGTGGCAATATTTTCTTTTGTTATTTTAAACAGTGTTTTCACATTCAACAATGTTCTCCATTCAGCAACACCAAAGCACATCATAAATTTAATTAGTAGCAGAGTTTTCCTAAAGCAGTTTTTGGGTTGATAAACAGAAGTATAGAAAAGTAACCTTCCTAATAACACAGCAAAAGTATTTTGGGAATGTAGCACAGCACTCTTGACTATTTTTTTCCTTGTCTGTCTGTCTTTCCATGGAATAAGTATTGCATTGCTTTGAGATCTGTCTTCATTAGGTAGCTTTCATGACAAGAACCATTGTGAGGTATTATGAAAAGTAATTAGAATTATCCAACAGATGCTCTTAAAAAAAAATCTATACCTAGCATGGCTATTTTAGAGCTTAATACCTTTATTACTCTTTTTGTTGTTGTTGTTACTCAAAGTTTTATTATAGTGAGTAAGTTCTTTTATCAAAAATTATTTTTCTTTTGTAAGTTTCCTTGCCAATAGTTTACCTTGTTCTGGAATTGTGAGTTGTCAGTTTTCTTTTAGCTGCATGCAGAAGATGTACTGAAGTAAGGAGATGTATTTCAAGGCTTCTTCATTGAAATAAATCCTTACCATTTCATTCAAACAAGAGTATAAGCAAATTAAAGGGCAAAGAAAACCCAAGCTCCGAAACCCATTAGCAAATACTACCAAGATCAGTGGATACATTTTTAAAGGTTGAAAATAAATTGAAGATACAGATTTTGTAAGATTTTTCTTGCTTGGGACTAATTCCTGACACTATGAAACAGGACAGAAAGAAAATTTAGCTGTTAAAAAATTAGTTATATATAAACATGTACAGGTGACTTCTTCAAAAGCATGTGAATGATTGGTTTTAAAAATAGGCTTGCTTTCAGACTCTACTCTTACCCCATACTTTACTTTTCAACTGCTACTAACACACACATAGTGTCCTTCACTTATAGCAGGGTTTCAATATTTTGCATTGAATCTATTTCGTATATCAGTGCCTCTAAGAGAAACAGGATTGACTAACCTACGAGGAAGATTCATTAATACTTCCCATGTCCCAGTTACCAGACTCCACCTTAGAAGGGTATTGTAGTGCATAGTACTGTATTTGTCTCATGGTGAAATACGCAATATATCTAAGTGATTGCCATGGAGGAAAAAAAACCAGTAACTGACAGCTGTATAGCAGATGAAAAACTCCCTGTCCAAGGCTGTAGGCATTGAGTAAAAACATTTGTCTGGACTGATTTTAGCACAGCATTGTAGTTAATCTCAGTGCAAAGCTGTAAAGAGGGAAAGGTGATTTTCTATTAAACAAAACTAATTTCATTCATCTGCACTCATCCACACATTCTCTTTTTTTCATGTATTGACAAGTGTTACAATGTGTGTCCAGAGAGTCTAGCTAGGAACTTGGGGTGATGCTAGCAAACAACAAGTAGGTCTTTTTCACGGCTTTTGGCTTCTTCTTAATCCTGGGATTTGAATGTGACTTTTTCACCCTAAAGAAGTCGACAGTAACTAATTATTTTTTCTTTCATCCTATCCCACCTCTGTGAGTCACTAGGAAATGCTGCTGATTTATTCACTGTCTTTTTCTCTTGCTCCAGTTTATTATTTCTTTTTCTTTTTTTTTTCCTTAGGATTTTTTCCTAAGTCTGTGTGTCTTGAGAATTATCTTTGATCTTATTATCTTGATACCATCAACACTTGTCATTCTTTTTTATGCCTTTTTGTCCTTTTTTCCAATGCTTTTATACCCTTACCTTCCAATTCACACTTTATTTATACCATTCTTTGTTTTCATCACAAATCTCCACAATTTGATACTGGAAAAAAATTCTCATAGCAACAAAGAAACTACAATCTGTAATCTGTGCCTCCTATTGCAAAGCATTTATCTTCAGACTGCTTTTATTTACATGTGTACATAGAGTGATTTGGACATTTAATGCAATCTCTTATAACAAAACCTTATCAAAGAATGGTGTGGTTCATATGGCTTTCCCTGGGGTGCAGTGGAAAAGAGAACAAAACATAGAGTTGGGTGAAAAGTATTATGCTAATGAAGGCAGTCTAAGAGGCTATATACAGCTGTATGGATTAAAACAGCTTAATTCAAACACTACATAATTGCAAATGTAATATGTGTTCCAAGAAGGCTAGAGCTTGCCTTTAATATTATGGTAAAATTGTGTCTTAGAGATTACCAAGATCACAAAAGCAAGGCTAGACTTTACTAACTGGAAGCTAAAATTCTGTTTTGTAGAATTCAGAAAATGATAATACGTGTAGCAAAAAAAAATGGAAATATTAATGCATATTGACCATTATTAATATTTTGCCTTTGATGATTATACTTAAATGAAGTCTAAATTTTTTCTATAAATCCAGAAAATCATGGAATGCGTCACACTGATATTAAATTAGTACACGAGTAGGTATCTTTTCTTGCTAGGGAAGTGACTGAACAAAACACACACCTACCATTTTTACAAAGGATTCCTTGTAAACCTTTCCTAATGATTGTCCTCCCTTGCTGTTGGCAGTGGTGATTTGTCTGCTCTCTCAAATGTCAGTTAGCAAAAGATAAAGGAAGGACATGAGCGACAGGTACATAATTTTCTCTTTATCTCTCTTTCAATATTTCAGGAGTTTTACTTTAAATGTGGAGCACACCCAACCACTGACAGTGAAACATCAGTGGCTTTGAACCTCGTTACAACAAACAGTCGCTGTATCACATGTATAACATGCACAGATATTAGGTAAGTACAAGAAAAAGTGTCAGAGAAGCACAGTCTCAGTGCTTCACAGTACTTATCACTTCCAAAGAGCCTTTTTTTTCCTCTGCTTGTTTTCCTTTTTATAGATTTTTTTTTTTCCTCCCTCCTGGTACCATGGTGAAAAATGGGCTGTATTTTCAGATGTGATCTTTGTTTTGCTAGTACAATTGCAGTTCATATTTTTGTACCTTAGTTGTGTTACATGTGAAAATTCAAGTGCTCAAGGTCTAACTCAAAACTTGAGTGCTCAAGGTGGTGGCAAGAGCGTGTATGTATTTTCTTCTAATATGCATTCAAAAGCCAGTGAAAGAAAGCCTGATTTTCGAAGGGGACAGACTGTTTCTGCAGAAATTAACTTCTTGGTGTTTGTTCTATAAATCAAAGTAAAATGCATCTGTTCTCATGTTTGTGTTTATTGCAGTTTTAAGTACTGTAATCCATCTTTGCATATGGTATTTGGGCACATGCATTCAAGAATACCCATTACTTGCAAAAGCATGGATTAAAAACCAATTGCCCGAAAAAGACAGCTACCATTGTAGGGAAGAATTACTTGAAACACATTTATCTAATGATTAGGAGATATTTTACATTAAATGTATACCAAAGGGAATTGCAAAATGGTAGTTGTTTTCAGAAGGGAGAAATTGGAGGGGGCACTTGAACTCTGTACTGATTCGCATATGTTGTGTCTTCTGGAAAGAGCTGATTTTGGCAGCATTCTCTGTGGTGTATTTACAGAACTGGATCCTAGGTCCAGGGTAAATAAAGGCCAAATATCAATCTCTGTTAAACTGGTACCTCAGCATTTTGCAGACTCAACTTCTCAAAAGTGGCCAGTTCTCCCATCCCTTCTAAAAAGTCACTGGGCAAGAGGAAAGATTTCGCTTACTGAAGTGCAGAGCCCTAGTGTGTGTCTGTACTGCTAAACAAAAGAGGGCCAATAGCTGATCCCTGATCCCAAGCAAAATGACAACAAGTGAGATAACCTGCACAGTGTTGTGTAGCCTGGTTATTCATCATAGCCAGCTTGGGATAATCATGAAACTGGAACCCAAAGGCTCATTGTTGAAACCAGACCTGCAATGAAAGTATACTTTTTATTCTAGCAGTAAGATGGCATGGAAAAGGGTTTTTCATGTCCTAATATTCCCTGTGTAGGCCTCAGGAAGCATCAGAAAAACTCATTGAACTCTATGAAGTACAACAAAGGGGTAAAAATTGCTGAACAGATGAGCTTTGTGGGATAAACGGTACCTATCTCCAGGACCTCTGTCCACTGGGTTTTCAAGAACTCTCAAGCATTACTAGACTGCAGAAAAGGTTGTCTGTTTCTGATAATTTACTCTGGTTTTGATAAGCTCTCTTCTCAATTAAACACAGAGCCAAAACAAAAAACCGACCAACCAACCAAACCAAAAAATAGCCCCAAACAAGCAAAGCCTAGAAAGAAGAAGAAAAGAAATAAGGAAAAAATCTGGCTTAAAACCCTTTCTGTAGGTAACCTTGGAGGAAGAAAAATGCAGGAAATTTGTTCTGTTTCATCATGTCAAAATATTTATACGTTTCCATGATAACTCTCACATTTTGAGAATGATGACCATCTTTCAGAAGTTTTTTTTAAAACCGTAAAAGGCTACTATGCAGTTTTGTGTAATGTTACACATTCGTACGTGATACTAAAATCCAAGATACCAACAACCATGTTATATTTTTTTTTTGCATGGCTGATTTTGTTAGTTGTTAAAATAGAATTTCACATGTATCTTTGGGTGCATGAAGTAATCTTCCAGTTCAATCTGTGAAGGAAATAACTTTAGTTTCTGATTCTGTCATTTACTCATTGCAAGGGTGTTCAGATGTAAGCCTTTGACCATGGCAAAGAGCAAGATATCAGACAATGAAATCATTTATCCGTGCTGCACAAGTCATTGTAAAACCTTTGGGGTACTTACAAAATCTCTGCTCAGTTTCTGGAGTTTCTAATTTTTTTCTCCAATCTAGTATTCTTGTAATATTCATATATAATTCCAAGAAATTACAAAAATACCCGTAATCTTTTCACTGTAGATAAACATTTAGGTGATTGTACTGGCAGTTACTTTCTAAAGCTCTTATGCAGTTGCAAAGTAGCATCCAAGGCAGTTTGTAGTATTTTGTGAAATCTACCTTCATCATTCTGTAGCATTCAGGTGGAAAAGAGGAATAAACCTGTATTTGGTACATTAGCTATTATTTTGTATTAACTTCACTATGGTAAAATGAAAATATTGTGTCTTTTCTTCAAAATATATTTTTCTTCCCTTTTTTTTTCCTAAAAAATAGAAACAAACCTCACAAACAAATAGGGAGAGATGACAACCAGGAACTATTTACGTATTTCTTAAATATTTTTGTTTGCATCAAGACACACCATATCTCTAGTTGGTTCCATCCATTTATCATGGACAGTTAGTCCACCACAAGCAGAGCAATTAAACTCCAAGGTTCTTGGCACAGTATTTATATGGTTTTAGCAGAACTCATAAAAATCTTATTTAAAGGAGTGATGTAATGTGTTATATAGAAAAAATACAAAGTGGAAGTAACATTAAAGTCTATTGCCAGTTTTTATTCTCAAGTTTACATTAGACACACTTTGGTTGCCTTAGGTTTATATTTTATATGAATATGTTCATGCAGCTCTGACCACCAGTGTGAAATACTTCAGAGTCAAATACCCTTGTAGGGCTATGCTAAATCCATAGGCACTATTCCATGCAGTGTAATGCCTTCAAATGTATTCTGCTTATCTACAGCAGAGTTAGTGTGAATTGGCAGCCTTTATGCATTTTTTTCCTGTAGCATTCAAGGTGATGAGTTGCTATTCTATGTCTTTGAGGAAGCTTTAATAGGTTGAGCAAATGACTGAAAGTTGAAACAAATACTAAAACTGTGCAATCCTCAAGGGAAGATCTGCTTTTGTCAACTGTTTCCAGTAGAAATAACACCAAAAGGGGTTAGAAGTACCCCAGGGTACCCATAAATCAGGCTCAGGAATAACAGCAGTTTTAAGCAGCGTAAAAAATAAAATGTGCAGAACAAAAATGCCTCATGCCATCTTTCACAAACTCAGTAGGGTACAATTCCTAAAGGCACCATTATTTTTAGCTTTTAGCAGACACAGATAAGTGTAAAAGATATATAGGACTTGCTGTCATTTGGTAGGTAGAAAGAATTCTTTGGGAAGAGAAGTATTTGTTGTGTTATCAGATATTTTCTTTAATCAAATAAATTCCTGCTTCATAGTCTTGAACAAAGGAATGTTTTGGTTTGTCTAAGCAATGTAATCTTGTAATATGTTTTTCTGTTATTCGGACTTCTTAATACTGGAGTTGGAAGTGAGAGCTTCCTATTGCTAGTGGTGATAGTTACAAGTGCATATGCTAGCTGTTCTTCAAGGGTAACTGCAATGTAAGGTCTTTGTCATAATTCTTTTCAGCCAAATCAATTCAGACTGTGATTAAATTCCATGGGCACGAAAATAATGGAGAAGGTCAGTACTTGGAGGGAGAAAAAGTTGGGTCCTGTTGAAAATTCAGTGGGCAGCTCTCTTCTCCTTCAGATAATAAAAAATGAACTACTCTGCGTGTCATTAACATAACAGTGTGTTAATGTGGTTTTGGTGGGACCACTTTGGGTCTCCTAAGCTTCTCACTAGCTCTTAGTCAGCCATCTTTTTTTTTTTCAATCTCTGTTTTTTCTGAGTTAGAAATACAGTTTGAAAAATTTTTCCCTCAAGCAGCAGTTTGTGTCATCCTCCTATCACTCCTTTTTGCTCGTTGCCTTTTTTGTAGAGTCAGGACTGATACTGATGAGTACTATTTTTATGATGTAGTGTTCTCAAATTGGATGGGGATAGAATAATTTGCTTCTCAACAAATATGCATGTGAATGATTTTCAGTTGTGGTTTTTATATGCCAAAACAAGACCAGCTCCTCACGTTTATTATGGGAATTAAGGTTTTTGTGTGTCATATTTTGGGTTTTGATCTTTATCACATTATTGTTGATATAGGCCTGCCATGTTCCTTTATGTCTGCTGCATGTTGTCCCATATTGTGCATTAATGTTTGTACATTGCTTTGAAGTAAAATACTTCTTCAATTATAGTTTAAAATACTGTTTAGACACATCTGAAATGATTTGCCTTACCTTTCTTACCTCCTGTAAAATATATATGGTATTAATGTAGTCCGGATTTAAAAAAAAAAGTGAGGAAGAATATCGGAGAAGAAATACAATAGTGACTATGTCAAAAAGTGTGTGAGGTAGCAGGTCTGCCGTGGTATTCAAAACCTTTACAACAAAAATAATTCCAGAATCTTTAGTTAATTATTTGAATCCAGTGGTACAGCTGAAGCGACAATTTCCAAGATTCAGTTTCTGATAAGGATTTGTTTCAGAACTACTAAAATTTTCAAAGTGAAGAAGCTGTACTACAAATTTGATTCAGGTCAATTTTGCTATTATTTGGAGAGACCTCCTGTTTTCTGAGATGAAAATGCAGGCCGTGTCTGTTAAATATGTTGCCCATGTGATGTGTTTCAGAAGAGTAAATAGCACCTTATTCTAGACTTATAATTGCTATTTCTCTTTGCTTCTGGGGTAAAGGATCCTAAGTTTACCTCCTGGGCCATTGTAATCCAAGGAAGTTATTAAATCTGTATTTATCTCATCTCTTTAAAGTACGTTTTCCCTCTGTGACCTGTGTTGATAATGTGCTTCAAATGTCTGCCTGTTTCATTCTGTTGTCTTTATATACCTTGAGTAGCTCTAAGAGGAGTGGGAAAAGATTATACTAAGAATTAAATTTACTTTGTCTAAGCACTATGACCATTGGAGACAATGTCTACTGCTTTCTCTCCTGAAGTTCCTGAAATTAGTGAGATTTCATAAAAATCACTTATTAAAAGTAAGAAATTAATCAAATATAAAATTAAGAACTCATACTAATTGGGTTAGAGCTTTTATCTTTTCCCCAAGAAGGGAGCCTAGGGAATACTGCTTGTTTCAGCTGTAATATTTGAGTTCTGATACAAGCGAAACCATGCAGAGAAAATGTTTTGTTGGCACTTCTGCTTGTATTTTGAAATGTGAACAAACTATAATGCCAGTAATACATAATGCCTTCATTTCTTCAGTGGTGCACACTGTGGACTTTAGACTCAAAGACTTGTACCATGGGCTTCTGGAAGATGTGCATGAAACTCAGTTGCCTTAACCTTTCTATTGGATTGTAACCGCTAGTATACAGCAACCCACTTTGGGGGCTAGACATGACAGGACACCAGTGCAATTCTTACTGTTTTGCCTTTGAATTTATTAAGATCTGCCCAGCAACTGAATCTCAGTGAGACACCTTCCAGCTTCTACAGGTCTGTGAAGCAAAGAATAGAGTGGCAAAGCTATTGTGCTGTCATATTCAACATGTCCTTTGCTGGCAGGGGAAAAGTGAGGAAGATTTTATGGAACCTCATTCATTTCCTTTCCTGAACATAAAGCATGAACTTCTCTCCAGCTGGGAGAACAAAACCTGCCTACTTTTCCTTTTTTATGGTGTGCAGTTTTCTCTACATTGATCCTTTCCTTGGCATATGTGTTAGTGTACAATTGACGGAAAGGACAAATGGAAGGCAATGTGGTGACTACCTGCTGATTTTATTTTTTTATACTTGTCCTTGTAAATATAAAGATATATGGCTTTTGTTATGTTTGTTTGTTTGAAACAGGCATGGCTGAGAATTTCTATGGTAGTCACAAATGAATTTTATTTCTAACTTGAGTTTATTTCAATAATGTGTATCTCCAGATCCATATGAGATACAATACATGTCATCAAATTCATTTCTCGTTTGACATTTCACGGGAAGCCTACAGATTGCAGAATATTATCAATAGGCTTTATATTAGATGTTGTATCTTTGCCATTCTTACCCATGGCATGATTAATATAGTGAACTGGTTTTGCAGATTTCTTCACTTATATATTGTATGCCTGTTGCAAGAATTAAAAGTTTAAATGGATTGGGATGAATTAGTGGGTTTAGTGTATCAGGTATCGAAGTATAACACATCCATTCCATCCATTTCATTTTCTCACTTCCACAATATTCTGAGGAAGTCTGACTACTTACATATAAAAAAACAATGAAAAATGAGAGCTAATGATTCTAAATTTTGTGCAGGTGTTGCAAGTTTAAATGTGAAAGTTAGAATTTATTTGCAATGTCTAAGAAAAGCAGAGTAGCAAGTCTTTTTAAAATGTCATTCAAAGAGATGTTTTTTGAAATTTGGAAGTTCACAGTATGCCTTTTCTCATAGATGTTTGCAGGTTCAGGTGTCTGGGACATTCTTTTCTTTCTTTTTAAAATTAATTCCTTAACACAGAAGACAAAGAATTTTTATCTCTGGTTAGTTTTGCTTCAGGCAAGGTTAGTAACAGTTGAATATTATCCTCATCTGATAGCTGCGTAGTGGCCTATGAGAAATGTTATTGGAGGTCACAATCCAGTTGTCTTTGCAGAGTTATCTGTATTTCAAAGCCATGCCACCACAGCTTATACTAGTTAGCACCCTCGTCATCTCAACAGAGACCTGAGATGCAAACGAACAAGGCGAACACATTGGAGAGGGATGTTTCTTTTAGGTCTCAACTGAAGTATTGTGGGAAGGTTTTGTGGAGAAACATCAGCTGTTCTCTCTGCTCTCAGCTGCTGGTTTGGCTAATCTTGCTCTTCAGCAAGTTGAGAGATGTTGTACCATTGCCTCTTTTGTCTCTTTCTTTTATCACATTTTTAAAATTGGCAACAATAAGAAAGTGAATGTGAATATGTGACAGATGATGAAAATTTTACCAAATGAGGTGCAACAATGAAAACTCTGCCCTTTTAGAAAAAAAGTGAGTGCTTTAATTTTTTTTATGAAATGACATTTAGTAACTAATGTTCAATGTGTCATTAATGAATCATTGATGAAGTATGGGAGACAAACATTCTTTGGAAATGAATTTAAATATAGAGAAATAACTTGTCTTTATCATGTGAAAATTGTCTTCAAATATAGTTCAGATACAGCACTGTATTTTACTTCTGTATATACACACAAATACATATGTACACATATTGATTGATAGCATGTAGGAAAAAAGTAGCATGGCATTTAACTTACATATATTAATTTATTTTTCTAACAAGCTGATTTTGTGAAGAATGTGCTCAGCTTACCATTTTAAAAAGTTACATACTGTTTCTACCGTATTAAGGCAGATTTGAAATCTACCACATCCTAGACAGACAGTCTGCAGAATTAAAGGAGGAGTGCATATATTGGATATTTCCAGCTTTTCTAGCCATGACCCCTTCACAGTCACTCTCCTGCTACTGTGGGGCAAAATTATTCTCTCTTGATTAACTGAATGTCATCAGAAATATCAAAAGCAGAAAATACATTTTTCTGCTGAACTGGAAGAATTTATCAAAGGTATGAAGGAGTCACAGTATATGGACTGTCTTGACTCATTGCTGATTTTTTACAGTTATATGTATATTTGTGCATATGAGTTTGCATGACTTTTAATGTATGTAAATGTTTTTGAAACAGCTACTGCTATGAGTGTTTGAAACAATCACAGCTGAATTTTGTTTCTTTTATGAATTGATTTAGGTAATGAGTGTTTCCAGCTTCATATGGCAGAGAGTACATCTCCTCCATTTAACTTTTCCAATTTCAGTTTTTTTCAAATTTCCTTTTTTATATTCTTTATTTTCAGTGCCATAGCTAGAAAGAGTGTGTGTAGAATAGAAATCATTTTAGTTGTTACTAATGAGTATCTATTTAATTGAACTCAATTTTGAGAAATTAATTTTTAGTTTGTTGTCATCAGTTGGTTAGAAAAAAAAGGCATTCCACTAGGACAAAAGAAACTCAGAAGATACAGACAACTTAATGAATTCAAAAGTATGTACAGAGTGTAGGCTGTTATTGAAGCCGAAGTCACATAAAACTAAGTTCCTAAACACTCCTATAACGGGCATTGAAAAATGATGAATGTTAAGTCCATTAAAACCTAATTTTTGGAAGACTTTGTAAGACAATTGTTTAACATGGAAGAAACAGAGCTATTAAGTCTGTTCCTGCCAGAAAGTCATAAAGAATAAATTTTTTTTAGCATTCACATTGATAATTGAATAATTCTTTTAGGAAAAAAATCTCATAGAATGAATTTAACTGTAGCGTTAGATAAACTGAAAAATAAATACTCTGCCTATTTAGCTTTGTAGGGCACTATAGAGGGAAAAGTAATATGAGTGTTTGCTTTCCATTATGGTTTATATTTTCTAGGTTGTTTTGGAGTCGTAAAATCATAGCAAGATCATTGACATCTGCTAGAGCAGTATTGTTAAACTCTGAACATTGTAATTTAGCAAAAATTGGAAAGTGGGGGAAGAGGGAGAAAGTGTTTGTGGAAGATGTGTTGGCGTTTACAGCACAGAGAAACAAGAGTGAAAATATCCCAGAAAGAATGAAGCTGCCTGGCAGCAAACACCTAAATATACACACAGCAGAATAATTTTATTTGTAGAAACTTGGCAAAAATTGAAAAGAGCTATACTGTGCAAGTGTACCAGGATGTAATTTCTGAAACCAAACACATGAAGACAGAGAACATAAGACAGAGAAACTGTCATAATATGTAGGGAAATCTATTAAATGTTGCTTGACACTTCGGTCACTCTATGTTCTAACATGAAACAGTGACAGGTTGTCCTAGGTAATGTCTTTGAGAGTCATTCAGTTCCTCAATGAAATAGCTCCATAGGAATTGTTATAAGATTTCAGAAATGCCTAATTAAAATAAACATTTTAGGAAAATAAATTGTATGAATTTTGGTGGTAAGTGTTTACACATTGCTTTCAATAGATGTCTGGGGCAAGGTACTACTCTCAAATTGTAGAATCATATTTGTGATGAATACCACATTCAGGGGCATCTGGTACAGATTTTGTCTTGTAAAGCAGGGAGGGATTGAGGAATATGTTCTAGAAATATCTTCACTTGTATACATGTAATAAACAGGGACAGTTATTGCTTTATCTCTAAGCCATGGTGCGGAATAAATTGTCACAGAACTGTAGTGATTGACATCAGTATAAGGAAAGTATTTCACACATTTTCTGTAGACAGTCATAAACCACCAAGTGTTCAAAGCTGCATTATAGTCCTGGTGGAACTTTAATGGAATTTAATAAATAGAATTACATTTTTTTTAACTGAGAAGCCCATGATCATTCATAGTTTACTCTTCTCCTCCTCCTCTCTCTCATTTTTTTGGTGTTGTTAAAGGTTTATTCTGAAGATCAGATAGTTTCCTAAGCCAGTCCACAAGGAGTGTGTGAAGGCCAAGTAAAACTACCATGATCCCAGCTATGGGGACAAAACTGGAATTCTTTATTGAACATTTGATCACAATTTAAGGGCTTTAGGGCAGCATATGCTAATAGGGAGGATGGGTTATGGTAACAT
>JAOXXN010000446.1:37520988-37535568 GCA_026770055.1 Myrmophylax atrothorax | reverse complement strand
GGGAGGAGAACAGGTAGAAGCAGGAGGGAGACTGTCCACTTTACACAGCAGCATCATTAATCTGTTCAGCTTCTTCAGCAGCAATGTGCAAAGAGCAGATTGAGTTTCATTATTTACACCTCATATCAAGCAAGACTCAGAGAGAGAGAGATCTTTTCTAGCTTTATTTTCAAGAAAGGCTCCAGTCATACACAGAAAATGAAATGGATAATGGATTAGGAAGGGAAATTTTTTAATAACTTCATTGCATTCACCTGTTTACTTTCTGCAATGCTTTAATCCTGTGAATTTTTTCCCTGAAACAATTGTAATCATGTCAATAATACGTGTACAGGAAAATCTTTAGAGCCATTATTTGGAGACAATTGTGGATTGCAGAAATGTTTATGATCAAGATCATCAGTTGGGGAAAAATAATCAAAGTACAATTTTATTAAAGACATCTCATTACTGTGGTAGTATGTAGTAACAAAATCAGTGTAGCTTTAATAGTGGAGGATATAATGACTTGCATGACTACTGTATAGTTTTCTAAAAGAAAGGAATAAAATTATGAATACTGCAGGAGGCAAAAATAGTTTGTCTTCTGTTCGGTAAAAAAATCAGATTGTGTGTTAATGTAGTTTTAATGTATTAATTGACTTCCAAAAGATCTGTCAGAGATTGAAAAAAAGAAAAAATCTTTAAAGCTAATGTTCCAGAAGACAAAATATTATAAAATTAAACATAACATTTTTAAATTGCAGTACTAAATATTAAACTACCCTTTAACAGATCTATAAAAATAATTAGATTACTGGTAATATCTATTTAGCCTACAGACGTACTGTGCAATATTCTTAGTGCCAGCGCTGTGAACCCTTTAAAACTGAAGAGAAATTCTAGCAGTCCTCCATGAAATTTTATCTGTTTACTGAAGCAGCAACTTACCAGGGTAAATAAACTGGCATTAATATGAAAGGCTGATATTGCAACCTAAATTAAAAAGTAAAGATCTGTATTATAGATTTTTTTCTTCAAGGATATTAGTGTATTATTACTGTTTAAGCACTAGAAAAAATTGTTTTATATTAGTCTGTATTGCAAAGTATGTATAAATTTTATATATAATTGTAGTTCTTACAGCTAAGGATGCATTACAGCCATGACAATCTGGCACGAGTGGCAATGTGATATCTTGGATCTGGTATTTGAATGCAGGGTGCTGCACCAAAGAGATACATTGCTACTAGAAGATAAGCTTAGGGTACAACAAAGAGGAAGGGCAGTAGAGACTTTCTGGACCTTTCCTTTACCAGAAGTCTTTAGTGTTTCTTTCAGTCTGCGTGGGAAGATCTTTTCTGGCATCGTGATGTCTGATCTCGTCTTTGCCACTTCTGAGATTGTTTTTATGCCTATTTTTTTTAGACTGTATACACTGAATGATGGGAGATAGGTGGGAGTAAAGAGCAACTGGCAATGCATCCTGGTCCCTTTGCGCCTCGCTCTTTTAACACAAGTAAACTGTCTTTCAATATATATAAAAAAGGGTGGAAGAGAAGTTACTTTTATGTGATTCTTTTGAGCAGCTGAAGCAGCTCCCAGTATTCCCCTAGGGCTTTCAGGAGCACAGTTGTGATGTTGTCAACAAAGGAAAAATAGCACAGCAAAGTGAATGCAGTGCTCTTGTTCATCTGTACATGGACTGATGCAGCTTTGGAGCAGCAGCTGCTGCCCTTTCTCAGCAGTGAGTTAATTCTATGCATCTGAGCATAGGGTAGCCATGGAACTCCCTTGTTTACCCTTTGAAAAAGCATTGTTTAAAAATAATCCAAAAGAGCTTTATTTATTATTAACACTAAACTGTGGATACCATGGTGTCCAAATGAGCTTAGACTGGGAAGTGTAATGAGATTACTGTTCCAGAAAATTATTATTGATTTATTTTCTGACTTGTGGTCAAGCTGACCTGCTACTTGCTATCTTGGCCAAACTTGTGGACATGAGCTAAGGAATGAACTTAAGGCAGAAAGATGTGGCAACAGAAAATAAGGAGAAAGGTTAAGTTTTATATAAATCATAATTAAAAAAAAGATACAGATAATTATCTTTTCACATGTTATGGGCTTCAGAAAAGTACAAAGATGGTTTTGCAATCAGAGAGAGAACAAATAAGAGAATAAAAATTAGGGTTGCTGGATAATTATGCTGTAAAGTTCTCCCGTCTGTGAAAAATAATTCTCTTTGTGTGGCCTAGTATAAAACATACCTCTGTAATTTTCTCCAACTGCAACTCCACTTAAGCACTGGAAAATCGCTTGTTGTGACACCTGTGATATAACCAGGACATACAAAGTGTGATGCCATTTATTCCCTGTAGATGTTCCTGTGTGGTGGGTTAGACTTGGCTAAAAGCCACACTGCCATCCAGCTGCTTGCTTACTCCCTCTGCTGTCAAGGAAGAACAGCAGGAAGAATCCTCATGGGTCAAGATAAAGACAGGAATCTCCCTTACCAATTGCTGTCATGGCAAAATGGATTCACCTTGGAGAAAATTAATGTATTGCCAGTTAAAAGAAATGGTTAATGAACAAAGGCAAGAATTTGTTACAATTTCTCTTCATAGTTCTGCTCTTCAGATAAAATGTATTTACCTGTTTATATGTTCCTCATTGTCACATGCAGCAATTAGCTTACTCCGAGATCTGGCAGACGAGAGAGGGCAAATTTTCAGAAACAGTGTTTGGATTCATGTGGAGAGTTAAAAACAACTGCAGACATGTATTTGAAAGGCAGAATGAACAGGCTGAAGCTGTTTAAAAACAAGGATGAGGAAAGGTGTTTTGTTATGTCAGGCTGCACTTCAAGAAGTAAATTATATTAATACTTGCCAAGTCTGCCCTTGCTTCAAGGTAGCTGTTGCATTCCCAGGACGGTGCCAGTAGTAGCACTGGCTGCTCCTCTCTGTTAATTTCCCAGATTGGCACCGAGGTGTGGACACTACAGTGGCCATTCTGAGTGACTATCTCGGCAAGCAGAGGTAGCTCTGCAATGCAATACATCTCTGCATGTTGGTACATGAGGGCTGACCTTGGCAATTATTGTAATCTTCCAGATCTTTCTCACCTGTCATCCATCTTGGAAGCAGACTTGACTCAAATATCACTTCAACAGCTGCAGATTTCTGAATGTCTCAATAATGATCAGCAGCTTCACTGAGTGGGAAAGTTGGCAGTTTCTCTCTTTTTTTCAGTGCTTGGCTACAGCTGTTCTACAACTGTTATAGGAGTACAGCTACTGTACAATTCTGCAACTTTCATAGAATGGTGATTTCAAGTAGTAGATACATATATAAATTTTTCAAGTACTTATATATATTTAATACTTGAAGTCATTGTCCTATAAAAGTTTTAGAATTTAATCTAATTATAATGTTATTCATATATATATGTAGATAATTTCATAGATAAGGTGGCAAATCATATATTCGTGTTAGTGTACAAATTAGCATAATTGAACTGTATCTCAGAAAGGATATCCAGAGATGTTCCACAATTTATGAGGTACTGTATAGATGATGTCTTCTTGTTTTCATCAAAAGACTATGAGATTAGAAAAGTCAAGCACTCCAAAACCAGAAAATAAGAAAACTCAAATAAGGCTGACAACAGTTTTTTCCATCAAAATCGTTTCAAAATAATTTAAATTTTTAAAAAGTTTTAAGTCACTTTTGTATATTTCCCTTAATTAAAAACAAAGGATCAAAAATATTTTGTATGATAAATTTTAAGAAATTTATTAAGAAATGCTAATGCAAAGCCTCGTGGGAGCACAAATTTTATTTGTCAAACATCCCCGTTGTTCTCTATTCACTTAGCACTGTCATTCATACACTTTTTCTATCACTAGCACAAGAGGCTGTGGTCCTTCATGGAAGAATTGGTGTAATTATGAAGCCAGTAAAGGCTTTTCTGGAAAATATCATTCAGTGTGTTATGGTAGCAAAACTGACTGGTGCTTACAAGATGTTTGGGATGTTTTGTCTGGATGAAAGTATTGGACTTCACTGTAGCTTAATTGACATCTGGTCTTTGTACCGTACTTCAAGTAGCTTTTTTTGCTACCTTTGTTGCTTAACTTCTTAAATGGAAGGCAGAAAAGTTTTCTTGGGTTAATTTTTAAGTAGGAGTACCAGCACTGGTGATACCAGCCTTAATATTGAAAACTCTTATTTTTAAAAGTGCTAAAAGCAAAGATGTGTTTGCATTTTGAGTGGAATTTATCTTAAAAAAATACAGAAATTGCTGAAAAACAAAAAGGAAAAGCAAAAATGCTGTCTCCAGGAAAGAGCAAATAAACATCCAGTTGCATGAACCCTTGCAATGGCATTTGGCACTTGTCTAGAAATGGAAAATCAGTGTAGTAGAAAAAAGTGAACAGCTGTTTAGCTGCACAACATAATGGTAGTACGTTATGCTTGCTTTTTTTACATGCATTTTAAGAGTCATGGAGTTACTAATGCAAGCTGGGCACTTTATGCTTGCCTCAATGAGCTCACCATGAATTTCAAACAACAAAAAAAAAAGAAAATTGAGAATAAATTGTGATGAAGAAAAACAATTTGTAAGATGAAACTTCACCTTAAACTTGTATATGAAAACAATATTACAGTAAATTACAAGAAATTCTGGAGAGCTTTATCTAGTTTGTCTGTATCTAGTTTCAAATGCTTTAAAATATATTCAGATTTTCCTTAATCTAAATGTAGTTTGCTTACAGCAAATCATCTGGGACAAGTATTCAGGCTATTCCACCTCAATTAGAGCATCTATGCATATCTACTGCCTTAGTGTGATTATTCTATACAAATTAAGGCAGTAGTTTTCCTAACAAAGATTGCAAAATACTTTAGTCAAGATCATTATTCATTCTTTTTGATAGTTGCCTACCTCCATACAGATTTTACCAGTTCAGTGTCTCACATTACTAAATCTTTTCATCTGATTGACTTCTTCAGTATTATACATCTCAGATAAAGCCTTTCCATTTTGATAACTGCATACAATACATTTCATTATTTTGAACCGCATTCACCCAAAACCTGCCTTGTCATAATAAGGTTGTGGTAAAAATTCTAGTCATCCCTGAATGACCTTTATCTCATAAATTAGTTTGAACACCTACCAACACAATTTTTTTGTTGTTGTTAGAAAATACATGAACTAGATATCAGATACAGATGAGGGAAGGCTCAATCATATTCTGATGCCCTTTGTAGTAAACTTTTCAGATAAATGAAAAGTATTTCAATACTGCCAGAGATTTATTCAAACTGTTTTGATCAATCAACATTTTGAAATGTAAAAACATCCTACCTGAAAAAATAGTTCCCTTTGAAATTTGTAGAGTGCCAATCTTTCTCTAAAATGTAAATTAATTTTATTCTGATGTAGTTATGTTACATGTTAAAGTGTATTTCATATGTCATTTTTATGAAGCATATACAATATAAGCATAATTTCAAATATGTATTTTTAATCCAGCTTTGGCACTGGAATACTATCCCAGGGTGGCCAGTAAAGTACCTGCTGGGTTGCATTTCCCATCATGTCTTTAGGACTCCTGTCTGTCTGAAATGTATATTAACGTTTCCAAAATTCCATAAAAATACTCACTTTGAACATGGACTGATCCAGCTGTCTTACCCCAAACAGACCTGAGCCCCTCAAAGTGCCTGCAGACCCACTGACCTTGACTACTCTGTTTGGCCAGCTTTCATTTTGTTTCCCATTCCTGGCTGGATGAGCTAGTTTTTCTAGGGAGGTACTTCAGGGCAGTTGACAAACAACTAACACCTAGAAACAGTTGCATCCTCACAGCACTTCTGGTGAATTTGGTGTAGTAACAGAGATTTTGTCTCTCTAGTCAGGAAATGTGATTGGAATTGGATAAAAAAATGTATTACCACATCTAAACTGAAATTGTGAATATTCTCACTCAAAAAAACTCTGTACCTCTTACTGCAAGGGAAAAGACCTCACAGCTGCCTTGTTAGTTCTTTTTGAATCCTAAAATACAATAAAATCTGTATGATTTAACAGGTATCTCTGGAGAGTTTTCATACATACAGTAGGAATATTCCTTCTCTGGTGTACTAGCATCTTGCCTAGCCACAGAAAGCTGGTCATCATTAAGGAAGACTTTCAGGAATGTCTCAAAGGAAAGAAGTAAACCATGCTACTGAAATCTCATCTATTTTGGGAATTCTGCTTGAAAAAAACCAAGTATGGATGTAAATATATATTTATGCAAGCATGGAATCTTAGGCTGGATGATTTAGGAAACTATCACTTGGCCCACCTCACTGTCCATTCATCTAACCTACATTTCCTCAGTTTATCTACAAGGATGTTATGGGAAACAGGGGCAAAAGCCTTGCTAAAGTCAAGGTAGATAACATCCATAGAAAAGTTCCAGGTTTTTGTTTCAGTCTGTTTCACAGCAGTCTCACAAGCATAACTCAGCAATTTCTGGAAATGTCATTGTGGAAGACAAGTTTCTTCGGAATAGGTTGGGATTTTTTTGTAACAACACAGTCATTAGATTTACTCTCTTACAAGTTTGTGGGAAGACTGCTGCTCTGCTGGAAAATCTGTAGTTCTTGTATGTGGCCAAATGCGACTCTCAGACTGCAGCTTCACTTTGTTTTCCCTCTAGAGTCGCTTTTTTGTTTTTCCCTATATGATCTCTGTAGGAATCACATGCACTGGTGATGCTTTCTCGTGTCTCAACACTGGATTTTATGAAGCTCTTTTATGAACACCATGCTGCGTAAAGGAAACAGCAGAACAAATGTGTTATGCTGGTTGGTGGCTAGCAATGAGTGTTCAGCTAACAGTCTCTGAAAAGACACAGCAGGAGTAGGAATTTGTTTGTCACATAGCTGTGGCACTATTACCTCTTTGGTACTTTGTAACTCACTGCAGAACACAGGGGCAGATATTACCATTATGCAGTCGCTTTTATTGCTTACCCAAAATTTCAGTCATGAAGGCATGGTAGTGCCTAAGAATCAGATCAAGTGAAAGAGAAGGCAGTTTTGCAAGTGCTCAAAGACTCTGTAAGGTGCAGAGAATTGGCCTTATTCATTGTTAGTGGGAGGACTGAGAACATGCACTTCATTTGGGAGAAGATATTTTTGGATTTTGGATTGTGACTATAGCATGGCTTTTAAGAAGACAGAGGCGCCATTCCAAAAGTGGCATCAGTGAAAAGAATACAAAAGTAGTGGAATGGTAGAAGAGGCATGACGGATTTCAGAGCACATATATGCACATATGTGAAATTTAGTGACCTCTCTTACTATGCAGACATTTGTTAACTTTCAAAGGATGGGGCATAGATAGAATCTGGACAACAGCAGGTTGACTATCAGTACCTCTTTGGAGCACATATGTATTTTATTTTTTGGAGGGGGGCATGGGGGTAAGGAGGTGAGGAGTAGGGATGGGTTTACAAATCAGAATTCACCTGTTCAGCAATTCTCATAAACCTGATTTCTACATTTATGTTAAACCATATTAATTCCTGTAAAATTGAACCATATTAGTTGTTATGGTACATGTGAAGAACTCTGCCCAAACATATAAAACTGCAGGTATTACATGGTAAGAGTTTAGGCAGGCAGTGCTGCCAGTTATTCTTATTGCAGAAATTTTTTGCTTGATTCTGCTTTAGATTTAAGACCAAAATTGTGGTGTTAACTATGGGAATGCAATTATGTATTACCAGCAAACAACATGAATAGGGAACTATTATAGCCTTTCCTGAACACCAAGGGGGAAATATACATGAGATTATACATGCTAATTTAATCGAATCCAGTACACCTTCTTTTTGTCTGTTTTTTTGAGAAGTTCGATTGCCTCGTAATAACTCAAGCTAGAAGAAGATAGGGGTAGTAAAAACATCAGAAGAATGTAGGTTTCATTTTATGTGACACTTCTTGCATTCCATGTAATGTTATTTTCCAAAAATGAGTAGTGAGAGATGTTTGAAAGAAAGCTATAAAAACCTATAAAGCACTTATTTGTGTAATACTGGACCACAGGGAGAAATCTCTTTCTGACCTATAATTTTCATCCTTCTGAATGTGACAGCAGATACTGCTCTTACTCATCCAAAGTGTCATGGCAGTACCTCCTAGGGATAAGTACAGCACTGTAAAAACATTCATGTAGTGCTTCAACCATTAATGACTGTTGTCTGAAAGACGAGGCGAAGTGGGCATTTACCTCTTTGCCTAGAGCAGCAAGTAACCCTACCTCCAGTGCTGGTACTGTGAATCCCATTGTAGATGAGGACTAGTGCCAGTACATTATTTTTCTGTGTGCAACAGCTGTGAGTAATCTCCCCCTAAAATCTGACTGAGAGCTAACAAAAATAAAACTAAAACATCTGTGCCAGCTAAGCACAGCTGTGTCTGCCTCTGTGGATATTTCTGCAGAGCATTCAGTATGATAGTTGACCTTTTTTTTGTGCTTTATCAATTCATAGGAGTGAACAGCAGAATTAAAAGTAAGATTTGGGGAATCATTTAATGTTTTATTACATCTTTTCCGATTCCAGTGATTCTTCCTTTCCTTGTTTTCCATGCTGTATTCATAACAAAATACTTTCAGACAACCTTGTCAGAAAATAAATAAGCAAAGATGCCGTCCTATCACTCCTGCAGTCTTCCATTTGTCACAGTATTACTCAGCAATTACTGCTGCTGAGCCATGTTCAGGGAAGCAGCTGAGTGTACTTAAAAAGAACTTTGAATATTCTCATTTCCTGTTCTCTTGGACCTGGTTATATATTTACATCCATGCATTCAGTGGTCTTTTAATCAGATGTAAATCTGAAATAGAACACCTGATCTGAATTCCCTATTACTCTGTTTTCAAACCCCAACATTAAAATTGTTTACCTCTGCTACTGTATCAGCAATTTGAAGTGTTGAAATCCCCTGTACAGTATAAGCCAGAGGTATGACCATCATCATAAACTTTGAGCAGGTGTCCCATTTTATATTCCATTTCCATCCTCTTTGAAATTTCATTTAAAAACTGTCTTTAGCTTGATAACTACACTTTTTTCCAGCTCAATCACACATGATATGCATATCTAACGTTTCTCATTTTCTTATAGTATGTAGTAATACCTACTTAATGTCCAGATTAATTCTCCACATTAATCCTCTCACCAGTCGTGTTAATGCATGGATATCTGTATCATTTGTGCTGCCTTTTTTTTACTACACTTGTGGCAGATTCTGAATGATAGGGAAAGAAAAACTGAAAATTAACGTTTGAGGCAGCCCCAGGAAGATGGCAAAGATGTCCTTAGTGTCTTCTTTAACTTTTGATACAAGCAGAAATTGCAAATTTTATTTGCTCATAAGTCCTTTAGTCTGCCTTAGATACAAACTCCAGCAGGGACTTCCTCAGTTAGTCTAGCACCATTCATGAAAGACCTACTACCTGCTTTGGACATTCTCCTCAATTCCCTGTGAGTTTTTTTTTTATTTATTTAATTTAGAACTGATCTTCAAGATTTCCTTGAGGATCAGTGCTGCACTTTAATCATGTTTAGAATACATTTTATTGAAAATAATTCTAGGAAATAAGAAAAAGACTTTGATAACTCTTAAGAATAAAAGCATCTAAACTGTTATTAATGAGCAGAAATAAGAAAATTCACATAGGCTGTCCATGAATAAGTTTTAAACTAGAAATTTACAGCCTGCAATCATGAAGGGAGAACTTCTGAGTAAAAATGATGGTAGGGAACCCTGCCCCACCCTTAACTAATTTTAAGTTGCAGAGTGATTTATAGTGGGATAATATAATGTATTTTACAGAATAGGAGATGTATTTTTACTGCCTTGTAAAGTCATCTTAACTGTATAGAAAGCCTGGATAGATTGGATACTGTACAGGAAGAGATTGTATGACTTACTTGTTAGCTCTGTGTTGATAAAGATGGGTGTTGTGGTTTGCATTACGTTCTTCTGAGCAACATGAAGGTCTTGGTAAAACCATGAACTTATGGTTGCCGAAGCAGTCTCTTGGTTTCTACTGCTGTGAGAGTTGAAGTTCCTGCTTGTTCTTCAGTATAGATGAGCCCAAACAAGAGCTGCATAGTATCTGACATTGAATGCAGCAGTAACATGTTTATCTTTAATGAGAACAAAGTGTATGTCCACATGGAATTAAAGCATTTTTGTTTTCCAAAATCAACCCATTAGGCTGTAGTTATTCTTTAAATTGATAATTACCCAATATACAGACATACAGAACTAGTATGCCCTACTGTGCATGGACTGTGCTAAGAAATATTCTCTGTGTTGAGACAGCATTTCTCCACTTCCACTCTTTAAGAGAGTCAAAAGAATAATTACTTTCAAATTTATTTTTTTGTATGATTCTATGGTACACATGTATTGGAAATTAATATGAAGAGAAAGTGAAAAAGAGTTGGTTTAGGTTAGTGAGATAAAGAGTAATTGTGTAGCAAGGATGAACTCTAAATATGTATTGTGTGAGTTTTGCCAACACCTGACTTTTGCTGCCCGCTGTAATTAGCCAGGGAAAAGTTGTTACAGGAATCACATAGAGAAATTATGCATGCAACAATCATACTTTAATTTTATTTATAACTTTTTTTAACCTGGTTTTATAAACTTTGTTATACTTGGGAACACTTCTCAGTTCACTGATAACACAGGGTGCATCTTTCTAATAACTCAAATAAATAACAGATTTTAACAAAGCTGAAAATATTTGTATGGCTATAAAGTGGAGTTTTAGGTCAATCATTTAATCATGTCAATATTCTTATTAAATGTCACTAAATATTTTTGGCTATGTGTGTGATGTTATACACATCTTCTAGATAATATTGTCAAAACATCATAGTTTAATAACATTAAAAAGTCTTGTCCCTTCTCCATTTGTATTTTACTATCAAACTGTCATAGGCACAGATTTGCCTGTGTTTTAACAAACTGTTGAAAAGTTGCCAAAGCCTGGGCAAACACAGAATCAAAATATCTTGATTATAAACTCAAAACAGATTTATAGCTCCAAAAATAAGGTAAACTTACGCTATTAACACTTCTCCTTAATATATCCCTTATGTGTTTGGTTTGGTTCTATTTATCCTTGTAAACATTTTCATGGTCAGATTTAATAGGAGTTGCAGGGTTTGTGTGTGTGTCTTGTATCAAACAGACTAGCTGTGATTCCTACTAAATATTCGGTACTTTTTTTAGTGTAGCTGTAAGACATCCTATGTTGGTAAAATATATTTAGTGTTCTTGGTCACACTGCAGAAGATGTTTGAGATTGTCTTTGAAAAAGTAATTTCAGTGGTTTTGCTTTAGTTGTTGAAGTCCCTACTTCCAGTTAATGTTTTATGCTGTTTATATTATAGAAAAAATTGTGGTCATATCATGCAGACCGTTGGATGACAAAAGAACAAAGGAAAGATAAGATAGAACAGAATCTTTAATTAAAAAAAAAAATCTTCTAGCTTAATTTCTATTTATGTAGTTGTCTAGTGTTTACCTCCATATTGCATCAGTATAATGGTTTGGCAAGTTCATGTGAAAAAGAGGCATATTTTATAAAATGAATGAAATAATATTTAAAAATATTTTTAGCTATATCTCTTCATAGGCAGCTTCATATAATTTTCTGTCTTTATTTTAAAAAGGTGAATTTTCAGGAGTGGAAATTTCAAGGTCAAGTAGTATAAAACTTTCCCAGCCTCCCATTGCCGTAGTTTATGTTGTTGTTTATAATTTTTAGGTTTTAGTGACTTTCCTATTTATTCTTAATAACAGATGTCATCTGTATATTGCATTGGTTCCTTTTTACTTTTCCCAACAACTGTGATATTTATTTCCACTATTATAGAGAGAACTAGAATAGAGAGAACTATTTCAATGCTCAAATTACTTGAGAATGCCAAAGTTATTTAACTTGTGGTAAGCATGGGGGATTTTTAACACATTACTGTTAGAAAGGGCAAAATAGAGTAAAGCCTGTGCGAGTCTGCTGGGAGATGAAGAATTGAAATGCTTAACACTTCATTTGATTAAGAAAAGTCAGAATGAAGACTTTCATGGAAATGTAGAAGTAGATATACCTGATGAGGCTACTTAATCAAAACTGTCATCCATGGCAGGATCAAATATGCAGAAATTAATCCAGATTGATACTGTACCTTCCAAGCAGTCCATTCAATGGAATATTTGTTCTTTACTATGAGGGCGTCTTGTGTCTTCTGCTCTGGTAGGCAAGCTGATGTTTTTAATTCTTTTCTCCTGCAGACACTAAGAGCAGAGGCTCACTGTGTTCTTCTGACCATTTGCTTATTGGAAACCCTCCATGATATCTACCTCTTTTATCTCTTTATAATTTGAACAAAGCTAATTCCTTCAGTCTCTCTATATAACTCATGTCTAGCAAAAGACTTGTTCTGTTGTTTTCCTTTGAAAAAAGCTCATTTAGCTGTATTTTCCTTAAATAGTGTTGCTCTAAACTAGGCCGAGTGTACCGGCTGAGTATTCTTCAGCAGCGGATAGAGCCCTCAGTGTATTACATAGGCCATATACATGCCGTTTTGAAGTATGTCTCAACTTGATCTCATTGTTCTGTATAATTCATTTGTATTCATTTAAGTGGGTATTCAATTTTTTATTTATGCTTTTCTGTGGCCTAATAAATTTTTCTGCAGTTGTAGTCTCAATTTTATTTCCAAAAGTTGCTCTTTTTCCTTTGTCTGGTTCATTTGGGGGCTCTCTCTTCAACTTTGATCCTGTCTCTGTGGCATTTGTAGTCTTTCCAAGGCTAGTGCTAGAGGTGAAAGGCATGCTCTCTAGTCAGTCCTACAAGATGTTGTAAACTTTGGATAGATGAAGATTCAGGGCTTGATACTGATAATTGCTCTGAGAAAGCATTAATAGATGTGTGCATATCATGACAGAAATTTTGCCTGAACTGCATTTCCCCATCTTACTTGTGAGACTGTTGTAGAAGACCTAATTTCTCAGCTACATTGTGAATCCAGCTGGCAATATTTTCTGGCAGTAAAATTGTGCAACCTTAGTCAATTTTTAAGGTGTATGAAATACTAGAAGGGTACCATGGCTAAGCAACATATGGCTTCAGGGCTAAATGGGTAACAAAACACAGAAAAAGCAACCACATAGTTTATTTGCAAGGAATGAAAATAAATTGCAGCAGTAAATGTTGAAAGAATGAATGTTGAGATTCCATCCTGAATGAGACCAAGGAAAAACTGTTGCTGCGTTGTTTAGTTGGCCTGTTGGCTCCCCTGATTCAGACTGTATCCCAGTATTCTGTGTTTACCATTGTGTCCTGGGAGACTCATAGACTTTACAAGCTCATGGAGGATATTGAGCTTCTTTCTTTACCTGACTGCAGGAAAAATAATATATAAAGTAGAAAACCTGTTCTGTTTTATGACAGCCTCTTAAGGACATCCACCAAAAGATTGGGAGCTTACTTACCAAATCATGTGTTCTTTTTTCAAATAAACATGAAATGCAGAGAAAGAGAATCAAAAAAACCCCACAACAACCAAAAGGAAAGGAAAGATGGTCATTCTTTCTTGTTTCATTAATTCTTTGGAATTTTGGTTGGTTTTAATCTCTCTCAAAAGAGGTTCTCAGGTTGGTGTCAGTTGCTGTCAAATTTTGGGCAGAGTGTTGATTTTTTCAGCAGATAAACTTAGCCTGGTCCATTTGAGTAAAAAGTTGTAGGCTAATCTAGAAAAATCAGATCATTATTCAATAAAATTCATTTAATGAAAACAGCAGATCCATGTGTAAAACCTAAGGTGCTTTAACATCTCAAAAACTCTGTGGCTTGAGTTTCCATTAACCTGGATATCTACCAGTGATAGAATAAAACTGTGTGAAAACCCAAACCATCAGAAGCAAGGGTAAAGATCACAAGGGTGATGTCATGGTCACTGTACTGTTCCCACATCTATGTCCATATAAACCTATAAGGCTGTACCCATTAATAGTTTGAGTTTTCCGTCTTCTAATTCAGAAAATTGGAGCTAGAGCATGAGAGAAATTTAGTTTAAAAAATACGTTGGCTAATTTGTTTGAGAATCCTTTTCAAAGTCGTGAAGCAGTCCATATACGTTCAACTTGGTAGTATTTTCCTTAAAAGTAGGATATGCCTTTCTTCTTGACATGGGTCTAGAAAATAGGAATGCTATCTAATACAGTCTGTAATAAGCACTTACTTTCTATCCTAGAAGACCCTGAGAGAATTATTGTATATATTTTTATACTATTGTACTTTGAAAAATACATTGCAAATTTTACTTAACTGTGTTTGATATGATTTTTCTCATCGTTCCTCAGCAGAGGAGAGTAAGGATAGAGAAGAACTGTCCCACTAAAACTTCTGGAAGTCTTCTTGTAGGTATGGAATGCAAAACACTGCAGTATTATATGAAATTTTCTACTATTGATTTTGGCTTTCGTCAATGACCCTGAGATTAGCTCAGTTG
>JAOXXN010000446.1:37486131-37508418 GCA_026770055.1 Myrmophylax atrothorax | reverse complement strand
ACAAACAAACAAAAATTATCCCCTCAAAACAGAAACAGAAAAAGAGAAAAATGCAGGTTTGTTTGCCTTTGAAAACTGGCAGTATTCTTGACTACCTCAGCTGCAGCCATAAATACCTGTACAACTGTAATTTAATGCCATATATAAAGAATTGAATTCAGAGGAACCAATGAAGCAGAACCGAGACATAGAAGAGGAAGGATGACAAATGCTGGCAAAAGTGTATAGTCTATTTTTTATAGCTCTAGTAAAAATATAATAATATTGAAAAATAATCTGCATTAGAAAATTTCAAAGTCTGAACTGGTTAGAATCAATCCTTCCTTTTCCCTTCCCTCCTCCTGTCAGATTTCTGATGCATCTGGCAATGCTACCAAGCTGTTTATTACCTTTATGGATATCAGAGCCCTGGAAGCTTCTATCTCTGAGCTGAAAGCCATACTCAGTAAAATGCCCTCTGAGAAAGGATGCCTATGTAAATAAAAAGAACTTTTTGTCATAAAGAGTAAGTACTAAAAGAGTTTCAACAAAACCTGTCAGGATGACATTCTTTTAGGTTTCATAAGTATCATACTTGTAATACAACAAATTCAATTGGTGAATGTTTATATAATGCTCACCCTCCATAGCTTCTGAAATACTTAAGTGATATAATGAAGTATAATGTATTTTATGCAATTCAAAGCAGTGATTTCTTTTTAGAGAGTGAAAAGCTGGGGGTTTTATTCTTTAAATTTCCATTATTTTTAAGTAAGCAGCATAAGTTATTCATCTGACATCTTTTACTTCAGTATTGACTTTATTAATCAAAAGTCTTTATATTGGATTCATTACAAAGGGAATTAAAACACATATTCACAAATGGGATTCTTTAATTTATTACCCTCCTTTTTGAGGTAGGGAAACATTATTTGCTACAGCTCTTCATTGTTAAAATGTGGATGTTACAGACTTATTTGCAAGAAAGGATTTAAATGGAAAAGCTATTCCCATAATAACTTTTCAGTCTGCATGTCTTACTGTATTTCTAAATAAGAACATATTATTCTGGAACAGAATATCTGCCTAATATAGTGACTTCAAACATGGTAACTATATCAGGATTCTTATCATAGTTAAATTTTTTCTTGACTTCTCTTCTAGTTAATTATCTGTGTAGGAAAGACCTCTCTGTGTGTATCCAGTATATCTCTAACAGAAGAAGCTCAACATACTTCTTCCAAACGTGAAGCTTCTGTCTAGATGCAGGGACATCAGTCCCTTCATGAAAATACACATTCTTGAGTTCTTATAGTGCTTTGACAAAAAGATAGCTTTGTATAGCTGGTAACCATGTAACATATTTCTATTTACTTATTTTACAGAGAAGTGTAGGAATTTTTTTTTCTGTCTGGGAAAGACATAATTACTATAAAGGTGCAAGTTTTATTGCACTTTGCTGGCATAATTACTGTGATTGTCAGCTACATTCTGATTGCTTATTTTTTCCTACTGTGATTATGAAAGGCAGCAGTGCTGGGATTTTTGGGTTCCCACATGGATTGAAGAACCAGAAATTTAAAAACATCTTCTCTTTGACAGGTAATCTGGACGTATTTGATAGACAGTCATTAGAGAATAAAGCTGGGATTTAACAGTCTCATTTTACAGGCTCACTCTTCTACAGCATTATATTAAAACTCTGATGACAGTATATGAATATGCTGAAAATGAGGCACTGAGAGCCCAAAAGTGAGATATAGAGCAATTGTGGATTTCAGAAGTTTTCACCTACACTTTGACAGGCTGTTTTATCCTGATCAGGTTCTTACCTACTCAAAATCCAGGTCTTCAGCGTGGAACACAAACAAAAATGGCCTCTCATCATAATGGACTTTGGGTTTTTTCCTATACCTCATAAAGGAGGAGATTAAACATTAATAAACTATGTTCATTAGTAACATAAAATATTGTCTTCTTTGTTGGGGGGGTGGGGGGTGGTGTGTTTGTTTTTTTATTTGTTTAGTTTGTTTCATTTCTTTAACAAATGATTGATCTGGTTGTCTCTTTACTAAATGCTACTTTCCTCAGCAAAACACTCTAATTTAAAATTTGTATCTGAATTCAGTTTCCCTCTGCTCTGTGATATTCTGCTCTCCTATTGCTGGTGCCAGAAACTATTCAAGGGAGGTTTCTGTAGGATCGTCTTCCCCCATCCACCATCACTCTATGGTATTGGTGCAGATCTCTCTGCAGATAAAGGTGGCTGCCTAATCAGTTTTGCTTTTACCTCTCTTTCCAAGAAATGGGTAAATTTTTCCACAGTTTGAATTTTCCTGCTAAGTTAATAAGAACATTCCATTCTCTGAACCTGTGACTGTGGAAATCATGGTAATGGTAGGCGCTGGTTATTTTTCTCTGTTTGAGATAAATGTCTTGATTTAGATGGTGTGTGAAAGACACTTGTGCTGTTCCCACTGTAATGTTGTGAAGCACAGCTGTCAGACATTCATCCTCATTCAGGCTACCTATGTGCTGTCTCTGTTGTTCATCTGGTAAAAAAGTGCCTACTATTCCAGACAAGTAGTTTTATTTCCCAGTGCCTTTTTACCTCTTTTGTTTATTTAGATTCTTATCTTTCTTATGTCAGGAATTGTCTTTTATTCTGTATTTTATGTTGTGCCCAGCACAATAAGGTATCAATCTTCTCTATGTCTTCTTGCTATAACTATAATTCAAATAATGAATAGTAATCACTTTTATCTAAGAGCATCTTGTAAAACAATGGCATTTTCATGAGCTGACAATTCATAGAAACTTCATGAGTATCTTCCTTCTGTTGTAAACACTTTGATTTATTTTAGTGCAGGGGACTTTTACTGAAAAATCCTGAGAAACTTTGAAACTCAGAAGCCATCTTTGCTAGTGGTGCCTTAGTGGTCATAACACCAAAGACCACTGAATCCATTCAAAGACACATTTCTGAATTTATTCTCAAATTTCCTCTGAGGACAGCAAACACATGGTATATTTCTGTGCCTAAGCAGAGTCCATGATATAGCTTCATGTAATGTTTCAGGGTTGTGGCAATTTTCAGCTGATGCATTCCAGGTGAAAATACCCTTTTATGAGGAAAACCTTTCTTCTGCTTTCTTCTCTTTTTTTATATGTAGTTTACAATGAATACACCACTTTTCAAAAACTGTGTTATGGACTCAAAAAAAAGACATTTAAGATAAGTAACAGAAGGAATTAAAAACAGAAGAGTAATCTGGACAAGATTTAAACCATAATTCTGAGTACAGTTTGGGGGATTCTTGTGCTTTTGGAGAAGTTTTGTGTATCTGTTGTGATTTTTTAAAGGAAATTGATTTAACTCACAGAAAAGCCTACTTTATTGGTGATGAGGTAAGGATAGAATGGCAGAAGCCTCTGGAAGTTATGTCAAATGTTTTCGGAGCGTGTAAAGGGAGATACAGAGAAGAGGGACAAGGTTCTTATAATACAAAGGAGGTCAGAGGAATGCCAAATCCTATTAGGATCTAAACTCCATTAAAATCCTCTCTGGCAGAGGTGGGCCATTTCTTATTAACGTCTCCTCCAGAGCAAGTATGTGAGACATTGCTCTGATGCTGTCAAGCCAAACTTTTCTTATGCTTCTTTTATGTTCCATTAATGTTTCCATAATTTACTTTAGTGGTCTAGATGCTGCTCAAGGAGATTTCTATGTACAGAGTGGTTGGGAACTTTTGAATTGACAATAGATTACTTGGCAGCCTTTAAATTTTCAAGCTCTTTTTTATGCCTTTTTTTCCCCTTGTGGCTTATCTGGCATTCAGTGTTTCAGAGTTAGTCCAAGAAATGCTAAAACCTCTCCTGCAAAGTTTACATAATCAAGCTGGACATAAATAATACTCAGTACGCTGATTTTCCTTGTTGAATTTAGATCTTAATTAATTATGCTCAAAGTGTGTAATCTAAGCTTGTGTTTTGAGAACAGATACCTTTGGCTGTTTTCTGACTTATGTTTAATTTCTTAGCATTTCAGGTTGCACTTTGCTTTGATTTGATTTTTTTGTTTGTTTTTCTCTGCCAGTAAAGATTACAGAAACTGAAAAAAGGCAACAGCAGGACCCTGTCAAATCAGGATGCACATCATATCCAGTATAAATTACCAAGCAAAGCCCCTACCTGCACTTTTTTCTTGAATGTCTTTCTAGATTTTTTTGTAGTTATTTCCTTTTAACAGAAATGTAGGCAAATCACTTGAACTTGGGGCTTAAAGGTGTGCTAAGTAAGTTTGCCAATTATACTAAATTGGGAGGACCTGTTGACTTCCCTTAAAAGCAGGCACAGCATCGCCAGCCAGACGAGGGAGGGGATTGTCCCACTCTGCTCTGGACTGGGGTGGCCTCACCTTGGTTATTGTGTCTGATTTGGGGCACCACAATGTAAAAAAGATATTAAGCTATTAGAGAGTGTCCAAAGGAGGGCAACGCAGATGGTGAAGGGCCTTGAGTGGTAGCTGAGGTCACTTGGTGTGTTCAGCCTGGAGGAGACTGAGGGGAGAGCTCATTGCAGTTACAACTTCCTTGTGAGGAGAAGGGGAGGGGCAGGCACTTATCTCTTCTCTCTGATGACCAGAGACAGAATCCAATGGAATGGTCTGAAGTTGTCAGGGGAGGTTTAGGTTGGATATTAGAAGGAAGTTCTTCACCCAGAGGGTGGCTGGGCACTGGAACAGTCTCCCCAGGGCAGTGGTCACAGCACCAAGCCTGACAGAGCTCGAGAAGTGTTTGAACAATGCTTTTAAGCATGGTGTGATTCTTGGGATGTCCTGCACAGAAGAACTAACGAAGTCACTATGAATTAGTCATAAGTTGCCTTTTTTTCTGATGCATTTGATATTTTCTTTCTTCACAAAGGATAAAATATATTAGGAATGGGTATGTCTGCCAACCTTAAGGTACATCAACCTTGGTATTGTTCAATATTAAACCCAGAAATCCTTCAGTGAAGGTGGGAATGTGTGTACATAGATAAATCTTCTTTATATCATACAGAATTAGAAAACTACTGCGAATTTTCACTATCTTTTCCAGACCAAGATTTTTTAAAACTATTTTCTGATACAGTGACATAACAATACCAGGCAAAAAAAGCCGAAAACAAAAACCAAAAAAAAAAAACCAAACAAACACACAAAAAAGGCCAAAAAATATGCCATAGCATTTTTTTTTCCTGTTTCCAGAACAAGCAACTAGTATCCTTGGGGAGGTAGGAGGACTCTGCAATTGCTTTAATTGACAAATGTGTTGTATAGCAACTAGATGGGGATTAGTTGCAAACCAAGTAGCAGTAAAGAACTGTATATTTTTTAATGCAAACAGTAAAAAACATAGCATGAGCTACAGAAATTATTAAAATATATATATTTATTTTGCTAATATTTCAGAGGTTACTGTAAATAATTAGGTTTTTAGAGGTATTTTTTCTTTTGTTGAGATTTTTATATGCAGATCTGTCACAGATCTGTCAGAGACTTGAAGAGTCATTAATGGCAAAAACTAAACACAGAAATCAAAGAAAAAGAATGAAGATTCTCAATGCTAAAGGTCCTGATTCCAGAGCTGAAACTGCAGTGTTTGTCTCTGATTTCAGATCTGTAAGAGTTCTATGGTGTAACCTTGATTTGAAATCGAAAATAAAAAGGCACATTATTTTTGACATTTGGGAGAATATCGTATATTATGTTTTCACAGAATTGCCGTTTAAAATAAATTGAAGACATGGGTGTTGCTAAGGGTCTTTCTACTTGATGGAAATATCAGACCTTCCATCCCTGAAATACATTTCCTGAGGGCTGCATATCAGCAGTGGGACTCTTTGCTGTACTGAAGATGATGAATTTCATTTGAGAAGATAACTGACAAAATATCAAGCT
Source organism: Myrmophylax atrothorax (assembly GCA_026770055.1). NCBI lineage: Eukaryota > Metazoa > Chordata > Aves > Passeriformes > Thamnophilidae > Myrmophylax > Myrmophylax atrothorax. The sequence goes on along the minus strand of JAOXXN010000446.1, from coordinate 37,502,495 downwards.
TATTTTGGCATACAATTTAACATTCAACTCCAACAGTTGTAACTGCAGAAGTCGTTTGCAGATTCCAATGGTGAAAAGTGGAATAAAATGAAATTGTAGCTTGAACTCCTTTTCAGCTATAATTGTTGCTTTCACTAAAATAAATTTGCACAGAGGGAGAAGAACATAGTAGACAGCTTGATTTTAATCTGAGCAGAAGTGTAAAAATTTTAATGTAAATGAATAGATGGGGTAATTAATGCCAAAGAGATACCTTTCCTAAATGCTCAAACTTAGACCAGATTAACTGGCCTAAACCCACTTCCTTACGAAGTGAGTGTTAGTCATGTCTGTGGTAATTTTTTTTAAGGATGTTACTGCAGGTTCCTGAACGTATCATACTAGTAAGCATCCAGACACTGTATTTTTCCTGGTTCTGGCTGCTGCATGTAGCCTGCTCCCTGGATAATCAGGCAGACATGCTTCAGCTGCTGGTTTCCAGTTGTTGCAATAATGTGCTAACATGCTGGTCCCCTGAAACAGCCTGCTTATTAACTGTGATGCCCAAAATGCCATCTGGAGTGTTATTCAGACATCTATAATTATTCTGTCTACTTCTATTTGATTGTCTGCTTTGTTCCACTGTGCATGCTCTTTATTTCCTTTCATTTTTTCTTTACATTTTTTTTTTCTTTACTTAGCATGGAATCACTTCATCTTCTCCTACAGAGGTACCAAAAACTCTTCTATAAATTTCTTTTACATAAAGGTGAACATGCAGACTTTCTAGAAGTAGCTCTAGGAAAAAAACTACATAATTTCTCTCACTTTTTTAGAGTGAGAAAAATAGCATAATAATCACTTTGGTGCAAACTAGTAATCATAGAGGAATTAATTCTTTACTTCCTATCTTTGTCCATTTATACTTGTACACAGTGGATGTAAAATATCTCCAAATTATGAGTCAGTGAGTTGCACTCAGTGTAAGGGGAAATGACTTTAAGAAGGGCAGGTCAGCATGAAATGGGTTCACGATGCAATGAAGTGGAAAGGGACTTGTACATATGCAAACTAAACTGTTTGATCATTGTTCATTCTACTGTGTGAAATCACTCCTAAGGTCTTGCTAAAGACATGGGAAAAGAAATCATGAAATTATTTGGTTTGGGTAACAAACTCATTCTCTAGGGATTTGCTTTGACTTTTCAATATAGTGCTAGTTAGCTGCAACCAGCTAAGAAAAGTGTCAAGCTGAAAATAGAAAATAATAGGAAGAAGATGACTTTGATGTGACAATAAATGGGAAAGATACTATGTGCCATATGAATTAAACAGAAAAATTAATACATTCATCCACTAGGTGTTTTCTATATTATTATGTCTGTTGAAATATGACAGCTTTCTCCGATCAGCCGTTAGCTCTTCCTTTTTCTGTAGTTTTATGTGATTGGAAAACAGCTCTTATTGCAGGGTAGAAAAGGGATGAGAGAGAGTTAAAGACTTTAATACGATCCCTGGCATGTGCCAGCCAGGCCAGAGAAGTATGTATGAAGGATGAGGGGGTTCATAAATGGGCCGGAGATTAATAAATAGTCAGTGTTTAATTTTAGTTTCGTGTGCTCAGAGAATTGAATTTGTAATCCCAGTGTAGCGATTTGTGGACAGTATCCCCATCTAGGGGTGGGTCTGAGCATCTCTGCTGTGTGCAGTCAGCTGATGGGGGAAGGGAGGGTTTGGGAAATACCCACATCCAGGCCGAGATACAGCTTCAGAATACAAACAAGTGCACGCAAAGCACAGTGCCTTTAGTAGTAGGATGTAGTGAAAGAAGCTGCTTAAAGTAAGAATACGGAAAATCAAGACGATTTTTAAACTTGCCAATGTTGCGGTACTGTGGTCCTACGGCATAGTCCAAAGTGGCAAGTGGGGACTGAGCCCTGCTTTGCCAGGACAAGGAAATAAGCACCTCACAGTTAGGGCTGTCAGCAAGGCAGGGACAAGGGAGCAGAGCAGGATGTTTGTAAATGGCCAGCGTTTCTCTGCAAAATGTGGAAGAGTGGCTGCTGCTTTTTAAGTGTCTTTCATAGCACTAATTTTAAATTTTAGCTGTTACACTTTAGCTGGGCTCATGTAGAGGTCTCTGATGCAAAGAAATACAGGAGCTGAGCTCTCACCCAGAACAGATAACCTCATGTCCTCTGAAAAATGATTTTACCGATGCGAGCTGAGGTCATTGGCAGGACGATGTGGAGAAGCTTGCAGCAGGGCCATTTAAATTGTGCTTGATGTGGAGAGAGAAAGGGTTTTGCTCTTGGGTCCTTAACTTTCATGAGCTGCTTTATTTATATAGTTATCTTTTTTACTTCTCTTGCTGTTGCTGATTTTTTCTTGCCTTTTTAAATAAAAATGCTCTATGTGAAAATGCATCTTCGAGATTGAAAATATAAAAAGAAAGTAAGGCAGTTAGAAAATAGTCTGTGATGTTATTGAAGTGACCTTGTTGCTGTCCTTTTCACTCCATCCTCTTTTTTTCCTGAAATAAAATTATTTGAACAATATAACCTCTTGTATCTTTACAGAAAAATGTGACCTGCTCAGTCAGTTGCCTTTGCAGGGCTCTCTTAGCTTGGGGACAGAGAAAAGAAAAAATGACTGCATGTAAGGCTTTAGATTTGAGGTCAGCCATTCTGGCGGACGAATTTAACAGAATTATGTACAGCATTTTCCTCTCCATCTTCCTTCTGATCAAGTGATCCTGAGTAGAAGAAATAACCACATTAGGGCTTCAATGTGACTATTTGCATTAATGAGCCTGTATGTGCAACTGGAACGGACAGCCTAGCACTGGCAAAGCTCCAGAGACCCTAAATCAAAAACCAGAGAGAGAGAAAGACAGAGAGGAGGAAAAAGACTGTATTCACACTCAAGATATTGGGACAAATATTTGCACAGTTGTGTCACTGTGGGATGTTTATGGTAAAATAATCCTCTTCAGCTCTTCCACCCTAATAACTGTGCGCACGTTGTGATGGAGAAAATTCTTGACTTAACTAATTTATTTTTTTTTTTTCAAAAAAAAGATATTTTCTCAGTGTGGCACAGAATTCCTAGGGCCTTTTGAAATAATAAGCATATTTTCCACATTAACACACAGAAAAAATACTGTTGCATAGCAAAGTTGAAATGCAAGCAGGGCTTCTTACACATGGCGTGTATAAGTAATAAAACTTCTGAGCTGTGTTGCTGTTCCTGTGCGTGCGTGTGCTGTGTGGCAGCCCATTTATGCATTTTCCACTGTGCTGGGGCTTACATCACTGTCGTATTAGTCTAAGCAGAATAGAGCAGATTGTTTATTTTTGTTGAGCTCTGCTTCAGGCTGTAACATCAGATGTAGCTCCTAGAGTGACAAATTCCAATTGCAGTGTCACAGATTAAACAAGGGTACAGAGGAGCCCTGCAAGCAGTTTTGTTTCTCATGGGAGTGGAAGGATACTGTGCTTGCTAAAGTTAGTATATAGCATCCCAACATGAACAAAATAAAATAATCTCCTCTCATAACTCTCTTCTGTTCTAATAGCACATTGCCCAGAACCCAGAGCCATTTTGCATGCTCTTCAGGTTGGGGTTGCAATATTCAGTTAGTGACCATTTATTAATGTGCAGTGCAATTCTGCACTACTTTTATGAAATATTGTACTTTTTATCTTTATTTTTTCTACTGTATTGTAATATTCAAAAATCACAGACTCAAAAATTGGTTGAGGTTAAAAGGAACATCTGGAGGTCATCTGTTCCAGGCCCCTGCTCAAGCAGGATAACCTAGAGCAGGTTGCTGAGACCATTTCCAGGTGGCTTTGGAATATCTCCAAGCATGGAGACCCCACAAACTCTCTGGGCAATCTGTGCCAGTTCTCGGTCTTCTTCACAGTTTACACAGAAGCTCCTGTGTTTGAATTTGTGCCCTCTGCCTCTGGTCCTGTCACTCGGCACCACAGAAAAATGCCTGACTTCATCTTCTTTATGCTTTCTCTTCATATATCTGTACATGGATGAGACTCCCTTGGAACTTTTCTTCCCCAGGATAAACAGCCCCAGCTTTCTTAGTGTTTGCTCATATGAGAGATGCTCCAAGCCATTAATTATTTTAATGGCCCTTCTCTGGAATCTTTCTGGTAGCTACATGCCTCTCCTCTTCTGGTCAAGCACGGAACTGGACCCAGCACTGTAGGTGTGTTTCATCAGTGCTGAGTAGAGCAGTAGGATCACCGCTCCTAATGTAGCCCACAATACCACTAGCTATCTCTGTGACAAGAGCTTATTGCTGACTCATGTTCAACTCAGTGTCCACCAGGAGCCCCAGGCCCTTTTCTGCAAAGCTGTTTTCTTGCTGGTTGGCTCCCATCATAATACTGGTGCCTGGGGTTATTTCTCCCTAGGTGCAGGACTTTGTATTTTTACCACTTACACAGGGTTTGCATGTTGCCTTTGGCATCTCAACAGATTCAATTCCAGGTAGCCCTTGGCTTTCCTAACTGGGCACTGCTTCCTTCATTTTATCTGCTCCTGATTCTACTTTCAGAACACTTCCTTTTTATATCTCAGTTTTTCTGGTAGCTCCATTTTCATCCACGCAGCCCTCCTTGTATTTTTGCCTGACTTGTAGCATTGGGGTGGACCACTTGATCTTAGAGAAAGTGATCCTTCAATATTAACAAGCTTTCCTGGACCCCTCTTCCAAGTAAGTCCTTGAAGAAGTCAAAGTCTGCTTTCCTGTAGTTCAGGGTTGTAATCTTGCATTTTGTTCTGCTTCCTCCTTTCAGGATCCAGATTTCCACCATCTTGTGGGCACTGTAGCCAAGGCTGCCTTCAGCCCTAACACCCCCAAAAAACCCCTCATGTTTTGCAAGCATGAAATTCAGCAGAACACCTCCCCTTGTTGCTCCTCTGTCACCTGAGCCAGGAAGTTACACACTTACACATTTCACTTAGCAAGTATGTATTGCACTACACGTGGTTGGGGTCTGGGGTTATTAAGTATCACTTCTACTGTTGAACATCAGTATCACCATCGGAAAACTTGAAGGCACTTACTTGCCAGAAACAGGTGCATTAGCCTTATCTCAGCTAGACTTTCCTGCAATATCTATGACAGATAAGAATAGTGGCCTTTTAAAATATAAGATGGTTATACAAAGAACTGTAGCACATAATAAAAGCAAAGCAAGTAAATTGAGTAAAATGGGTAGGGATGAGTTGCTCAAACTTTTTAGGTGTCTTCTTTGCCCATTTTGAAGACAAGTATTTTTGTAATAGGCCTCCTTTCGTCTTACCTTTAAAATCTGCACTGCTCTTACCTGTAACACCTGACTGAAGATTTTTATCTCCTTAAGACTGTTGCATTAATATGTGACACTTTTAGTGCACTCTCCCAATTGTTCCATTTGTGACCCATTATCTGAGAAACACCACGAGAGAGTTGTGGGTACTTGTTTACCAGAAAATTTTGACCTCCCACTGGTTTTACAGCTGACTACAGTTTCACTGTCCTCAGTGTGTAGTCAGTTACGATTAATGCAGAACTAAGCAAAATTAAAATTGCAGATAAGAATCTCGACAAGGTTGCTGAAGCTCTTCACCTTTCAAGGTACATAACAAATGTCTCCCATGCAATTCACAGCATGTGCAGGATGTTGAAGGTCATGTAGGGATATGTGTCTTTTAAAGAGGTACAGTTCCTTCCCATTCCCCAAACTCTCCCTCACAGCCTCTAAGAGTGTATATTTAAAGCCAACCTCATCACCCAACTGAAAGGTAAAGGAAAGGTCTTATTTCATCATATAGCTTTTCAAAAATTGAATATTAAAAGGTAGAAAGTTTCTTGGTAGTTAATTGAATGTGAAATTAAATGTTAATAACACTAGGAAGAAATACTTTGACAATTTACAACATGCTGTGTTTATCATAAACAAATCTGTACCTGTTGCCCCTGTGTTTTGAGAAAATTGGAGTTTGTACAGTAAATACAGAATCAGACTAATAAGAAAAATGTCATATAGCATCACTTTCATGGAAGGGTCATCCTCTTTTGTCAGACTAGATTCTTGGCCCCCAAAAAGCTCAAGACCATCAAACTGGCCTTGATTTGGAAACAATAGCTGAAGCTAGAACTGGAGGGATGTTGAAGGAGGCATCTGAAAGACAGAGAGAGAAAGAAACCTAACTAGTAGGAAATTAATTTTGGAGCAATGCGAGTTGCTACAGGGAGTGCTTCTTTTATTCGAAGATGGAAGAGCTAGCTGCTGAAAGTGTTGTATCTGTCAATGTAAGATTCAGGAAAATATATTTTAAAAGAAAATAGCTACAAATACATGAAATAAGTAGCTAGCCCTGTGTTAAGATTTCTAAAATGTCTCTGTAAAGTGGAATAGGTAAATGTACAGCCACAGAGAAGAGCAAAACTGAAACTGTGGCTGGGGTCATGCAAACCAAATTCTTCATGCTTTTTATACATATGTATTTAATTGTGGAGTTCATGATTCTATATTTTCAGTTCTCCTCTCTGTTACAAGTAGATGATGTTAGGAATCACAATGCCCTAGCAGAGATCAGGGATATTTTTTCTGTTGTCAGCTGACATGTCAAGGTGGTTTTTTTAGCTGTTATGTTCACAGAGTGCAGGACACAGATATTTCTACACTTCTGTCACTTCATGTTTAACTTTAAAAGGAATATGTGAAGCAGAATTGGAAGATATGTAAGCAGCTGACATGTCATATGCACTTGGAAGTGTGTCCTGAATACTAACAGTGTTGCTTCTAATCTGATAAACCTCACCCCGTGTAACAAGGCTGTCTGTAGTGAGGCCAGCCCTCAAATAAAAAGGTCCTTTGCACAAGTACACTGAAACCCTGTGTAGGCACTATTTATAAAACCTGTGTAGCAGCAGTGCTCAGCTGAGCACGTGTGGTGTGGTGATTCAGAGTGCCAGGAGGCTGCCACGTTTCTGATGCCACAAGACAAGGAAATGTCAGTGACTTCTCACACTTGGGCAAAGCAGGCTGGAATGCAAGGGCTGCTCTCTTCTATAGCTCATGTTTAGAAACAGAAGGCAAACCTAATGAATCACACATGGCTGAACAGATCACTGTCAGGCTAGATAATGTAAGACAGAGTGGGAAACATAATTGCTCCCTTATATAATGGGCAATGTGTGAGTCAGTTTTGATAAGAATTGGCCTGAACATTCTTTGGAGAAGCAATCATGCTCACAGGGTTTGGCAGTTTCTGGAAGAGCTTTGTATTGAATCCATACACTTGGATTGCTCACTATTCCTCGTAGCTGTCATTTCAACTCTAGTTGTCATATATTTGTTTTGGTTGTTTGTTGTTTTTTCCTTTTTCCTTCTTGGAAAGGAACCCATTGCCTGTGGGTTATGAAGTTGCCACAAAGGTGGAGTAAGGCAGAGTCAAATCCAGTACCTGTATAGGCAAAGATGTAACTGCTATGAAGCCTGGCATAGATAGTAGTACTGTGAGAATCCTAAAAACGGTGTCTTATTGACCTTAGAGTTTTAACTTGGCTGATGAACTATTGTTCTCTCTGATTCTGAACTCTAAATCAGGTCAGGCAAAACAGAGCAGTGTGATTCACCGCCCTTAACCAGTGCCCCAAAATCCTGAATAAGTGGTATGAAAAAGATGTCGATTATAGTGTTTGGAGTGGAGGGGGAAAGGTATGCTTTTGACAGATAAGGAAGTTTTGATAAAGCTTTTCTCAATTGATTTTATTTCAGGATTGAAATTTCTGTCATCCTCCACTTAAAAATGCAAATATGTCCAATGAATGCTGAAGCAGAATATTTCCCAGATAAAGTTAGGCAGATGTACAGGTGCAAACATGTTTTCTGTATGCAGCTGCTGTGCAATTAAATTTTTTAGTTGTCATTAAGGCACCTGGTCTGCCACTGTCAATCAATATAAGATATTATTTTTCACACTGAGCTATATCTTTGTAGATATTCAAAGACCTGTGGTCAGATACAGTAAATGCCATTTTAGCAATTGGTTATAATGCAAACAGAATCAGATTTGGGAAAGAAGTGGCAAGTCTTAACTTTTTTGGTAGTCATTTTAGAAATTTAGCTGCCCGTGTTCTGTGTAGTTTTTCCTTGCTGTGATATAATCGTTCTTTTGCAGACCAACCACATGCATTTCTGTTATAACTTCAGAGAAGCAGCACCAAATTCCTACCAGATTCAGTCACTGCTTTCGTGTTAATCAAAGTCTATGCTTTGTTCATCTGTGTAGAAGTAAGCGTGGCTGAGTCCCAGACAGCACCCTTTCTCTTGAAGAAAGCATAAATCCTATGTATGAACTACTTTCCAAGACATGAAATGGCACTGAGAGGAGGATGTATGACTTCAGACAAGTTTGTTCTCCTACTGTCCCTGCTTGTTAACATAATTTGCACAGCTGCATTTCCTCTGTGTGCTCCCATTCTCACCACTGAATTTCAAGGCTTTCTTCATCATTAGCAGAAAAGTTTCTGTCTTTGTGAGACTAGAGTTTGATAGTAAATTTTATATATGCTAGAAAATACTTGAATAAAAATAATTTTAAAATTAAATATTAAAGATTATTGACATTTCCTTTCTGAATATTGTTACATGTAAACCCAATAATAGTGTAATTGAATAATGTTTTACATGAGCCATGTATATGAGTTGTAACTTAGGGTATGGAATTTATTATCCCACAGAAGATTTTGCAGTTTATTCTGTGAATGGAGCCAGATACCATGTGGCCTTTGAGAATTTTTTTGTAACATAATAAAGGAGTGAAACTCACTCCCTAGTTTAAGGTTTTTCCTCAGCATCTCTAAGGGTCTTGAGGCAGGAAATCTGCATTCATGTGTTCCAGTTTTTTTTCCTTATTTTATTTGACAGAATCTACAGACTACAGTCCACCAAATGTACTTTTCTCATGATTACTAACATTTAGAAAAAAAAACCCCAACTGGTTTTTTTTGCTATGCACAGTCTTAATCTCAGAGGTTATTTCTGCATGGCATCTAAAGTAAAAAACAAAATCCGATCAAGTAATTTCCTTATGCCCTGGTTTGTTTGGGTCTTTTTTTGAAACAAAGTAGGTAAATGTCCTCTTTTAAACAACACTGATTTTTAAGAACCTAGAAGTATAAAACCTCTAAAAAATATACCTTGAAGTACAGTTTTCATATATAATATTTGAACTGTTTAGAAAACATACAATAGTATGAATGTTTCACTTAAAAATGAAGGATAGGGAGTGATCTAACTTCCAATGTTCATTGGTAAATACCAAGGTGGGGTTGTAATTTTTTTCAGGTGCTGTTCTTTAATTTGAAACAGAGCAAATGCAGGAGTTTGAGAAACATTTTGATTGGGAAATGTTTGTTATTTTGGCCTGCGTTTTGAATTAAGTGATGCTTTCTTGTTGGTTTGTTTCTCAGTATGTTTTTAGTCATAATGTATTTATCTTTGTTCCCTGAACAAAAGAAGGAGTAGGAAGGGTTTGTTACAGAGTCCAAATGTATTCCTTGGACACATTTTAGTGGTGTACAGATTCTTAAGGCTGAGCCAGGTCTTAGACCACATGTACAAATATACTCTCTTTGCCACTGTAATGGAAGAAATCCACCATTTGTAATGAAAGATTTCTATATATAATCAGAAATCCAGCAGATGTCTTCATATAGGTTCCACAACATTTATATGACCATTGTATCACTATTTCATTAACTAAAAACCTGATCTGCTTGAAGAACAGAGGAAATGTCACCACAATTTTTTTCTTACAGTTTGTCTTTTTTCATAAGTCTGCTCTTGTTGGCATCACAAACAGCTTCCACAGGATTGTCAGAGATGATATGATAAAGCAGTATTGTGAATACCTTTTTTTCTATTCCTGCAATATTCAGTAAGTGTAGAAGTGTGTTTATTTGTTTTTGTCTTTCACCTGTACTCTGTGTGTTGTTTGGGTATCAAGATCTGGAATTCCTCTAGGAATACTATGTTGGGTTTGGATTGATAACAGTCTTCCTAAGTGTTACACAGATTATTAGGTCAGGTAGGGAGAAGATTTTTCCAGAGCACTGCTGTATAAAGAGCAGTACGTTGCCTGAGACCTAATACATACTGTAATTCCTTGAAAGAACAGGCACAAAGAGGACCAGCCAGCCTCCAAGCAGGCAATACAAAACTAATGAAAATGTATGCTCAGATTAAATATAAAACAGGCACCTTAAAACATTTGAGCTTCCAGAAACCTATTTTGAGTTGAGTTTATTCTCTATAAATCTTTAGATTTTTTCTGCATATTTTTATTGGCCCAGTTACAAATTCAGAAATTATACTTCCCAAACTTTATAATTTGTTTGGGTTTACAACTTAATTTGAGTGTGGGGGTGTGTGGTGTTTGTTGGTTTTTTTTCTGGTTGGGAAGTTGATTCCATTTACTCTTTTATGTACTGGAAGTTGACATGTAGGGAAAAAGATGGAAGAGATAAATGAAATATAGAGTTGTGTGCATGTTGGACATTTAAATTTTAAGGTGTGACAAAAAGCCATAAGATCAGAAATAGAAACTCACAATATGAATATGACATAAAGAAACCACTTTCACTGCAAGTACAATTTTCTGGTGGACGTCGCAAACTATTTTCTTCAGAATGTTAAGGATAATTAACTGCTCTGTACACTTAAAGTCTGCCAAGTCAGAATGCTTTCTATGAGACTTGCTAGCCCAAGGCTTGCTCTTCTTCCCTTTGAGTGGAAGTGCTGATGTAAGAGGTGTTCTCAGGTAACTGCACCTTGATGTTTATACTGAGGTATTTGCCTTGAGGAGGCAAGGGTAAAATATGATCTGGAAATTTTAAAAATAGTGAGGAACTGAAAAAAAGGGGGTTTCTATAAAGAAATCTCTTTGTTATAACAATAGCTTTAGGGTGTTTTTGTTTATAAGATAATAATCATATCTTCAGTTGAGACTGAAGATTCTTTTAATGGGAAGCACCCTGAAGTTGTTGTTTGGATGAACATAAAAATTGAACATTTTTATTTGAAAATAAAGATGAGAAAAATCATAAAACATAATGTTAAGGTAGTGAAAGATAATTCTCTAGGAGCAAATGCACTCTAATATATCACTTCTACCTTCTGTTCCCTCTTACATCTTTCCTTCCTCTGCCCTCTTTTCGCCTTCTCTATATTTCCTTGTTTTCCAGTCTTTTTTTCTTCTGTATATGTTTAGAAATACACTCTTAAAGTTCATGCTCCAGGGTGTATTTTCAAAGCTAACTGGAATAGAATAACTGAAATTTACACAGTGGTGACAGACTGTATCCAGAAGTCCTGGTCCCTCCTGGAGTCCCAGGGACTGAAGAGTATAATATGGTAGCATCCCTTAAGATTATATCCAATATTCTTTTCTTCCTATATCTTTCCAGGGATTTCAGCATCTCTGAGAAGACAAAAAGAGGTCATGATTGTGTCTTGTCTTTTGTGTTAGGAAACTTTTCTTCTATGTTATATATTTACAGACAACATAATTTTCATAGGCTATCTCAAAAGGTTTGATTTTGGAAGTGGAGTTGAGTCTTAAACAAGAAAAAAGAATAATTTAGTAAACTTTGGTATTAAGAGAATGGTCCCAGACTAAAGCTCTGTTGGGACTCTTAGTTTTTAGGCCGGTGTGTCCACATGCAGACTGCTGTTGCTTGTTGGAGACAGCACACAATAACCCCTGGACTATGCCTAGGAACTGTTTGGGACTTTGCTATTTGGAAAGACTAGAAGCCATGTCAGGGCCCATTCTAACAATTTAAAAGCACAGACAGTTGCATTCCAGTGTCATAAAACATTTGCTGACAATGTTAATTTTACTAGCATAGATATAGAGAGGAAAACCACATAAGGTTCAAATTCTTGAAAGAAATCAGTGGTACCTCAGTAGATCAGTGGGACCAATCAGTAGAATATGATGCTATTAGGGTGCAAAGGCATTCTGAAGATTTTTTTTCCATTTGTTTGTGCTTAATTACTGAAAGATCACATGGTGCTGCTTGTCCAGGTGGAGTTAGCCCTTCTTCTTACTGTAATATCACATCATTCTCCAAATTTCATTGGTTACCTTGATGATTTCTTTTTATCCTGAACATCAAACTAGACTGATTTCTGACTATGTCTCTAATCCGTCAAACTCAAGTATCTCTAACCAGAAAGTTAGGGGCCTTCCTGTGAAAGGAAGGCTTCTTGGGCAAACCGCTGTGGTTTGTCAGTGATGGGGCTGCTGTGCCCTGTGCAGTTTTGCCTGTGCTGCTAAAGGCTGGGTGCTGCCTCGGGAGATAGGGCAGTCTGCTGGGAGCCGGCTTAAACCCAGGAAAGTGTAAAAGAGGCATTTGGCAACCTTCGGTGGCAAAAACTGAGGGCACAAGTGACATGGGTTTGGGAGGTCATTGTGTACAAAAGAGTCAGTATGGAGGAATCAATTCACAGGAGGCTGGAGGTCAGCAAGCTACAAAGGGTAACAAGCAAGCTAGCCAGGGCTTGGGTTAGAGCAGTTCATGCGCTGCTTGCTTTGTTCATGCTTGTCATCTTTTGCTTCCATTACCAAGATCTTTTCTTTTTTCCCTCCAGTGGAGCATTAGTGAGGTTTTAAAAGGACAGATGAAGGAAAAGGAGCAGGTTCTACTGATCTCCTTTCAAAGCATGACTGACTTATTAGTTATTTATTGTGCAGAGAAGCATTGTAGGCAGCTAGTCTGATAGATTACGGGAAGAGTTTCTCCTCCAGCCTCATTACTCTCTACTCCTTGATATCACAAGATTCAGCTATTGGTGCCAGGCATGGTTATTGTGCCTGAACATGGAGGTCGTACAAGGCATGTCTGAGCAAGCAGGCATAGCACATATCTAATACCAGGTACTAATATGAATGTACCAGTACATGTAACATAGAATTCCCTTGCCTGTGTCCTCAGGAGGCAGATGCTGTTGCCTATCACACTGATCAGAGATTTTATAGGCAATAATGTGTGTCACTTCCATAGCCTGAAAAAAGCGTTAACAACAGAGTTAGCAGGAACACTGCTGAAAGGAGTACTTGCCATCATGTGCACTAATTTTAAGCATGCCTGGTTTTGCCTCATATTCTGGTTTATTACTGTCAGGCTGTTAGTGGGTTCTGGCCTCTTGGCACTGCTTTCCAACAGAAATAAAAAACATGAAAGCACATTTTAGAGGAAAACATGTAACGTAATAGAGGAGAAAATAGGTCAGATTTCACTTGCCAATGGTCCTTTAAGTTAACAGCTGTGGGTCAGAATACATTTTTATACAGAAGCACAGGCAGAAAGTTTAAGCTCGCACAGTGGTCTCTCATGCTGTTCATAACCTTTACTTCATGACCTTTGATGCATTGTGTAGCTAGTGATCAGAGAGGAAAGAAAGATTTCTCTTTTTGCTGTTGTTTTAGGGGATTTAATATGTTGGTTTTCTGATAATACTGTGTTTATATATACTGGTTTTTTTTTAAGTTGTACAGTCTATGTAAAGATTTATTTTTAGCCTTTAGGAAGGCAAAAGCAGGGATGTACTTTTTTGTGAATTGCTAAAAGTCCATGAAAAATGGATTCTTGACTGCAAAGTCATATGAGTGATATTTGTTTCTTAGTACTTTATAATTTTTTTCTTTTTTCTTATAAGACTTTGATACCCTTTTTAGATGCCTACCCCTGTCTAAGTATTTGGGTCCTGCGTTGTTACTTACAGGTTGCCTGCAACTGGTAGGTCACTGTTTCTATTAATCCACAATAGCATATTGCTCATTAAAAACTAGGATTTTCTGCTGTACTTTTCTCAAAACTGTTTAGATTCTAAATCAGAAATCACTGTAGTAATTTTTCTATATTCATATTTTTTATAAAACATATCCTTCTAATGGATTTTAGTAACATATTCAATCAGAAAGTACTTGCAAGTGTTTTCATAGTAAGAAAGCCATGCACTTAGAGCATCATAAACCAGCAATTCTTTCAGTAGTTTTGAATAAGACAGTGTAATGTATGTAATAGGCAGGAAAGCCAGATGTGACACCAGCTTTGTATGAATTAAAGGACTATATTCTTCCTACATAGAGTTCTATGAGGAAGCCATGTGATGGATAAATAGTTTGGCTTATTTAGGTGTCGTAATTTCATTCTGCAACAAGGTTAGAACCAAAACGGATTGAGTGCTGCTCAAGGACAGTATTTCTCTTTAATTACTTTGATTGTTTATGAAGTAGGAGAGTGCCTGTGCTGTTTGTGTCACCAAAGTTTACACTTACTGTATTCTTTTTCCCTTACACATTATTTTCAGTGATTCACCTTTTCTTGAATGGTGCTGACCTGAAAGTTACCAAATATCCATTTTGGAATGACATAGAGATCTATTTATAAATCAAATTATTTCATGGTACTTCTACAGAAAGCTTTTTGAAGTACAGGAAGATTGCCAAAGTGGAAAAATGAGCTAGAAATGCAGAAGTGTGTTATGATAAATATAGTACTCATAGGTGGGGTTAAAGGCTGTGATATAGCTGTTGGCGTTCATATTTATTTACTGCACAGAAATGAATCCCACATGGCTATTTTTGCTTCGCTGACTGCAATCCCAGTAAGGCCACCTTATAGACATCTGCTAAGGTTTTTTATTATTATTTGGCTAAGATTTTGAGATTGAGGTGAGAAAAATTCAACTGTCACCTAGAAATGACCTCAAGGGGGTTTCACAGATTTGTCCAACGTGATTTTCACATATTACTGCAGGCTTAAATGTATTCCTTGCTCTGAAGTGCTTCAGACAGTTGTTACTCACATTTTCTAAAAAAAAAAAATTGTCTGATATTTGTAGTGTGCTGCTTAACCTTTATTCAGTCGGGGGTTTTTTTCAAAATCTGAAGAGTAAAGACCAAGCAAGGGACAAATTGACCCACACATTTTTCCACAGGCATTGAAAGAGACATCAACTGATCCCCTGTTATGTCTACAAATCATTCCTTATGCTGAGCAGCACCTCACATTCATAGTCATTGGATTCACTTTCAATACACTAGTAATCTTTATGAGATTTTGGGATATACTAGAAAAATTTATTTCCCAGAGGGCTTCTTGTCTTAAACAAGATCAAGTCTTCATATCTTTATTTAGCCAGTATACTGTGGTAGTCTGTCTGAGAATTATCTGTACCTTTCTGCTTTGGGCAGATGGAGGAAAGAGTGAACGGATCAGAAAGCCCTTCCATCCATGCTATTGTTGTGCCACACAGTTATCTAACAGTAGTAACATGAAGCAGAAACATGAAGGGTCTCCTTTCTTTTTCATTCAAGTCAATGCATGCTGATAAAATTCTAATGAAAAGGAATCTGAGCACAGGAGAGAGTGACTTATTATGGAAATTTCCTGTGATGCATTATAATGTTGGATTTTCAATTTTTAAAAGTGGTTACAGTCCTAATTGGTGAACAAAAAGGACCAATTTATCCCTTGCTATGAGAAACATTTTTCTTATATATTATTCTCATGAAGCCTCTAATTCAGCCAAACACATTATGTAAATGGAATGTATGAGATACCTTCTAAAATATAGATCAGATTTACATTACTAGCCTGTTATGTTAGATTGAGCAAGGGCCCTTGTTACACTATATGGCAATTTTTTTTACTTTCATAATACTCCTTTCTAAAATAAATTGTGTTTGGTTCAAGCAATGCTTCTATCAATGACTCTTGGAGTTATCCTAAATGAGTATTTACTGGTTTCATCTGAGTATTATGAATATAATCACTACATCTTCATCTTTACTGATCTCAGAAACAAGACTTTTATGCCTCTTTTAAACTAGCATGGCATTCTTTTGATACAAGTTCTGCAAATGTTGGAATGCAGTGACTCTTCCAACGCCAAGTGAATTTGGATAAATCTGCATTGCATACAGATTGAGTTTCTCAAAGCCTTATGACATAGATACTGGGAGCTGCAAAATTAGTGGACAGTGTAATAGCTGTGAAAGCTAAGCATGTGTTTTGTGACATACTCAGAACCCCGATTTATACCTATCTCATACACATTGCTTGGAGTCCGATAGTGTTAAAAGGTAGCACCTTTTAAGACTAACAATTGTTCCTAAAGATGCAGTTCAAGCGTGTACATATATGCCTGTGCCTCTTCTGGACAATGTAATTTTGATTTCAAAGAGTTGTAATACATTAAGAAGCAAAATGAGTTATGCCAAAATAATTTACAGTAGAAACTGATTGTAGTAGTACATTTGCAAAATGTAGTGCTGTTATTCTTGGTTTCATACAA
>JAOXXN010000446.1:37460970-37485507 GCA_026770055.1 Myrmophylax atrothorax | reverse complement strand
TTAGGTGGAAATAATAATGAACACCATTTTCATTCCTGGCCTGGTTTTTTTGAGACTCAACTTTTGATTCCTTTTTCTTATGGATCTCACCCCTCTCATGAGATATATTTTGTGTTTGAAATGAAGGTCACAGAAGCGTGAATTTAGAACCAGGGAACGTCCTGTGAAACTAGAAAAGATACTCAGATACAGAAGCAATAAAAGAGAGCAATTAACCTTAAAAGAGAAATATCCATTAAAGCTATAGGCAAATTTGATTACAGCTGCATTTCAGCAAGAAATCTTGGGGTGTTTTTCTAAAGATTACATTTAACTGGTGAGCCATGGGGGCTTTTGCACTGTAGGGGTAAGATAACTGCTCTTCCACCTCTCTGTAATGATTTTGGGACCATTCAGAGCTAAACTGATACAGATGAGATTTTCATTTTCCCTTACAGCTGTCTTTTTAAAATTATTATTTGATACATTCAGAACAGCAAGTGGGCAACTAATAAGGATTAGTAATGGGGAGGTTTTATTTAATTCAGTTTTTAAGCTGCTTTATTCAACAAAATCCTTAAAACACAGAGATTATATTTTTGGAGATACCAATACACTGCCATGAATTCTATAGTACGTGCAAAGCTAAAACATATTTTCATGGAAGATTAAATGCTTATATACAGTATCTGAAATTATTGATTACATTTTGAAGTTGTATTTCCACATTGAGGGCCTGGTGTTTTCCTGTTTCAGAGGGTTTTCAAAGCATCATCTAGCAGGTTTTCTGGAAGATATAGCTCTGTTGCTAACTCTCATCTTTTATCACAAGTCTTCCTTCCTGTATTTGAAGTTGTATTTTAATATCTGTCTCACGCAGTACCATGAATGTGTGAGAATTCCTCCTTTTGTTTTTTAAAATAATTATCTTTCTTCCTAGTTACTAAAAAAAATATAACTGTGTTAAATTTCTACCTGTGTTTGCCCACTGGCAAATTAAAGTAATTCAGCATTTGAATGGGAATTTCACTGTTGTGTTCAGCTTAATGCATCTGTCTCTTTATTTTTCCAATTTTGAGAGTGGAGGTCTCAAAATAGCCCTGAAGGATAAGAAATAAGCAAGGAGGATTGTAAAACACTTACACATTACTTTGGAATTGACAGTTAAGATACGTCTATCAGGAGTTAGCAGAAGTTAAGTTGCATTAGAGCAAACCCATTAGGCTTAATCAGTGTGTTCCTGCAATGAAGGCACGTTTCATCTGTATGTGCTATTTCCTGTATCACTCAATTTTTCTTTCACCTCCAGTGTCCTAGTACTTGGCAGGATTTTGGGAGCCACTGCCTCTCCTTGCTGTGATCACCACTGGAGAGAGAGTTTCTGAGTGCAGGCCAGCTCAAAAGTAAAACTGTTTGCCCTCACTTATTCCAAGTGTTTCCTCTCTGCAAATCTATAAGTAGTATTCTGTCAGCCTTGGGATACCCATATTTAGTTGTCTCTTTGTAGGTGTCTGCATGTGGGACGGGTGTCTGAACTCCTGTAATGGTCCATGGACACTTAGTCCATGCAGACAATGAAGCCAAGCTGGTGATTCAGCTCACCCTAATGCAGATACCTGGAGGTATTCACTATAGCAGGAATTTCTCAGTTGGCATATGGGTTGGTATTAATATACAGCACTTAAGTTTAGGTGTCTTGTTCCCAGATTGAATCCCATGCTTCTGACCAGGAGCTGAATTGCTTTATTCGTTGTTACTCAGGGAATGCCCCCTATGCAGAGTTCAAATGGTGGCCTTCAGAGACTGAAGGCATGGGAAGGTCTTCACAAAATCCTATTTAGCTTTCCTAGCTGGTCACATTTCTGTATTATTCCATCTATCACAATTTGATGTTTTACTATATGTGATCTTTTCTCACCTCATACAAACAATTTCTGCTACTAAAACACTTTTCTTGCTTTAGGTTCCAGTTTTCAGTAAAGTTTCAACTTCCAGTAAAAGCTGAACTTCCATTTCCTCACAAATGATTCATTTTAGAAATGCTCTTTTAAAAGTGCTGCAATATGCCAGGCTAAATTCTAATTGTATGTATATAATAACCTTCTGTATTTTGATTGAAAAAATATTATTAAATCAGAAATCTGAAAAGAAGTTTTTTGTGGAGTTCAGTCCAGTCCTTGTTCATCATTTTCACTGTTTTGTTTCGAACAGGAGTCCTGTGCTTGTGTTCCAGTGTGTGCATCGCCATGTCATTTGCCTGGACTGTTTCCATCTGTACTGTGTGACTATGCTGAATGACCGTCAGTTCATCCATGACCCACAGCTTGGCTATTCCCTCCCATGTGTAGGTATGTTTCATGTGATTTTTTTTTTTAAATTTATGGTTTTTTGATTTCAGAGTAAAATTTTTTTTTCACTTATTACTTTTGAGTGTATCACTGGAATTATACTGCTTTCATAGGAGTCGTTTAATTTCTTGGAGAAAATATTTGAATATGGAAGTGGTTCTTGCTGAGCATGTGAACTGGAGAAATAACTGGATTCCAAAGAGTGTTTCTTTTAAAATCAAATGTATACTTTCTTCACATTAGTATTTTGTAATCATAAAGTGCAAGCAGATGATAGCATTGCACTTCGGTTAAAAAAAAACCCCAAACTTCTTCACCTCTACATTTCCACTTTCAAGTTAAGTAAATTATTGACTTTCTTTCTCTATCTTCAAGTACTACTAAAAAAAGGACTGGAACTGGAATTTTAAATAACTTTTCTGTTGATGAAGTTATTACTACTAATTCTCACATCATTGAATGAAATGTAGATCACCCTGAGAAGATGGCAGGTTACCTGTTTTACCTGAATAGGAAACAAAGTTTCACTTAAAGAGAATATAGGAGATTTATTTTGAGAATTGATTCAATCACACTGGCATGCAGGCTGTAAAATTGTCAAAAATTTTGCTGTGAAGAAATATATTTTATATATAGAATTCTTTTTTCCTGTTGCTAATTTTGAATGTGTGCATATTTGTTTGTCACAAGTGCTGTACTGTGGTATGAGAATCATATTCCAGCATATTAGAAGCTGCGTAGGGGATGGGTTTGCCTGGTTGCCTGACTGGCTGACAAGTGAGTTTCAAAATCCACTAAAGGGGAGAAAAATGAACAAAATTTCTTAGGACAGTGGCATCTACTTAACCTGAGAACATGCCTTGATATTGAAAGTACAGTAGGACTGCTTAAAATTATTTATTTTTAATTGTTTCAAGAGCCAATGAGCACCATTTCTTTACATTTCATTAGAATTTCTGTTTATGTGCTGTCTCGCCAGGTCTCATTTTACTTCCCCCCCAACAGTTCTTTCTGCTACTGCATTTACACATTGATGTCATACTGCACAAAACACTTCTTAATGTGGAGAAAAATTTGTCATGAGAAGCTGAACAGGAACTTTATATCCAGTGCTCTTGCCTTGACCTTGACATTACTGTAGTACTGTGTGGTTAGTCTCTGCTCTCAGCCTTCTTCCTTGCTTCTCCAGAAGTTAATCCATTTTCTGATCCCATGCAAATTAATAAGTTGCTTGAGTTGAATCCATCCTTTTTCCCCCTTTCATTGATTTTCTTCCCTTTTCTTCTGTTAGCTCCTTAGGTTAATCAGTTATGCCAGTGGTGCAGCAGGCAGCTCATCTTTCTTCTCTCTTGTGGGCCTCCTTCCTGCTCTGGCTGGTGTTACAGGACTTCCTCCAGTTCAGGTTTCTATGTCCAGCTAATGACTCTTCCACCTCTTCTGTCTGAAAACCCATTGCTAGTCATGCTACACAAAACTTGTATTAGGATTTTTCTATATATCTTCAGCAATAGTTGTTCACTTCAGAAGTAATTTTCTCTTGGAGAGGAGACTGAGAAGTTTTCAGAAGTTTTTACAGGCAGTTGCAAGTCAGTTTTTTCCTCTTCTATTTGTTGAAGCATTGATGTTGAGCATTGTGGGAATTGAGCAGTAGCAGCAGAGTAGGGATAGGATGAGGAAAATATGCAAGAAGTTGGAGCTAGAATGCTCAGAGATGTGATTTCACTCTTCATATGTTGAGGAAGGCATAGACTTGGCTTAAAAAAGGGATGCTGCAAAGGATGCATAAAGTATGAGTGTACTTCTGCTGTTCAAGTGAGAGTTCAGCTGAGGGAATGTAAAAAAAGGTATTGTTGCCAATCTAGCCTCAGATGTGTTATGTTTTAAGTGTTATAATAGCTAAATATGGGAATGCTAAAATATTGTTAATCTCAAAGTTTCAGAACTCTCCAAATCAGAAAGTTGTTTTCAAAATACTATACCTTAATGTAGTTCTTATAGAAGTAGTAAATAATAATACAAATGCAATATATTTTCTTTCTCTTGTTGATTGCTACCTCCATTAGTTCTCTCTGTTGTCTTAGCAGTTCTGTAACAGGGAAAAAAAATAGAAGTATTACCTTTTATACTTTTTTACAGAATGAAGAATCTAAGCAGGGATGCTGTAAATTCACTGGTTCATTTCTGCAGCTACCTGACCCTCACTTTCTGATATACAAGTAATTTTGTTGTCTCTAATATTAAGTTATACTTGAGTTAGGAACTAATGGCTATTTTTTGTCTTTTGAGAAAGTCATGAGACTGAGTTTCCTCACACCTGTGAAGAGGTGACATCCCTGAGTCACGAACCCGTTCTTACTGTTCAGATACAAAGGGGTTTAGCCTCCTTCATAGCTATGGATCCAGCAGCTTTCATTGCCAATGAATTCAGTTAAGAAACATTTGGGACAGTATCATGGGATTTTTTTTTCCCCACTTATCATGGTACTTTTACTGAATAGAAAAAGATAGAATGTTTACAGCCTACAGTTCACAATCTTCATTTTGCAACTGCAATTTGCAGTTTTTATTTACATGTGAGAATGATAAAGCACTGTTTGACACAGCTTTCTCTAATTACCTCAGTGAAGCCTAAAATTAATTCCCCTTGCCAGGAATGAATACCATGGGACATGCCAAGAAAAGACTTTTCTTTATTTTGGCAATGTGGGTTTAATGCATGTTATATCTAACAGATCATGACTTGAAGTAAAAAAATGTTAGATATGAACTTTATTGAAAGATTAGATATTGATTTGAGCCTGCTTCTAAAAGGAATACAAAACAAAGTCGTATTCACTCTGATGAGATTTATGTTACAGCAGGTGACTGGGTTGTGCAGACAGATCAAAAGACTGTATTATCTCATATATTTTTAAACATCACAGACTAATGCTGAAGTAATATTTATTAGGTCTTGAAGTTTAAAGTTTGGAATTTGTAAAAATTATTTTGTCATTTTCATGTAAGAGTAGATTTACTTAAAAACTTCTTCAAGACATGTGCACACATTGCCCTCCGACTGTACAGGAGGGTTTGATTTTGTAATTAAGCATATTTAAATTGTTTGCACTTCCAATTAGTTCTGTTCATTCTAGTGTTTTTCAAAAATAGAGATAACGTAATGAACATAGCCTGCAGTTTCCATTAACATTTGACTCACTGTTCCCGATTTTTATCAAGGGAATGTACCAACATAGCAAGTTTTTTATATCTTTTATTGGATCAACCTAGAGGTGAAAGCACCACACACACAACAGAATAAAAATAAACAGCAGCTGCTACAGCAAAGGGTCACTGTGACAGACGAGATCAGTGTTATCATCACAAGTGTATGATAACTTGAGCTGGAAAGGATCTAGGGATTTCAGATAAACACTGCTTCTCAAGTAGGTTTAATTTCTTGCTTCCTGGCACAGATATGCCAGAAGATGAATTTTGTCATTGCATTGAGGTATTTTGTGTGTTTATATCCTTGCTTTGCTTTGATTTCTGTTATTGGGCCTAATTAAGCAGGAGATAATATGTGTTCAAAAGAAGGCTATCATCTCAGCTGATGAGCTATGATATATCACCTCGATAATGCCATAGCTTCACTTTGTTCTAAAACAAAATGTGTCATTGCTGTGATTTTGGGAAGAACAACATTAATTCCTTAGTGTTTAGCTGCTAATCTATGGCACCAGCCGGTACTGCTCCAGCTGAGAACAGCCAGCGTTGAGGACCAGAGCTCTGAGAAGGGTAACTGGTGCATTGATAGGATTAGCTGTTCAGGGGAGTGTGGCAGCAGCCCCACAACTCAAACTCAAGCTCAGGGGAAGGACTTGTAGATAGGAGCTGGCTGAATTTCGTTGGTCATTAAAACAAAAAAGTAAACGTTACAGATTATACTCTCTGCCCTTGTTAAATGGCAACAAAAATCTATCCCATCTCTCTGTGTGGTGTCTTGTATTAATGAGGCTTCATGCATAGAAATTTCCATGAGTAGTGACCTCCAAGTATCTTTGAAATAATTAATAAGGTGCTTAGAGGGATAGATTTGCATATGCATGAAAGATCATTTATGGTTATTTAGTTACTGTGCAGGACAAAGAATCCTATAGCATTACCTCAAAGCAGGAATTGTATACAAAAATACAATATATTACCCCATTTAATCACACACTGTTCTTATGAACACAGTTTTGTTTTTAAAATAGCATTACAGCATTATGAGTCTTGGTCCCCAGGGTAAAATAGGCTTCCACAGATCTTTGGTAGAAGAAAAGTTGGTGACTCCAAGGAAAGGCAAGGTTTTACACTGCTGTAGGCACTTTGCGAAAATGTCTTTATTTCTTAGGAGTAATCATATGCATGATATATTTTAAAGGAATCCAGATAAAAGATGCAGTTCTCCTGATGACTGTAAAACACTATTGTATCTGGAAGTAATCTGATTTTAGCACACAGATAAATAAATAAATAAGTAGAATTACCCTAGTTTGTATATGGAACTGCTAATAAAAAGGACTAAAGCTTTAAAGTATAATAAATTGCCTCAAGAACTGTTTTCTGTTGAAAGAAAGCTTCTAGGGTCATATTGAATTTTCTGCCCACATTACATGCTATTTGTATAATAACAGTACGTCAACACAGTCATAAATCTCTGAATCATCTTTCAAAATCATAGTACCCCTGAAGAAAAGGAGAGAATAAATAGGTAGCTTAAGCAAAGTTTGCTAGAAAAAGGGAGGAGGAAAATTATGTTTGATTTGATCACACCAAATAGTGTGTTTGATTATTTTCTGTTACAGGCAAAAGTTCTATTAAATTTCAGGTGGGTGTGTGCCTGTGCAAGGGGTTTTAAAGTGAAGGTCAGTGTTCTATGAACAGAACTTTTTCAAGAACATGATGAAGAAGCAGGCATAGTTTAGTGGGGCTAAAGTGGAAGAGTGCATCTGTTGGTACAGGAAATAAGAGTTGCCTGGTGTGAAGCCTCGATAGGTCAACAGTTTCTGAAATCTGTGTTCCCCAATAATCCTGCTTAAAAACGTTTGAGGTACCCTAGGAAATCAGAAAATGCAGGAAAAAATGCAGGAACTATTAGAGGAATCAAAAGGAATTGGAAACACACATTTGCAGCTTTAGGAATTTCTTCAAAGTGCTCTTTAAGTTTTATATTTAGCAGTTGTTAGATTCTTGACAGCTATAAACTTTTTGTATTTTTTTTTGTTGAAATTAAATATCTGAGTGTACAGGAGCTGAATTTGATGGAGAAGGGAACTAAAAGCATATAGATAAACCCAATTTTTACTCTCAAGGATTAATTGAATTTGCAGAAGTTTCCTGAAGTGGTTTTCCTGAAGAATTTTTTTATGGTCTTCTGCCTTCTCCTCTCACTGTGGTCATAAAATAAACATGAACTAACAGTGTATCAAGTGGTTTTTTATGTTCCTTTACTAGCACAAGCTCATGAGACTAGCTCAAAGGACATGGTTGAAGTCACAGCAGCTCCTTCATTTCCATTTTCAGTGTTGACTGAAGTTCAGGCAGTGACATCTGAGGTTTGCTCCCTCAGGTGTTTGCGCTGTTTCTGTAGCAGGAGATTGCCATTCCCCTATCTAAACAGCCTCCAAATCTATAGAACAAGTAGAGCTGGATCCCAAAGTATATTTGAAGCAGGCATTGGGTTCTTGTCCGGAAACAACTACAATGAAATCATTCCATGTAAATACTTGCAGAAATATAAATGGCCATAATTAAATTCAACATGTCTTTCCAGAGGTGTTTTTCTCCCTTATCTCTCACTGGTTCTTCTATTGCAATATATTTCATTTGTAAATTGCATAGAGATGACAGTGCACATAGGCTTAATCTGGTTAGCAATAATGAAGGACAAGAGATAATGAAAAAATCTTCCTTAGAAATTAATTGACTTTAAGAGGAACTAGAAATGAACTTTCAAGGCAAACTTATTGTCCTATAAAATAAGATGGCCAGTGTCAATGTAAAATAAACATGCTGGAGCAGTAGCTGAAGTGTGTGCAAAGGGATCTATCTGTCTTATATTATTTCTATATCCAGCTGAAATGAAGGTGAATTTTTGTCCCAGCTGGAGTCAGTGAAAGCTGTGACTTTGTCTTTGGAAATGAAAGGTGTTTTCCTGACTGAAAACACTTCTCACACTGGTTCATCTTACAGTGATCACTTGATGTGGGCATATGTTTGAAAAGTCACTGCCATCTGTTTGAGAAAAACCATCACATACATGAACCATAAAATCAAGTCATGGAGTTTTATTATGTTAGTGTTATTTACATTGAACTGTCTGACTGGGTTGTTAATTCCAACTAGTTTCTAATTCATCTTATGTCACTACTGTTATAGCAAGTACAATGATTTTGAGTGTATCTCCTTAAGTCTCTTCTCCAGAAAAATGTATTTTTTTAAGAAAGAAAGGTCATCTTCTGATCAAGAAGCTTTTCTGTTCATTCATGGCTGTAGATTAACTTTGAACCAGGAATACATTCAATTGTCCCTGGATGGTGCTCTTAAGTCCTGAATGGCCTTACTCAGTACTCCCGTTCTAGTCCATAGGCAGTTAATATTAAAGAGGAAGTCTCTGGGTGAAAAATGGGAATAATTGAGAAAAATAGAAGGAAGGAATAATATACAGGAAGTAGGATGAAGAGGAGTCATGAAGGGAAGGAACAGAGAGAGGCCAAAGAGGCCGTGCATTAAGGAGAAGTGATGGTGACTGTTCAAGGCGTGAAAGAAAAGAGATCTAAAGAGAGGGTAGGCAAAATGAGTAAATAATGCCTCCAGCTTCTCTCTTTTCTTGGAATTTAGCTCTGCATCACAGTAGTTCAGTAGTTTATATATGGACTGTTCCTCCACAGAATAGAGACACCCAAGTGTTTGTCTTAAAAATGTCCAGCAGATTGAAGATGTTGATTTTTACAGCTGGAATGTGCTAGTGTTTATCTTACACTCGTGCAGTATGAGGGGAGGCTGACCTTTCATACTTGGATAATTAAAGGTTTCCTAAGGATCAATTTTTATCTAAGCAGAGTGGTTTTTCAGTATAGCGCCATCTCTGAGGTGGGCTGTGCAAGCGGCAGCCTTTATAAGAAATCATTGCTGTCTGCTAACTTATATACTCCATAAATAACCTGCTGGGACCAACTGTGGCACATTCAGCATGTGTTTAGTCTCTGAAGCCTAGTGATTAAGATTCCCCGAGTCACTTTCTGAGCCTTGATCTCCCATATGGCAGAATGTAGAGCTGCTACCATATCACAGAACCAGCTAAGGACATTCCCCTTCAACAAGGAATTGGTTTTAATTAAATTTCTGTGTCTGGGAAGTGAAAATCTAATTTTCTTTTTGACATTTTCTATATTACTACTTAGACAAAATTATGAAAATAATTAATCCCCGTGAAGCAGACATCAGCATTATAAGGAGTACAAAAATATTGCATATAAATAATAGTACTAATCACCAATCTGTTATAATTTATTGATGCAAGTTCTTATTAAAACTCTTAAATTTGTTCTTGATAAAGCAGATGTGTCAAGTGATTGCACAATGTAGGTACAAGTGAGAGTTATAAAATATAACATGGTTCAAACTACATTTCAATAAATTCTATCTCCCCAGAAACATATTTCAAGACAACAAATAAATGGGGGGAGAAGGAGACAAGGTGTGAAATTTAGGAAAGATTTTCATTCTGTGTCTGGGTCAAATACAGTCCAATATAGTGGTGAATGAAAGTGGTGATGAATGAAAGGTCTGTATGCAATAACAATATTGGCCCATGGGGAATCCATGTTCACATTAAAAAAGCCATCATGTCACCTATTGCTATTTGGTAGCCTTGCTTCCTTCCCTTCTTATAAGCATGGAATTTATAATTAACTATTGCTTTTAGAGACTTGCCACCATATGATAACAGAGTATTCTCATTCAGAAATAAGTCTAGATTCTTTAAGATGGAAAATATATGTTTAGGCAGGTAGTGAGTTTTAATATGCTATTGTAAAGGACTCATTCAGAGGCTTACAGTTAGTTTTTTTGCTTTGATCCCTGATAAATTTAGGCTAGTTAGAAATGTTAAGGTTTCATTTTTCAGTTTTAAAACCGGTGTAGCCTTGTCATTTCAATGACATTGACAAGAAAATAAGGTCTGCCAGAACAATTTAATACCCCTATATTTTCTGCAATATTTTGTGGTTTGACCTTTAAATATTTGTAAAGAATCTAATACTGGAGTTTGCAGAGTTTAGGTGAATAGCACATCTGGACAGAATCAGGAACACCTTCTAAACAGGGACTTTCCTAGTACACAGTTCAGTCTGATTCACAACTAAGGTAGGGTGTAAAGGGCAGATGACATACAGTTAGTTGAGAATCACAGTAGAACATATATTTTGCTCATATATTGTTTAAATGGCTTGAAAAAGAGGGTGAATGAGGTTCTCTTATAAGACTTTCTCATTTTTGAAATGCTTATGGAGGTGAAATTTGCCAGACTTTGCTGGTCACATCCTTCACTAACACTTTAAGTTGGAACAATATTCACACATTCTCTGTCTATACCTTTGCACACCTTGCTTTCTCTGTGGAATGTTAAGCATTAGGTCCATTGAACAGGCCTAGACTGAAGCACTAAGATGCATCCCATAGTCTATTTGTAACAGAGATCAGAATGTTAGGAAACAATTGTATTTGAAACTGCTACCATCCAGCAGCATCCTAGTGTGCTTGCAGTCACCCACTGTCTGCCTGTCAGTACATGTTTTCTTCTCTTCTCTGTTCCCCTTTGACCTAGATGTCTCTTTTTAAACCTCATAAAAAATGAGGCACTGCCATAAAAGCAATGACCTGGCAAACTGTGCAGTTCTTGCTACTCGGTGCACACCTCAGGTACTCCATCTTCAGCTTTGTGGCTCATATTGCAAGAGACATCAGTGCTTCGAGAATGTTTTTACTGTTAGATTTTACCGAAATAGCCAAAATATCCAGGGCAGAATTTTATTGTGTTAACACCAAATTAGAAATCTGAAGAAATTCTCACCCCCATTTAAGATATTTGGCTGACTGTGAATTTACATATATGTATAAAACACAAATAGCTTAGTTGAACATGTTAAAAAAAAAGAAATAATGAAACTACTGGGAAATAGAGTGTAAAAGGTACTCACAGTAAAATTTTCCTGTTTAGTTGTTTGATTTCTTTCTCTATTTGTTCCCTTTCTCTATTTTTCCCCAAGAGTAAGTCAATCCTGGTTTTACACTTTTTCATTTTATACTTTTTTTTTGTTTCTGAGAAGCAATATATTTTCTATGCTGTCCTTCAGTGCCATTGCCTTTGTTTCCTGCCCATCTTTCTTGCCTTGTTTGCTGATCCGTAAATATTACTGGCACACCCTCTGATTATTTTCCATCTTTTCTTTTGCTCTTCATTTTTCCTTTTGTCTTTTTTCTCTCCCTCACCTTGTCATGCCTTGCTGTCTTCTCCTGCCCTCTTTTTTTTTTCCAATTGAAATTCCAATCACTCTTGATGTCCTCTGTAAGGACCACAAAGCAGTAAGGCCTCTGAGCAGATAAAAGCATGAGCAAAACTGACTCTGGAGGTGGAGTAATGAAAAGGGGTTGCTTCTGAGGATCAGTTTTATTGTCTGTGATCACTAAGAAAAGCCATTTGGTATCATCTCTTGTTTTCATAGGTGAACCAGCTTGGTCTTATTGCCTGACCATTTTGTTTCCTTCTTGGTGAGCAGGAATATTCACATTGACTTGTTGCATGCCTGGCACTACAACTGTGTGTCCCCTAGAGGGGTAGGGGTAGGTACAAGTGAAGACGAGTATGCTCTGATAAATTGGCCCAGACAGCTGCTTGGGAAAAAAATCCTGTGTCAAATGGACTGGAGGGCTCAAAGTCTTGGTTATTTGTTTTTTGACAAACATATGATGTTGCCTTCATTATCCTTACCAGGTAGAAAACAGTTAAGCATGGGGCTTTTTTTCTCTTTGTTTCTATAGCATGCACATAAACATGGATAGGCACAGCCTTCAGCAGTTTCTGGCCTGCTAAAACACAAACTAAAGTACCAAAAATTCCTTTTGTTTGCTTTATACTGTGTTTGTAATATGAAAGAGTGCAATGCCAGGTACAAGGGAAACTCAGCTTGTCAGTTAAACAGACTGCCTGGCACAGTCAGATTTTGCTTTTCATGATCCATTGCCCCAAGTAATATCCTCTGTTGATATCACTGCTGGAGGAAGGCTGAAAATTATAGAGGCGTTTTTGGTAATAACTGCTAGCAGGAAGACAGTATTTACCAGAGATTCTGTGATGAGACTCTCAGGTAAATAATAAGCATTTTAGAAAAACAACCTAATTATGTATTTAATCGCTTGGAGCCACTCCAGTCACTTGGGAAAATAATGTGTGTTTTGTAAGTCTGCCTAATTATTTATTTGGGAAGAAAGTCATTTTAACCTCTGGGGTAAGTAGTGTGAAATTTTTTACTTTCTATACAGATCTTTTACGCTTGAGAGTGTCTGTATCTAAAATAAAAGCACACCACCATCCCAAAATACTAAACTAAGAAAACACAAAATGTGTTAGTAGCAAATGCAGTGGTGTGTCTACTTTTCTATCCAGTGCTCTATGATTTCTAAAAAGTCTTCAAACTTTATTCTGCTTTAACATAGCAGTCTTCTATTCTCAATGGGAAGATGAGCAGAGAAGTGCCAGCAGCCATATTTCTCTATGAAACACTGTCTGGATAGGCAGTTTTGAGGCCACTAATGAATCAAGCTACTAAATCTAGTCATCAGTTATTAAAATCTGGAGCACATATCAGGTCTGAAATGGCATAGTCTCTTTGCGCTGGACATGACTTTTTTTGTTATGATGTCATGAATAATGAATTGCATATTTTGACCATAACTAGTTACTAGCAAGAGAACTGAATGTCTAATATATGTCAGAATGAAAATAAGTATTTTTTTTTCTACAGTGCATGTCAGTCCACAGGGAGTTATTTATTCTACTACTATATGTTCTTCCCTTCCTCTGTTTGAACCTTTTTACTCTGGGTTTTTCCTTAATAAGAATTTATAGTCTGGTTTCCACAGTGTCATGGAAGTTGTCCTGAATTTATTTGGTGCAAGTCTATATTTGCTTTGCATCTTTAAATGTTACAGAAGTCCACTTAAGAAATTAGTTTTTATTTTTCTAAAAATGGTAAATATTTTTTGTCAGAAAACACTTTAAGGCAGAAGTATTTACAAGTGTTGTATTTACCCTATATAACAACATGTAGAATTTTCATAATAAAAAAATCTAGTCAACAGGAGTTATCTGAAGAATCAATTTCTTGACATTGCATTTTCTTAAAAAGTAAATTATAGTTTACTAGTAAAAATGCAAAATCCTATGAGCATTGAGAATATTTTCATTATCAAAATAAATGTAGATTTTTTAAAATTAAATTAAATTAAAAATCTTAAAAATTTTTAAATTAAAAAATCTTAGTATATTGATTTAGAAAACTGGTCACAGCCTGTGACCAACTTCATCAGGATTTATGAGGGTGTTGCATGGAAACCTTTTCCTATCACGGTTGCAACATCAAAAGCTGAGGACAAAACAGTCACATTATGCCTGTAGTTAAACATTTCCTCTAAAGGGCCAAACCTCCTCTGCTTAGTTGGATGTCTTCCACAAAAAAGAGGACGAAATTCTAACAGATTTCTTATGTTATTCTGTCCTCATTTCTATGTTTCATCCTAGGGTGGCCTTAAACTCCCCCATCTTTTACTCATTGTTCCTGCAGTTCACTCCTTTGTTTCCCTCTTCTCAGAAAATTGTGAGGTTTCTGCTGCTTATGTTAGGCCTTTCACCAATGGAAGAAATATTGCTTATGCTTAAACCTGGTTGATTGTGTTCAAATGCTCATGTTTATTCATGGACCTGCATACTTTCCTGGATAATGGAATTTTCATGCATCAACCTTATTGCTAGATACCATCAATGGCATCAGGATGGACTGATTCAGGGAACCGCTTTATTGTTTCTAAGTTAACCAATTTTCCTTACATTTTTATACAGCATATCTGGAAATACATCTGAACCTGAAAAACATGTTGTTTCAAAACACATTGTATTTGAAAGTAATTTCAACCCTTCATGCATTGTATGACTATCCAAATGCACATTAAACAAAGCAGTGAATTTCATGTACTGGATGAAGCTCATGAAAGTGTTTTCCCTCTTTTGTTCCACTGCTTTTAATTCTAAGTCCCAGTTAAGCAGCATTTTATAATAGATTTGACATTCAAGTGTTTGACATGTAAAACCCTCACAAGAAAGAAACCCACAGTTCATCTATATCGTTCTAAGATGGTTTACAAAATAGTAGGCATTCACAGCACTTGTAGAACTAAAAGAATAAATGGCACAGTCTCTAACTAGAGACTGAAGCAGCACAATAGTGCGATTTAGTGCAGATAGCAAGGTCCAACCTTAGAGCAAATGTCAGGTAGTTTAACCTGTGCTTTATCTTTAGCCATACGGGACCCTGGACATTAACTGAAATTTGGGAAGGAGTAGGATTCCTCTAGTGTGGGATACCTCTATGCTGGGTTTGTTCTCTAGATGCCATACAAGTTGCATAAGTGATGTCATTCAACAGACTATGACCATGACATTCAGGACAGCCCCTGTTCCTCTTGCACTGGGAGAGTTTCGTAACTTCATCATGTTCCTCCTGCAGCTGCTCTGTGTATGTTAAGGTCATTTTTTGTGTCTCACAAAGCAGCCAAAATCAGCTGATAATCAGTTTGTACAGACTGAGAGGAAAGCAGGATAATTTAAGTGATCTTACATAGAACATAAGGAGATTTGCACTCATACTTCGGGTATTCCAGAAATCAGGACTGGTGTGTGACCAAGACTTCTCTCAAAGTTGATTATTGCTGTAACTATGGTAATTAAAAGTACCATGTAGTTCATATTCTCTCATAGGTGAAATATTTGAAAGCAACGTTAAGTTGCAACTGAGAGTCACAGTTTGTTTATACTAGAAATCTTTGTAGTCCTTTTAGAACAGTGTTCTACAGTGTAAGTTATTGTTCTGCAATTGCTGGAGTTACATGTTTTTAAATTGGCAGATATTTGATGGATGACTCCCAGTGAAACTATTAGGAGTTCAGATCTAATGGATCTTGGTGTTTGAGAATATAAACTAAAATTATTCATGGTTTAAAATCCTTCTTCCCCATGGTTTTAAAAGGTAGTCATTTGAATATTGAAATTGAAAATACCTAGAATGTGGAAAACTGTTTGGTTTTAATCATAATATTGAAATTCTTTATAGTCAATTCATCCCAGTAACACAACTCTCCCAAATTCAAAAAGTTGGGGGTTGATGGGCACATGAGTATGTAGGAAGCTTCCTGATCATTTAAACAGAGGCCAGAAAACAAAGGATATTTCTTAGATAAATGTCTTATCTTAGGTAGTATTGGAAAATATGGATTTATGCCAACAATAAAGACAAAATGAGATTAAATTTTAGTCCCCAGAGTTCAAAAGCACAGGAAAGTCTTCTTATGAATGACAATTCAGTATTTTGGAGAGTTTTTAAATATAAAATGTTCTCTAGTCCATATGTTGTGATATATCCAAGGAACCTGGAAATATGGTCCTCTGTCTTTTCTAGTTTCTCACAGTTCTGGTATGATGACATTCTTTTTTAATTCACTCTCTGCTCTATTTTGAGAGGCAGTTTTACATCTGAAATTAAGGCATAGTACTAACAATATGACACATACAGTATGGTATTGTTTGCAGCCAGAAAGTGGTTGCTAATGCACCGGAAAAATTTGGAAGCGATAACACTGAAATCTTGGCTTGCCTCAGCCTCCCACTTACAAACTGCTGATCTGGCAGCAGGTAGACATAGACTTACACACAGAAATTTGGGTAAATCTAGGCACAGTTTAATGCAATGATTTGCACCTACAAAGGGTAGTCATGATTTAACTTGCTTTGAATATTTATCAAATTAACTGAAAGGACTAGTTACTCTAGAGTGACGTTTCTGATCCCTGCCTATCAAGTAGCATATGTGTGCAGATATTTATACATATTTTCACTTTTTGTCGTCTTAACTTCATTGCAATTAAAATTTTATTTGTGGAAGATAATGCATTTCAGATGAACAAGTGCATCTCTATTTATCTTTATGTTACAATTTTAAGTTTTCGCATTAACGTACAGAAAGTATTTAGCTTTATCAGATAAATTTTACTATATTGACTAAATCTTTCTCTGACCATTCTTTCTATATAAGTCAATTAACTTTTCTGAGTTTTTCAATCCTCTACAGAATAGCTTTACATTGTAGTTCAAATCCAATCACCCTACTGTATGTTGAATATCTAAAAGTAATGGTAAAATTATCAGAGCTGAAGGCAAAATATGTTTACAATGAAACTAATTGGTTTTATGGACAAATTATTACAAATTATCTGTTTAAACATGTATTATCAAAAGACAGTTCTCTTAAGTGCACATTGTAAGTTCCTAAATTCTGTCACATGAGACTTTCCTCTTATTTTAAAAGTCCTTCTTTATTCCTTTTAAATGGCTAGAGAAATGTAACTTTGCAATATAAATATATTACTTTGCCTATTAGGCTTGGAACAGTTTTTTTCTTGCTCCTGGAGAAAGTGAGATCTTCCAGGCTTTTTGAGACTATCATCACTTGGAAACTGCCCTTCTGTAAGTCTTAACTCATTTTGGTGAAGACAGAGTTGAAAAATTTACTGCCAAAACACTTGTTTCCATCTCCATGCATGCAAACTACAACTCTGGCTTTTGTTTATGTTTTTTGTAATAGGTGTTAATGGCCTATATGTAAAAGGGCAAACTTAAAGTCAGGTTGTGCAGTAAGCTTCCTGTGTGGCTGCTCCCAAATACCACTGTATGCAGTTGCCCTCGTGTGCCTACTCAGCCAGTCCCACTCCTGAAAAGGTCACTGACTGTATTCATGTGTCACATTTTGTAAAGCATTAGGTATTCGTGTGGCCATTTATAAGTTGTGTGCAGTTATCGCCACTTTAATCAACTCTCCTGCTCTTGTTCCAGCAGGATTTAAGTGGGGTGTATTTGAAATTCTAGACCTCTGAGGAATATCAAGTTGCAGAGTTTTTAGTACAACTTACAAGAGAAACGCATTTTCTTTTTCATGTTTTTGTCTTCTCGGAATGTGCACAAGCAGTGCTAAAAGTTAGATTTGTTGAAGAGCAGGTCTGGGCACAGTTCAGCACTAGAGCTGTGCCAGTTAGAGATATCTTGCAAATCTAAGGAACAAAAATGGAAGCTTTATGCTCTTAGGGAGGAATCCTTGATTTCCATTGGCACATGTTCTTAGTTCACAGCAGACTTTAAGATTAGGATACTTTTTATATGTTGAAAATCTACTTTGCATAATTTGAGAGGTTTTAAAAAATTATACTATTCCTCTCCCTCAGGGGCCCTCTACAGTTGGAATCTTAGCAGTAAATGAGCCTGCTTCTACAAGCAGATGGATATGAAAAATAATACTAATAAAATTTGTAAAAATCTTTTTAACTTTTTTATAGGAATATATTTGTGTTATATATATAGAATGCAGGATGAATAATGGCATTTTATAGCTTAATATTGCTCAGTTAGGATGACTTGCATAGCTCCCTCATGGTTTTGCCACTGTTTATTTTATCCATTACAAAGTCACGTTATGCATTTTATATAAACATAAATATTTGTGTGTGTGAGGGACTAGTATGCACATATATTCAAACACAATACATATACGTATACATGCACATAAGTACATATAAAAAGGTTTAGCTTTTGGGTTAGAAGTCAAGAAATGTCAGAAACTGTCATACTGCTTTTGCTGCTTCACTTAATGAAGTCATATATTCTTTTAAGATATTTCTCCACAACTCCAAAGGAAGTAATTAGGATATGGTTCTTTATCTTATGTTAGAAGAACTGAACCACTGACCACTAAGAAATTATAAGCATTTAACAACATAATGTGAAGCATGTATGCTCTGCTAGTGGGTCAGTTGTGGTAGGAGTTTCTGCCTTTATTTTTCATTATTTTTTAAGATTTATTCTTATATCCTTTCCCCTACTTTGGAATACTCCAGTCTTTTTTTCTGTTTGTTGTTTTGTTCGTTCATTCCACATTTTATTAAAAAAAAAAGTTGCCATAATGTGGTACAATGTAATGTAAAACTCATGAAGGTATAGGAAGAAGAATAAAGATGAGAATGGATATTAAGAGAAATAAACAAACATAAAGGAAAGATGGAAGTGGACTCTAGCCAGTAAGAACACCTGCAGAAATGAAAATGAGACTGTTGAATGCAGGGAGAAGGAATTGGTAATATCTCTTTCTTCCATGCTCTTCAGAGGGTCACAATGGTGTAATTCAGTGTGATTACTCCACTCTGGAGAAAGTTGCAGTGTAGCTGATACTTGTTTTCTCTCCACATTTTGGCCTTCAGAGTTAAAACTACAGAGATATTCAAGCCTATATACCTACTCTGAGAAACTGAAGGGGACTTTCAGACAACTGTTGTTTTGCTGTGATTGCCTCTTCCGTTTGTAAGATTGCTGTTTCCTTAAGCTACCTCCTTAGTTTTACTCCTTAGCTGCCCATTTACGCATTTTACATATGTTGTTGATTCATGTTTTCTTCTGGACTACCTGTCCATTCACTTTTCTTCCTTCTTTTTATCTTATCTCTTCTTAATGACACTTCTCCCATGTCCGAAAACAATATTTAAGGAATAAATTATCTTTGACACCTCAAGGGGAGTTTTATGGTCCCCACTACTTTAAGCTCAAATCTACACAAGAAATGAAAAAAGCAATTAAAGGGAAACTTTAAGGGGAAAAAACCGTGCCTTTTATAAGACTGTAGAAAACATTCTGAAAGACAAAGATTCAAGTGAAAAGGATACTGAAGTATTTGTAGCAAGATGAACCAAACAATGTGTAGAGTTGCAAGACTTAAAGATGACTGGGTGAATCACTAAACATAAGTGTAAAACAGAAGCAAAACTGCAATACCATTAGATATTGTGGGGATTACATTTGAGATAAATATAAGAACAAGAAAAAGTTGATAGAAAACTATTCTGTCATCTAATTTTGCTGGCTAGTGAGAATCTATATGGCTCTTAAGATCTGAGTGGTTGGCATCTTGGAAACCCTGCTGAAGGACACAAAGAGATCACAGTTATTAGAAGTGAAATGGGACACAATGGCTCTATTAGAACCCGCATTTATAATAGCCTTTTCTATCTCTCTGAAGCAGTCAGCACGACATCTGTCTGCGTATTCTCTGCAAATAATGCAATCATCTGCATTACTAATAATGCTTATAAAATCCTTGGTGACTGGGAAAGGATTTTTGATACCTCAGATGTAAGTTCTAGAGGAAAACAACATACAAATATAACAGATCCTGTTATGTATGGTGTTGCAGCACCTGGAATGGAGCTAAGCCTTACAAAACTGTTAATTTTGTGACTCCAAACCTTGGGTTTATATTTAAAAAAAAAAATTCCGTGAGAAATTTGGATCTCTGGCTTATTTATAAAATAGGACACTTCTGAATAGTGCTGTAGCTGAGAGAAGGAACATTGGGAATAGATGGAAGCATCAATGAAATATGTAGTCCTGGAGGACTTGTTCATTGGGAAACACATATTGATTTCAAAAAATGGTGTTAAAAGTGATTCTTGAGTATTTTTTTTGTGGGCCCATGTGTTTCAGTCCAACAGCTTAGAGCATTAATGAAATATTAGTGGAACATACTTCAGTTTTTTTCTGAAATCACTTTAAAACTTGCATTTACATGTTAGATATGTCATCAGACCCATAGACTTCAGAGCATAAA
The DNA here is from genome assembly GCA_026770055.1 of Myrmophylax atrothorax. NCBI lineage: Eukaryota > Metazoa > Chordata > Aves > Passeriformes > Thamnophilidae > Myrmophylax > Myrmophylax atrothorax. The sequence continues at coordinate 37,465,181 of JAOXXN010000446.1, read as the reverse complement.
CTGAAAATGGAATTACTTATGTTACTTTACCACTTTTTTTTTTAATAAAGAAATTTGATTGTGCCTGATTGCTCTACAGGATTTAGGGTGCACTGCATATGGATCGTAAGTTGCTTGGCTTTTCAAATATGACTTCATAGTCAGAGTTACATAGTGGAAATCTTGTGCTAAAACACATTTCCTGATGAAGCAAACAGGATGGAATTGTACTTTCAGACCTGGAAGTCACTAGGTGCTGGCAAAATGCAAACCAGCAAACAGTTCAAAGCTCCAAAAGCAGTGATATTGTTGATTACTGGAAGCATCCTTGTTGAAAAGCTACTCTAGCTTATAAGAGGAAATGTGCTTGTGCGACAAAAAATAAAGATGAATAGTTGGTCAGCTTTAAAGGAGTCTGTGCAGGTATATGTAGCACTGACGAGATCATCTTACTGCATCCTGAAGTCTCGGTCTCACTACTTGAACCTCTTTTCCGTTCACCTTGTGATCTTGCCAGTTCAGCTTGCTCTGTTGCAGTTTCCTCTAAAGTTTACTGGCATACTTAAATGGCAGGTATTCTTTCAGTTCTTCAGTTTTAACATCTCATTGCTCCCCTCATTATCTCTCTCCCACTCCTTTGTGTTTTCACTTCTCACCTTTAGTCAGCTGAGATCCCCTGATGTCTTCAGTGCTGTGTTATTCTCTTTCCACTCTTTAGTTCCCTCCCAAGTAACTCTCTTTATCTGAGCTCTGTGCCTCATTTTGTTCTTACTGGGCCATTTCCTTTCCATTCCTGATTGAACTTCACCAATTTTCTTTTCTCCCTTCTTCTCCAGACTCTCACTGTTTTATTGGTTTGGCAATATGAAGTGTCTAATTTACTTTCCATCCCCTCTTTTTAACTCCATTGGCCAGCTTTACCTTTCACTATGTTCTGTGGTTTTATTATGCCCCTTTCCTCCTTTTATTGCCTCCCACCTCCACTCCAATTATATACACTGAATAGGGAAGCAGTTGGCAGTCAGCTTTGTGACTGCTAATGTCCTTTGAATGAGTCAGAACCTATGGAGTGAATGAAACACAACCCTGTTCAATTTGATCAGGTTATCTCTTTTTGTAAGTGTATGGGTCCCAATCATGATTCCTGGTATCACTATTTCCAGTGGCCTTATGAGTGAGTGAAACCTCTTACAGTGTTCCTTGGCTTAGATACTGCCATCTGTGCATTGCAGGGTTTGGGTTGGATTTTCTTTGGAAGGGGAAAGGGAGGTTGCAGTGAGGGAGCTTTATCTTCTTTTTGTTTTCTCTCTTTTATTTTACTTACCATTTCTAAATTTCATTATTTTCTTTCTAATGTCCTTTTTTAAAACTTTGCTCACCTCTAACGCAAGAACTTTTGCAGATGGGCTCTGTTGTTGATGCTGAAGTAGAAAGTAGTCAGGCTACCCTAAGTGATTTCTCTCAATAGCAGGAAACCATTGGTTTCTCTTGGATTTGTGGTTCCTGGTCAGTTGACTGTAGTATCTTAAGAACGTAGAAGCACTGACTGAAACATTTCTCACAATGGAGTCATTTTAAGGTCAGTTATCTTTGTGAATTCTCTGCCATCTAATGCAGTATGAGTTCTTATTTCGACCTTTCCTGTAGACACTTACAAGGTACCTTTCTTCTGTCCATCTGCTTATTTTTGCAGGACTTGTGATAATTTTAAGTTTTACTCCTCTGCAAAATCATTCAACGTGTTAAGAAACTGTGCGAACATGTGGTAAGAGAAGGTGAGGGAAGAGACTGTCAGCTGCTCCCAATAAGATCATTTTTTCAAAGTCCAACTCCTGAGGCATGTGAAGTGTGTCCTATATGTCTTAGCTGCAGCTTGGGTATTTTTTCCATCATTCTGGCATTGTGCTGAGGCAGGGACAGGCAATTGCTTTACCTTCCTGATGACTTACGGTAGTAGTAATTACATATATGATGTTACCAGATTCTCAGCATCCTGCATTATGACAGTTGTGATTGACTTATTGATGACATCATCAATTCAGTCTAGAGGACAGAAGCTTAAATATAACTTTTTAAGATTTTCACATAAAGGCTAGACAGCTTGAAAGATGTCTTAATGTCTAATTTACAGTTCTTTGAAGTCACCAGATTTTCTGAAATTATTAGTTTCAACAGTTATTAGGAAATAAAAGTCAATTAGCACTTCCAGTAAACACCATGAAAATATATTTCCCCAAGGTGTTAATGTGTTATTTTGTGAAACTGCTAGCCAGTTATGTCCTTTCAGTACCCTGGATGTGAAAGCTGTGGATACATCTAAATAATGAGAGAATCAGTTTACACTTCACATACTGCAATAAATCAATAAACGAAACTGCCCAGCATCTGTTGGAAAGCTGTGAGATACACTGTGCGGTGAAACTTTTGCATGCACTTAGGGAGTGGATGAAAGGAGTGACTTTCAGTGAATATATTAATATTTTCTAGCCTTCTTAAAGTGAGATATTTATTCCCTGGAGAGGAGAAAAACCCTGCTTTATTGAGATTCCTAGCTGGGCCAGAGCTGTTGGTTGTTAGCACCAGCCTTCCAACCATCCCATCCTTCTGTTGTGGCTTTATGTGTTAGAGGAGACACACGTGCTTTCAGCCTGATTCTTGCTTTCAAGCAGTTTCATAATTTCTTCTGTCTTCTCCTTCCTTTTGTCTTCATTGTCTCCTTTGGCCATTCTTTTTAAATCAAATGAAAAGAGGTCAGCTTTTCAGGATAAGTCCTTTGGTAAGAGATGGCAACTCAGCAGCTTTCTGTCTTTGCTTTTAACTCCTTGCTTTAATGTTTGCAAAGACCTTGCTTTCCTGAAAACAAACAGTCATTCATAGTCAGTTTCTCTTTTTTAATTTTTTTCAAATTCTGTCTGGGAGAATATTCTCTCCTCAATCCATTGAAAAACAGACACACGAGGATTTTTATATCTTGGCAGCTCCACAGCAGTTCCATTAGAAGGACCTGCAGAAGGTAACAAGCTCTTAATTAATGTTGAGTTAAAAATGGCACAATAAACTTGCTTTAATTGGGCCAGGATCATAAGAGCCAGGATTTAACTTCTGCAGAGATGAGTCACCATCATGAACTAATGCAACTAGCGACTGTTATTTTGTTGTCACAAATCAAAAGATGTACAGAGGCAGGCAAGATGATACGTTTAAAGGTCATGTACTCAGAATCAGAGTAACAAAAAAAATATTTGCTGTTATTAAAACAATATGCTGAAAAATATTAGGGGAAGTTTTATGCAGAATGTTCTTTTATGTTTTTTCTTTTAAAAGAATTTCTATGTGTGTTAAAAGAAGCTTATGATGTTTGTGAATCTGCATGGTTATTTGATTATGTGTAATAATAGCTATACAATACATGTTTTTGTTTAAATACATTTGGCTGGCCAGTTAGAATTGTGCTTTTTTTAAATTAAAAAAATAAGTATTAAATGTTCTTCAGAATTATGTAAGCTTTCTTTACTTAGCCTGGCATACAAAGCTGAGAGGTGTATTTTACTGACAGGGGAGGATAAAGAAGATTAAATGGAAATATTATAATTCTTATAATGAAGGTGATCTAACTTTGCTGTATGGTTAGGTAAGAAGAGTGAATTTCACCCTTATGCAGGAAGTTTTGTGGAAGTCTGTTCCTATAATATTTTGAAAGACTGTGGTTTTTGGATTGAATGTTAGCCATTGTGAGCAAATGAGTTATAATAACTGTCATGTAAAAAGTTAAGACATTTAAAGATAGATTCACCACTACCTTCTACTTCATCCAGTCATTTCCATCTGTCGGGTTATATATCCACTTCACAGAGTTGGAAAGATGGAAAAAGGCTGGAGATTTGTGTCAGGTTTTCCCACTCCTCTTTTCCCTCAGTAGTGGTGTATGTGCATGGCTTCAGAACTTCAAAGTCATGTTTAGAATGTCCCAACCATATAGAAGAGAAACACTAGGGACTCCATTTTTCTCTCCAGTTTATCAGTGTCAATTTGCAACAGTGCTGCTTAATTCAATTTCAGTTGCTCCAAATTTACCCTTTACCTTAGTATAATTAAATAGCCTTCTGCCTCTGTATTTTGTCCATACATTTAGGTGTAGTTAAAAACTGGTAATACTGAATCGCTTCTACTCAATGGGACGTCGTAACAGAACAGTTCAAGTGTCTTGCTGTAGTGTCAGGGGTACAAGTTGG